>WNWU01000003.1:50685979-50702255 GCA_012654045.1 Ptyas mucosa
GAATAGAATAGAATAGAATAGAATAGAATAGAATAGAATAGAATAGAATAGAATAGAATAGAATAGAATAATTTTATTTCTATACCGCCCCTCTCCCGAAGGACTCGGGGCAGTGCACAGCCAAGTAAAAAAAACCAATACAAATATCCCAATTAAATTTAAAAATTATTACATTTATGGGCAATTCATTAAAAACCCCAAAATTTAAAACTCCGAATTTAAAATTCATTTACAAAGATAGCCCTGCTTGTCGGAAGAGCAGGGTCTTGAGGGCACAGCGAAAAACTCATAGTTTGGCCGACGGCACCCTGAGGAGTCCCTCTCTGTGGGAGCGAACTGGTCGGTGGGAGGTTATCGGTGGCAGAAGGCAGTCTCGTAAGTATCCAGGTCCTGAGCCATGGAGCGCTTTAAAGGTGGTAACCAACACCTTGAAGCTTGAGTTATACTCAAGAGCAGGGCTATCAAACTCTCGGCCCGTGGGCCAGATGCATCATGTGTTGGCAATGCCCACGTTTAGTAAAGGGGAAAAAAGTCCTGATACATCACATGATACTACTGTGATGCGAGTTTGACATCCCTGGTCAATAGAGAGAATGAAGTTATCTCTCTTCCTTATTCAATAAAAGTTAGGACTCCTACCTGGTAACCAAAGGTGTTGTTTTGCGATCCATGATGAGGAACCCCAGGGTTTTCACAGGCCGTCCGAGTAGGTTCTTTGTCAAAAAAAAAAAAAAAAGGTTGTTAAATAAAATAGTTTTTTAAAAATGTAGCTCCATTTATACCCAAATGTTTCCAAACAGTTTTCAGAAACGTCATCCTTTCAATGAGTTTGAATATTGAAACTCATATTTCATAAAGTATTAATGCAAGGTTGACAACATTACTTTGCAAAAAAAAAAAAAGTGAACCCAAATGCTTTACCCTTTGATTGTTGTGTCCTTATCTTTCATGCCTTATGCTTATTTATTGGTTCTGAAAATTGTCCCAGTAAAGCTATCCAATACTAAAGAGACAACAAGCCAAATTCTGCATTTCCAGTGTTAACCTTCCCTCCGTGTTTGAATGTCCACAAAGAACAATTTATATAAAAATCTTTTCATAATATACAGAGGCCCTATAATCATAGGATGGATATCCTATATGAGCCGCGGTGGCGCAGTGGTTAGAGTGCAGTACTGCAAGCTACTTCTGCTGCCTGCTGGCTGCCTGCAATTTGGCAGTTTAAATCTCACCAGACTCAAAGTTGACTCAGCCTTCCATCCTTCCGAGGTGGGCAAAATAAGGACCCAAATTGCTGGGGGCAATATCCTGACTCTGTAAACTGCTTAGAGAGGGCTGCAAAACACTGAAATGATATATAAGTCTAAGTGCTATTGCTAGCCCCACAGTCATGCTTAGAATTAATTCACTAACTGGGACTGAGGTTAGTCACAAGTTACTAGTCATAAACTAACATCAGTGGAGCTGTTTTAAGCATTACCAAATCTGTATTCCATTCTAAATGCCACAGTGCATAAGAACCTTTTCCTTGGTAAGATTGCAATTTTGCACTGAAGATGCAAATATACATGGCGTTATAAGTTATGGAAAAGCAGGTTGCTTAGAAAAAATGCAGGCACCTGTGCTCCTATCTAGGCCTTGTCCCCAGTGTTAGCAAGGCAGAGTTGCCAATAATGCTTCAACCTTGAAACAGGTGTGAGAAGAGACGTGTGTTTTGGAAGCTCTGCAACCACCAGCAAACAGAGTAAAGCAGCCATTTTTTTTTTAAAGAGGGAGATGTTTTTCTTTCAAAAAAAGTAAATAGTCGAAAAAGAAAAGGCACAGCAAAAACGGAAGTGTCTTAAGGAAAAGTTAAAATATAAAAGTATAATGTAGAAAGTATGAGCCACCATGGCGCAGTGGTTAGAGTGCAGTACTGCAGGCAACTTCTGCTGCCTGCCAGCTGCCTACAATTTGGCAGTTGAAATCTCACCAAGCTCAAGGTTGACTCAGTCTTCCATCCTTCCAAGGTGGGTAAAATAGGGACCCAAACTGTTGGGGGGCAATATACTGACTCTGTAAACCGCTTAGAGAAAGCTGTAAAGCACTGTAAAGTGGTCTATAAGTCTAAGTGCTATTGCTATTCTACATGCTGCCAAGTACCAGAGCAGAAAAAAAGATACAAAAGATTTCAGAGATAGGAATTAAGGCAGAATAGTGTTTTAAGAAGGAAACACTGTTATATAATAGCATTACTGCACAGTGCAGTATTGAATAGTAATTGAATAGTAAGGGAGTATACTAAGGCAATAGAAAGCACTCACGCATGGACTTCTAAGTTTGATATTTAACCTTTAAACCTTGAGTTTTTTATATATATATATATATATATATATATTCCAAACTCTAGAACCCAGAGTTCCACCATACCTATACAACGGGGAGATGATCCACTCCATGTACCATCTGCTTGACATATACGAGTGCTGGAACCAACCAACACAAACGGAAGATTACAACTGAAAGAGACTTCTGACTGATAAATAAAGCTTTTGCCTTCCCTTTTGCCTTGAGCGGGTACTCCTGGATCACCACAAAATTTCGCTGTAGAAAAAAAAAAAATGTGGAAAATATATTGACATTTCTTTTTAGAGGGATAGACTTGTATGTGATGAAAAACAGAAAGCTTGAAGCCTTTTATAATCATAAAAAAAAAATTCTGATCTAAAATAAGAAGTGGAACTGCAGTATGTACACATGTACCTACAGAAGGTATGAATGTAAATCATATTCTTAAGACAGAATGGTCTAAATCTTACTTGTCTTTTTCTGTGTAAATGTCAAAAGCTAATAGTTAATATGCAGAAGGTAAAAAAAAAATTCGTTCATTGTCAACTGTGTTAACCAGGACAGAGAATTTCAAGAAAATATTTAAAACATTTCTTAAACAAATATCACAGAGTTGTTTTTTGGGGTTTTTTTTTTTTTTGCTATTTGATTATTGCTTTAATAAGAGAATATTTGCAGGAATTACATCATGCATTGATATTCTCCAGCCTTTTCCTAGCCACTTTCTATTACTGGATGTTTAGCAATTCTGTCTAAGTATGTAACCATAGAAACTAGACATCATGGCAATGCACATCAGTCCCCCCCCCCCCCTACACACACACACACACCCCGCCCCAGACCCGGGAAACTGTGCAGATAAAATGCTACTTTTGTAGTAGAGAATAAGTCATGGGGTCTTCCTTGTCAGCGGTACTTACACCTTGCTATTTCTGACAACATCCTAACTGTAAGTACAAAAGAAAATTAATCAGGCATCTGTTTTATGTCACTTAACATTAACTGGGAAGATGGTATTGGATTTGACCAGAGCAACTGAGCAATGAGAAAGAATTATTCTGCTCAGAGAATGATAAAACTGAGAAGGTAGGCTTGAAACTTGGCTGAAGACATAGTCCAGTTCAGGCATATTAGCCCTGATATTGCAGTAATGTAAAAGAGCAACATTTGATTAGAATATCTCAGGATACAATTACATTCATTTGTTTCATTAATATGTCCTTTCCCAAAGAATACCTCTACAAATCTCACTGCAGTAAAAAACAACACTAAAAACAAGTAACAGTAAGTAATGTTGAACCTTTTAGATATAAATAAGAGCAAAATTTGGCCTATTCATTTATTTAATGCATTGATTTACTTGGCCACCTGTTCCAGTGCTCATTTATATCATGGTGATCAAAGTGGCTTTATTTCACTTGCAGAAACTGCCACCATAATGTAGGAAGCATCTATGGATATGCTAGTTAAGACCTCTTCCAATAAAATTCAGCATGAGTTTCATGTGAAATGTGCCTGACAATCTTGTTCATGGTTTTGATATGCACCACTAATCAATTCTATCTATCTTTTTAAATGTGTTGCCTTGTAAAATCATTGATACATAGTAGATTGAAAGGGAAATATAAAATATCCTGTGAAAATGTCCAATGCTCTGTTTTCAGGGTGGCGAATCAACTGACAATGGGAAGTGGCATTCTCAATGAATGTGGTATGAATGAAATTGAGAAGGAGACTCAAGAGTATTTCAGGAGTATCCTAAGGCCCATATGGTATTGTGGTTAAGATATTGGCTTTGGGTTTGACAAGCCACAGAGCATTGATGATGACTTTGAGCCCCTTGCTATTTCTCTCAGCCCATCCTATTTCATAGAGTTCTTCTAATGGAGTCATAGTCTGTGGAGACCAGTATCTACATCATTTCAAGATCCCCCCCCTAAAAAAAGACAGGCTATTAATAATTAGATTGCAGTAGAATAACTCTTATTCTAAAATATCCTTACTTCTATGTGACTCTAATGGCAGATTTTATAGTTGCAATTTAAAATCTTCCTACTTGTGACCAAGACCAAAATAATGATTTGGGTTCATAACTGGAGAGGGGGAGAGGACGATACAATGGCATATTCCTTCAATTGTGAATTACATAAATATTTTTCTCTCTCAACTTTTTCTATTTCATACTTGCTCCCATATTCCAGATGTTATAGCAAACAAAGACATGTTTTGGAGAGAAATTGCAGTACATGGTGGGATGAGGAATTTTTTAACCTCATTTGAAACATATTAATTAATAATTATTATTAACAACTGTGTCAAAAGAAATCAAAGGTAGTACCGATAATAATAGCGGCTTTGGATGCAGTCCCAAAGCAACTGGAACACCGCTTGAACATTAAGCACTGGCAAATCTGCCATCAGACAATCGCAAAAGGCAGTTTTACATGTAGCTATTTACATTCTGTGACGATGCCTCTAACACCATAAAGAATCCACATCTGCCTATCCCAGGTCCTTGGGAAGGACTCGATTGTAGATAAAAATGTCAAATCCAGTCTGAACATCTGGCTGACTGTGTCAAACCATTTATATGTCATCTGACTCCCAGTGAGTCTGATAAGTTTACAAATTGTTAATAACATTTAAAAGAAAAGAACAAAAGAACACAAAAAAAGATCAGAGATTAAAAAAAACCCAAACCCATAGGAAAAGAAAAAGAAAAAGGGAGATTAATAGGATACTTAGATGCATCAGTAGATTGGGGCTGTTGGAATCTCAGGCAGAACTACAGAGAAGTTGGTTTCTGGGGTCTATCATGATTTCGGAAGCCAACTTTTCTGTAGTCCTGCCTGAGATTCCAACAGGCCCAATCTACTGTTGTTTAGTTGAAGGAACCCTCAAGTAATAAGGACTATGCTATGAAGAGCTTTACAGATAATGAATTGCACCTGGAAGCACACTGGAAACCAATACAGATCATGAAGCAGAGGTGTTACATGGGCACACTGAGGCAGGGCCACCATTGCCTCTGTCGCTGCATTCTGAGCCAATTGAAGCTTCCAGGCTGTCTTTAAGGGCAGCCCTATATAAAGCATTCCAGTAGTTAAGCCATTAGGTGATCAAGGCATGAGTGATTAGCGAAGTCCTTGTGTTACTCTTGTAGTCTTGGTAATGGGCATGTTTGTGAAAACACAGACTGAAAAAGCTTTATATTTGATCAAGTGTAGGAGAAATGTTTTGGACAGCTTGAGAAATGAATTCAGAGGTCATGTTTTCTGCTTCCTCCATCTTATAGTTTTCATACTTCAATGTTCTCCTCTTCCTTTATCTGGTCAAACAAAGCTTTTCCTTCTGCTCTGTTAATTAATGATACCATGGCTTCTTCTGTTATTCAGCCACCATAAGCACATTTTGCTCACAATTCCAGCTATAAAAAAATCAACTAGGTAGAATGAAATATGGCCTCCACTCACTAACAGATTGTATAAACACTTATTATTGTAATAACTAAAACACAAAAGAGCTTTAAACCCTGAAAAGATCTAATCTTCTTGCCATCACAAATCATATCAAACAGGAAGATTTTGTAGCGATTGAAAAAGATTACAAGACTTAGGAAAATGATCAAAATTTGTGAATCTGTTGAGTAAAATAAATGGGTTTTAATCCATTAAACAAAATGCAGAATTTCTACATTGTATAGCATCACTGAAATTTTGAATGTAAAATATTACAGTTTTATTCAATTTTTATTTGTGAAGGTTTTCTTCTTTACTGTGAAACAAAAAGCACCATTCCTCTTCTCTTTGATAATCCAGCCCATTTAATTCATTCTGTTAAAAATTTAATATTTTTTTTCCAACAGCAAAAAGAAAGAAATATTCACAAAATGTTCTGTAAAAAGTGGGCATACATTTGTTATTGTAATGAAATCTGCAGCTATGCAAAATCCATCAGTGTCACCAATTTTATGCTAATAAAAACTTCTGCATAAATCGGTAATTTAATGTAATACTGGAACAGAAGTCCAATTGTCAGAGACACAGGCTGGAGTTTCTTCTGTATTCTTGACAGATTTAGCCATTACAAATGTTAGCCACAATAAAAAATATCCAGGCTGTTGCCTGGTTAAAACATCCATGTTTAGACTAGCTCTTGTTGACATTTTTGTCAAGTTTGACAAACTTGCTTTAGGTATTTCAAATATTGTATGAAGCAAAGTATTTCTTCCTCTACAATTTCACAAACAACTAGGGATATGAGTGATGGTTCATGATCATGAGAATGCTATAAAGGTTGTAAGTGTGAAAAATGGTCGTAAGTCTCTTTTTTCAGTGCCATTGTAACTTTGAACGGTCACTAAATGAAGTGTTATAAGTCAAGGACTACCTGCAATTTCAAATATGATGCTGTGTTGAACATTCAGGAAAATAGGGGTGTGACAGCATATCAAGGAAGTGTTTCAGTAGTTAACAGCAGTCACTACAAAATTCACCTTTGGATTATATTATCCATGAAAATTGGGACTTTCCCCCATATTTCTTCATTTCACTGCAATCTATCATCACCTTTCTCATCCTGGCTATGACTATAATTAAACCTCCCTAAAGCATCACTGATTGATTAATTAATGCTAATAAGACTTCTGTTTTTCATTAGTTTTTTGCTTATCAGCTTTCAAACAGACAAGAGTCAGTTTGGTGTAGTGGTCAAGGCACAAGGCTAAATACCAGGATACCATGAATTTTAGTTCTTGCCTTAGGCGTGAAACCAGCTGGATAACTTTGAGCCAGTCATTCTCCCTTAATCCGAGGAATAAGGCAATGGCAAGCCAGTTCAAAAAAAAATCTTGCCAAGAAAACTGCAGGCTCTTCTCCAAGTAATTGCCAGAAGTCAATACACACTTGAAGGAATAAAATAAACAAAGAAGCAACCAGAACTGGTTAGTTGTCACTGCAGCTGACAACTGACTGATTAAACTGTTTAATTGGAGTTAAGTTCTTTAAGGAAAAAAGGACTAGAAAGCAAAGATGAAAGAGCTCACAAGTACCTGTATGGATCACTGCAATTTGTCCCTTGTTTTGTAATGGATATTAAAGGACCTTGCAGCTTTGTTAGATTTATGTATGTAAAGATAAATGGGGGTTTTATTTCACTTTTTGTAGCAGACTTTGGGGAGCAATGGTCATCTCCATTTCTTTACGCCAATGCTGTCCACAGTAATTTCTATGATCATGTGGCCAGTATTATATTATGCCACAGCAGAGTGTCCAGTGAACCTTGACGTACCGTTACCTTCCCACCAAAGTGGTACCTATTTATCTACTTGCATGCTTTTGAATACTAGGTTGGCAGGAGATGAGGCAAATGATGGGAGCTCACTTTGTCACACAATGTAGGGCTCAAACTACCCAGAGCATTGACCTTCTGTGTTGTCTTTTAAGCCACTGAGCCACTGTGCCTCATTGAGGGGGGGGGGAAACATTATAGTTATTTCTTACCTAAATTGATAGTTTTTCTTTTGTTATGTTTTCTTTTAAGATTGCATGGAAACAACTATCAGCCTGGAATGCAAATATTAAAAATAAATAAATAAATACTCACGTAAGCACTGTGGGACTTCACCGCTCCATGTTCCATTCCCAACACAAGTCAAAACAGCAGGAAATGATAATTCATAGCCAGGTGAGCAGACATAACTAATGCTAAATCCCCAATCAAAATTTATTCCTTCCTGTTTTCCATTAGAAATCTGGGGTGGAGTTGGACAGGTAACAGCTGTAACAACATTTAGAGTCATTAGCATAGCAGCTGCAGCAAATGTCTCCTGTGTCTATACTGACTACGATAACCATATGTGCTAATTCAATTTCTTTTCTTTTTTTTTAAAGGGTTGCTGAATTGTTTAGATTTATTATTATTTTTTTTGCTTTTCTGCGCAAATCATTTAAGTATTGTTTATTTTCACAGCCTTTTGCCATTTCGATGGGCACTTTGACTGACAATTATGCAGTCACATATATAAGGGAAAAAAGAAAGTTGGGAAGGACTGTTTCTTTAGTTCTTTATTTTGAGATACATAATCCAGTAGCTAAAAAAACAAATCATCACAATTTGGATACTAAGAGAGGTTAAGATATAAAAAGTTAATAGAAATGCATTTCTTATTTTATAATCTCATCTGAAATGGCATATACTCATGTCACTCCACAGAACACTATCTGAATTATGAAGGACATGCTATAGATATTGGGAGGGATGCAATTTGATATAATTCTGACTGTTCAAGAAATAAGGTTGAAGGAACCATTCTAAATCTGGTTTCTATTTATATGTATTTACTTGTTATTCTGTTCCAACAGTGCATGATTTTCAACAGGGAATCATTTTGAAGCCAAATCAAGTCCACATCCAGCATTATCATATTCAACCGTAGTAATACAGTGGTATCTCAGTACTCATCCTTAATTGGTTCTGGGAGGCACCTGAGTACTAAAATGGATGAGTACCAAACAAATCATGTACCTTACCACCTGCCTCTTTGTTTCAGCTGGGAAGGACTTTTTATCTGTCACTTTTCCTATGTGAGAGATCTTCCCAGCATGACCGACTTCCTGTCCGCCCTCTGCGGCTGTCCTCCACTTCCTTTTGTAGCAACCTTCCCAGGATGGCTGACTTTCTGTCTACCCTCTGTGGCTGACCCCCATTTCTTTTTGCACAACATCAAATACCAAACTAAGATGAATACCAGGACAACATTTTTCAATCAAATTGCGTCAGGTACTAAATTTGATGAGTTTTGAACCAGTTGAGTACTGAGGTACTTCTGTAAACACATATCTCTCTATAATGGTGTTTGGGAATCACCTTGGAAAACCCTGGGAAGAGCTACAGCCAGGAGACTGGTTGGATAAGAGGCAGTTTAGCCACAGAAAGAATGTAGATGGAAGGAGAAATGCACTTTGAAACTTCTGTTAACGTAATCTTAGAATAAAGTGGAATTTGTTCACCTGGGTTCCGCCTGGACAACTTTATAAGGCCAACATCAACCATGCATGTCTGAAACTACATTTCATCCCCATGACCTTTACAGCCCAAGAAATTAGGGAGAGTCCCTTATGAGGCATTTGCCATAGTCAAATGGCAGCTAAACTGCCTCTTAACTAACTGCTCACCTAGTTGTGGCTCTTCCTTTGCCTTCCAAGGTCATTTGCTAACACCATTACCTTCTCTCTCTCTCTCTCTCCCTCCCTCCCTCTCTCCCTCTCTGTTTCTGTACCTCTCTCCATCCACCCACCCACCCACCCACCCACCCAGCCATCCTTCCATCCATCTATCCATCCATCCATCCATATTCAAAGCAGTACCTTTACAAGTTGCCAGCATTCCACTCCATGTGGCATTACTAGTACAAGTACGAATTTTGGAACTGTTGGCTTCCATTGTGTACCCAGGTTGACACATAAACGTAACATTTTGTCCAACTACATAATCATCCCCGTATCTCAATCCATTGGCTGGTATTCCTGGATCTCCACAACTGATTACTACGAAGGGGGGAAAAATGAAGATGTAATAATATGACAAAGGGTGTTTCCATTTTAGAAGGTGAACAATCTAGGATAATTGTATAATGTGATATCTACGGCAACTTCCTTTGTGTAGCAGCTTTTATAAGCAAGCTGAGTTTGTCACATTAGGTGGCATTTGTTACTAATTACAGAACCCATTTGTCAAGGAATTAAGACTCCAGGTTTCATTTCCACTTTTGTTACTTTGTGAAGCTTGAATTAAGACAAGATAGTCTTATAATAAAATGGCAGAATTCTGGATACTGATTCACAATGGCAAGTTGCTGCCATTGGGACACTGCCAGCTAGGCTGGAAGGGGAGTTCAAGCTTATCCCTCTTGGGGCTATGCAAGGACTTTAAGGTAAGCCCATGCTTGACTCTCACCGCCTCTTCCAGCCTAGCTGGCAGTTTCCCAACAGCTGCTACCAAAAAGGTTCTCTCTTACCTGCCCACCATCTTCTGTATCAAGATGGTGGGACAATAAAATGGGACCTTCTTCTTTTTCTCTCAGCATCCCACCTACTATGCTGACTTGAAAAGAGAAGACAATTCTATTTCGCAAAGGGCAGAAATTTGTGCAAGTTGTCCACTTTAGAGATTGCTTGAACAGCTTCAGGAGACAATACTTTAGAGTTTAATATTATATGTAAGGACACAAATATTTTATCTTCCAACCCAAAAAGAACTCATTGTGAAAGGGGGTAAAGGATGCAGCCTTGTCTAATGGTTCTAGGAAATCTGAATCTGGTAGACCCAGAGATGGGTACCGTATTTTCTGGCGTATAAGACGACTGGGCGTATAAGACGACCCCCTACTTTTCCTATTAAAATATAGGGTTTGGGCTATACTCACAGTATAAGACTACCCCTCAATGTTGTCGGCGCTCCCGTGGCGTCATTGGTCAGTGCCGGCAACTCAGATTCGGGAAGCTGTGCCGATCTCATCAAGGCTGCATACCGCTGAATGCTGGACCCAGCTGGTTGCTGCGCGGAGCTTCCCCCACCATCCCAGGCATCCAAGTGGATATTACCGACGCTCTGACTTCCCCAGACAGCTGGGGCTCACCATCACTGGGGGTCAGCTGGGGAAGTCGGAGCGTCGGTAGGCTTATACCCAGCGTATAAGACGACCCCCAACTTTTGAGAGGATTTTCCTGTGTTAAAAAGTAGTCTTATATGCCAGAAAATACGGTATACTTTTTTGGCCCAAATGACCATATGTGGTGTGAAGCATCCAGGGCCAGGAATTGCTTAGGCATATCTACACAGTGGTATATTAATACGAAAATACAGTTCCTTTCATTACAAAGATTCCACACACAAATAAGAAATAATGCATCATTACAGTAAGAGGGCAGTAATATTCTTTCCATTTTTGCCATGAAACGTATTGATTATGTGCCATCAACTTGACTTTCAGCGTCTGCATGGTACTTATATTTGCCGCTGTAAATTCTCACCCATCTTTGTTGTCATTACTCACTCAGGTCAGCCATTACATTGAGTGCTGAAAATCTCAGAGCCTCAGCAGCACTATTAACATCAGCAGACCAATGACAGAGAGGACCACTCTTTCCTTCAAAAATGGGAATCAAGTGGGTAAAGATAAAGAAACAGAGGGAAGTAGGGTCAAAGGGCAAGGAACACTGGAGATGCATCATAAGTTACACAAGAGGAGTTTGATGGATGCATCAAGTTTCCACCCTGTCTCTGCCTTCTCTGTGTAGAGAAGTTATGACAACATCACTGGTTTGCATGGAACAATCTTGAATGGTCAAGCTCTGGAAATCTGGTCCGGGGGGGGGGGGGGTTAAATCTGCAACAGGGATGATTCTGGTAATATCCTGCTCTGTCTCCTCAATCTGACTTTCCCCAAATATAGAAGCTGTAAGTGGTGTCCTAAAGATTGCAATAATAGTAGGAACAATGGATACTTGCTTGTACAATTTGGCAAGGAACCGGACCACGTCCCATTGGCAGTGCATTGTCGTACAGAAGGTCCAGACAGAATATAGCCTTCCAAGCAGGAATAAATCACAGAACTAGAGAATGTTGTGCCATCAATTTGAAACACTTTCCCATTAGCTGTTGTTCCAGGGTTACCACACTGAACAGCTTGAACAGTCAGTGTGAAAATGCCAGAATTGGGAAGGAAAACAAACACAGAGAACAATTACTTAATAGCTTAAATAATTGAAGTTGCAACTAACAATCCAATCTACTCATTAAAAAGTAGTTTACATGAAGGAGATAAAAATCCTTCCTTTTCAGTGATATAAATCTTGCCCAAATGCCTTGAGTTTTCCTCCCAAATTTTCATACATTCAGCTGAAATGGAGCCTTTCTTTAATTTTTTCTTGATTGAAATAGGGCTGCAGTTTTCGGAATACCATAAATATTCCTCCATATAAATTTCTACACAGCTTGAATTGAAATGCTGAACTATAGCTCGAAAATTTGTGGCTTTTCATGAAAATATTCTCAGCTTTTATCTACTGTTGAAAAGGCGAAATGCTTTGTTTTTATCAGCTTAATTTTTTATATCAAATGTTATCACTTTTTTCTGATCATTACTGCTTCCGAGGAGGAAAATGAGCATTCTGAAAAGTAAATAAATTATTCAGTACTACAGCTACAGGGACCAAAGCCATGTACATTTTTATTGTACACTAGAGTACTAATGGCTACCTACTGAAATCTTTTTTTTAACATAAATAATCGTGTTGCGTTTTTGTTTTTTGTTTTACTTTAACAAACCCAGTCATACAATTTGACTTTGGTAAACATTTAGAAAGCAACTCTCTACTAACACCTAGCATGATCTCACTCTCTTATCTATGGCTTGATTCATAAAATTATTTTATTTTAAGAAAAATTCCAGTTTGAATAGTCCAGTTTCAAAATTCACAAATCTTTTATGTATTTCCTTTTGTGTGTGTTGTAATTCAGTATTTTCAGGCCAATTTTGACAAATACCATATTTTTCGGAGTATAAGACGCTCCAGACTATAAGACACACCTACCTTTTTTTAAAAAAAAAATTATTTATATGCCGCCCTTCTCCAGAGACTCAGGGCGGCTTACAATGCGTTAAGCAATAGCCTTCATACTTTTGTATATTTTTATACAAAGTCAGCTTATTGCCCCCACAATCTGGGTCCTCATTTCACCTACCTTAGAAAGGATGGAAGGCTGAGTCAACCTTGAGCCTGGTGAGATTCGAACTCTACAGTAATTGCAGACAGCTGGATGTTAAATGCTGCTTTGGTAGGAGGCATTAGCCTGCTACGCCACTACTTTGGGGAGGAAAACAAGAAAAAAAAATATCTGCCTCTGCCTCCCAGCAATTTGCTTCGTTGCAGCAAACAGCCTGTTTCATTTTCATTTTCATTTTCAGCACAGCCTGATTAGCACAAGAGGAAAAAAAATCTGCCTCCCAGAAATTTGCCTCCTTGCAGCAAACAGCGGAGGCCTGCCGGCAATAGGCAATGGCAATCCCTGCAGCCTGAAACAGCTGAGGGTCGGGAGGCCGATCCAACCGACAATCAACTGCTTATGCTAATCAGGCTGTGCTGAAGCTGAAATGGGCTGTTTGCTGCAGGGAGGTAAATTGCTGGGTGGCAGAGGTCAAAGGGTGGGGGCCAGCAGGTGGGCAGGGCTACATTAGGAATATAAGACACACTCAAATTTTCACCTTCTTTTAGGGGAAAAAAGTGTCTTATACTCCAAAAAATGCGGTACATGTGTCTGTATGTATATATGCATGTGTGTAAACTTCCCATCATATGAATGAAATATCTACACCTCCCTCAGACATCCTGATACAAAGAAATAATTGTATCATTTGTGTAGTGAAGTCATGTTGCATTTATCATTTTGAAATCACTGTAGCACATTATGAGTCCTCAACTTCTAGTTAATATAAAATTGAACTGTAATTTAAATATACACCATTAATGATTGATTTTGTGAAAAGTGAAAGCTCTTATCACTAACCATATTTATAAATCTAGCTAGTTTTTGCAAGCAGTACACAGCTATTTAATACACAAATTTATGTAAAATAAACAAATCTGTATTATGCCCTACACATCTGTAATAATCACCTGCATGATTATTTCTGCTGGTGGAGTGCTCAAATGTTACTAAAAATGCTAAAACCAAGTTGTTTTGTTGTACTCAGATGTTTGTGTCCCATCAAACACTAATTACTGTTCAAATTCTTTGGAACAAATGATATTCCCACAGCGAATACAACGATGCCAGATGCTATCAATGTCAATCACACATGAATTTTAGTTTGCATAAAATGTGCTGATTTTAAGAGAAGAGCCAAGACAATGACAATAGTATCGAAGAGAATCTTATGGAAAAAATTGTGGAAAAGAAAATACAGGTAAAAAACAGCATCATTCTAGTAAGGATAGCTACCAAAAAAAGTATGCAAGTGCTAGCTATATCTTAATTAAAAAAAGTGTACTACAGCACAGAAAGTTGAATAAAAAAAGAAAGCATAAAATGCTTTCCATAAATTATATAAAACACAATCAAAGGTATGCATGTTGAAAAACATATAACTTCAAATATATCAATGAAAGGAGTTTATTTCCCAGTTGGTAAACCAAAAAATTGAAAAAAAAATTGGAATGATGGTCATTGTCCTTCACTGAAACTATAAGGACAATGCCAAATACCAACTTCTTCACCATGGCAGAATGGCTTCTGAAGTAGAAAAATCTATATTAGCATACTTTGTGCTGTGTCATGGACTAGAGGAATTCATTTGATTTGAATTCATTTGAGCTGAGGTGGTGAAGTGGTTAGAGTGCAGTACTGCAGCTACTTCAGCTAACTGCTAGTTCAGCAGATCAGCGGATCAAATCTCACCGGCTCAAGATTGACTCAGCCTTCCATCCTTCCAAGGTGGGTAAAATGAGGACCCAGATTGTTGGGGGCAATATGCTATTTAGTATACTGTCTTTGGTGTAAGCCGCCCAGAGTCCTCGGAGAGTGGGCGGCATAGAAATATGAATAATAAATAAATAAATAAATAAATTTATTGTGAATTCCTCCATTTATTTTTTTTTAAAAAAATAAAACTTTATTTTAAAAAAACCTTAGTATTCCTGACAATTTTAACTCTGAATTGGGTTCTTCCTCTAGGAAAGAGAATATAATTTGTGTATAGACATATTCAAATTCAGTTTCTAACATCTCTATGAGAAGTATATCTCCCTGCTCGTCATGACAGACAACTCTATATTAGGAAAACAAATAATCTGCTTTATTAGAAGGCCACTTCTCCTGTTCCTTACCTTTTTCTAGGACATATACTCTGTATATTGTGTAGCATAATTTAGAACTTAGCTCAGAGAGCACAAGGATTTCACAGAATTGTAACCATATTCAAAAAGTAAGGTAGGATTTTTAATTTACTTCACGATAAATTTCATTACAGCTATGTTCCATGGAAAACACATGAGTACAACTGCTTGCAATGCTTTAAGTCATGGGTGTCCAACCTTTTGGCTTGCCTAGGCTGCATTAAGTAAGCAGGAGTTCCTACTTAACTTCATGAAACCAAAAAGACAAAATGTGCAGAATGACATCACTATATAAACCCTGTCCCTCTGCACTTGAATCATGATATTGCATGCAAACACTGAAGGGTGCCTAATGATGCCCCTTTCATCATCTGATTTCCTTTTCTTCCCCCAAATGCCCATCAGTAGGATATAGAACCTACTATAGGTCAGTGAATAGAAATGACTGAAACAGATGTAGAACAACTCGCCGCAGCCAACTCGCCACAGGACAACTTGCCATGGGACAATTCAACACAGGATAACTCAAGAGAGGGACAAGTAGAATTGCAGCTCACCCCAGCCTCAAGGAATTCTAACCTGAGAAGGTTCAAACTTAAAAGCAAGACAAGGCCTGCTCCAAATGAACTTGTCCCTCTCTTAAGTTATGCCATGTTGAATTGTCCTGCAGTGAGTGTCCTGTGGCCAATCGGCCGTGACCGTGTGATCATGTGGTGTGACCACTCACATGACTGTGGTGAGTTGTCCTATTCTGGACTGAAACTGTTGGAAGTAGCCTAGGATTTGGTTTCCTCAGGATAGAGATAGATAGATAGAGATAGAGATAGATAGATAGCGATAGAAATAGAGATAGAGATAGAGATAGAGATGGAGATGGAGATGGAGATGGAGATGGAGATGGAGATAGAGATGGAGATGGAGATTAGATATAGATATATAACTTTCCTAGGATTTGGTTCCCTCAGTGTATGTATGTATGCATGTATGTATGTGCATATATGTTCTTTCCTTCCTTCCTTCCTTCCTTCCTTCCTTCCTTCCTTCCTTCCTTC
>WNWU01000003.1:50702265-50730330 GCA_012654045.1 Ptyas mucosa
TTCCTTCCTTCCTTCCTTCCTTCCTTCCTTCCTTCCTTCCTTCCTTCCTTCCTTCCTTTCATCAAAACTATACCTGACTGTATTAGGGTCATGAGGGTTAATATAAGCAGCTAATAGATTTCAGATATATGATGACTTTATTATAACTTTTCTTTTATAAAGACATGTAGTGATTTTAAAACCATTATACACCATTATAGTTATGAAAATAATTTACCTTTACATTCTGGTTGCCTTCCTGTCCAACTTCCATTTGCTAAGCAAGTTCTTTCTTCTGATCCATGAAGGATGTAACCAAGCTCACAAGAGAACTGTACAACACTTTTCGTTCTAAAATTACTTTGTTCTCTAGAACCATGGCCTGGGATTCCTGGATCCCCACAGGTCCCTGCTGTGTCACCTGGAAGAAAAATATCACTTGGGGTAGAATACTTAGGGTTACACTGTATGCTATAGGAACCTGAAACAAGTGGAATCAATTTATAATCACTACAAAAATAAAAGTAGGCTACAAAAAAAAAATGGGTGTCCATTCCAGACTTGGTAATTGTATACTGACTTTCTCAATTTGGAACATACACTACTCAGTTGAGACCACAGAAATTTCAAGTCCCTTATTTAATGTTCTTGATTTAAAAAAAACAAAAACAAAACAAAATAAAACAAAACCAGTGCTTTATTTCCATGGTATTTTTTTAAAGAAGCTGTCCTGCTCAACGTAAAATATGAGTTATAACTGAAGTCAGTGGCTTGTCTAGTTTAGAATCAAATTAACTTCAGGGTAAATTACACGGAGGCAAAAATCAGTGTCCAAGTTATTGTAATAAAAATGCAGCTTACCAAGAGTAAAATGTGATACACATTACAAAAAAAAAATAGTTGTAGAACTTTCTGGAACTTCAAGCTTGTAGTTATTACAAGCATTGTAAAATAAGGTGAAATATATTCCTACATTTCTAGATACATCTGGAATATGAGAAAAGATTCCATATCTACACATTTATATGCCCTTTAGCAAATAATCATATATAGGCAATCCTTCTAATATTATTAGATTATAAGAAATAGTGTCCATCGTATGATTTTCTTCTCTCCTAATCCTATTGATTGAAGAGTAGGATATAATAACAAAGCATGTTAGGCATTCTGGAATGCACATTGGTTTTGCCACAAGACAATTATTAAACCTGCTACCTTACTATAGAAGATGTACCTCCTCAGGATTACAAATCATAACTTCCATGTGGGAGTTAATCCACAGAAACTGATTTGTGCTTCTTGTTTATATAGGTATACACAAGTCCTTGCTGTTTAATACTGTTTTTTGTTTATCTACAGTACAACTTGGTTATTATCCAGTTATCTGTTTAACATTAACAGATGCATTTGTTTAAAGCTCAAATATCCATCTCTGCAACTTTCTGATAAATCTACCAAACACCAGGTAAACAACACATATACACAAGCACTCTCACAAATCACTACATAGATGCTCTATGAATTTAAACTCCAGTAAGCCTTTACCAAAACAGCCAAAGTTTTGGGGAACCTAAACAACAAAACATTAACTTTAAAGACGTAGCTAATAGATAATACTATAACTCCTGCATACAATTGAGCTTGCCAGAGATTTCTATCAGTTTACACCAATAATTTATACAATTAAAACTGTCACAACACATTTGTTTAAGGAAAAATGTTAAGACATTCAGCCTCCTTCAAGTTATGTGTTGTGGTTCTGATGTGATTACAATTTTAAACAATACAACAAAGCGCAGCTCTGCTTGCTATCTATACTATTAATCAAACTACTATATATTTCTATTTATTTGAAAGCTGTATTGATATCCTTGTAGAATTTTAGTTCTCTAATATGCTATGAATTAGACATAGTTTTGAAAAATCTTCTCCAGAAACTATTCCTATATGAGTTCAGCAGAAATAGATATTACGTGGACGAAGACTGTTGGTATGCAGCTATTATTTTCCAAATTAGACAAAAATAAATCAAGGATAAGACAATAGTAATTCACAAATTAATCATATGAAATGTAACATCCTTCCCAGTAATATGCAAAAAGAAGAGAATATACAAATTCATTGTCTACTTTTCAATCTTCCTATTTTATTTACTATTTCCCTTTTAGATTAAATTTTGTTTGAAATCTACCCCTTCCCTTCTAGATTTACAAGTCTATATGTGAATGAGGGGACCTAATGTGAAACTTATCTTTGATTACAGTTGTTTGTGATTTAAATGCGGTCTGGTTTTGAAGTCCTGAAAAGGAAATAAGAGCAGCCAAAAAGAAAGCTGTATTGGATGCTTTCAAAAGCACATTCACATACTTTAAAAGTGGTACCTGAGCAATGAGGCATTGTTCCACTCCAGTGTCCATTTAATTGACATGTCCTGGATGCCTGGCCTATTAATGATCTCCTTCCTGAACAAGAATAATGAACAGTAGATCCAAATGTGTATTTCTCTCCAGATAGGATCGCATTTGGAGGAATTCCAGGATGACCGCAGTCAATCACTACGATACATAAATATTGGAGATAAAAATTATGTTATAATCAGCCAACTAAATTCTTCACTATGTCAGTGCATTGTCAATATGTTTTACCAGTGATCAATAAAATATTATGATGAAGATGATCTTATAGGCATGTTTTTCATATAATTCATAGAACAAATTGCTCTTCATTATTACCAATGTATTTACTAACCTATAGCTATTCATTATCTCTCTCTCTCTCTCTCTCTCTCTCTCTCTCTGTGTGTGTGTGTGTGTGTGTGTGTTCATTATATTCCAAATCTTTTAAAAATAAACAAAGAAACATGTAGACTTATCTGAATTTATACAGAGTATTGGAATCATAGTTTCTTGTTATGTTGTTAGTTATGAAGTCGTGTCCAACCCATCACAACCCCATGGACAACGTTCCTCCAAGCCTTCCTGTCCTCTACTATCCTCTGGAGTCCATTTAAGCTCACACCTACTGCTTCAGTGACTCCATCCAGCCACCTCATTCTCTGTCATCCCGTTCTTCTTTTGCCCTCAATCTTTCCCAGCATTAGGCTCTTCTCCAGTGAATCCTTCCTTCTCATTAGGTGCCAAAATATTTGAATTTCATCTTCAGGATCTGGCCTTCTAAAGAGTAGTCAGGATTGATTTCCTCTAGAACTGACCAGTTTGATCATCTTTCGGTCCAAGGGACTCGCAGGAGTCTTCTCCAGCACCATAGTTCAAAGGCCTCCGTTCTTTGGCATTCAGCCTTTCTTATGGTCCAACTTTCATAGCCACACATTGCAACTGGGAAAACCATAACCTTGTTTATATGCACTTTTGTTGGCAGGGTGATATCTCTGCTTTTTCGTATGCTAGATTTGCCATAGCTTTCCTTCCCAGAAGCTTTCCTCCCCAGGAGCAAGCGTCTTTTAATTTCTTGTTATAGAGTATCCCCTTTTGAGATTATGTTGTGATCATGCACAAAACAATAGATTTTGGTCTTAGGCTTGGAAATTAAAATATATCTTCTCCTATTCTGACTCTGAAAACAGGGCTGTTAAGAAATGGAAAGGTCAGTTTGACTAAGTCCTAGGAGTCAAGAGATGTGCTTTGTGAGAAATATCACCCTGTAAATTCAGTTTTAAAAAGAACTGTTATAACATTGCTTTCGAATGAACCTAGAAATTACAAATATCTATGCAACAATCAAGATCAATAGTATTATGGCCTTTCAAAATCAAATCTACCTCCATGAAAACAGCTGGCTGATCAGCCCGATCCATTCTTCTTGTAAAGTGCTAATCTAGACAAGAGTTGGTTTCCCAGCTAAGGTCAATTACTTTGGAATAATAATTCATTTTCCACTTTCCTCACAAGGTCATCATCCTTTTCATTTTGCAGAGCGAAAGTCAGTCAACCCTCTCAAATCTGCTCAGTTGCCACATCATGGCAGAGGAGGGGTTCTGGGAAGGATGAACAAAGAGAACTGGTGACCCTCAGCAAGGTCACCCAAGATATGGAGGACATTTTAGCTGCTCTACTAAAGCAAGCAGACAACTGCTATGTAGGAAGATGTCGGGAAAAGATACTAATTTTAGTGACACTGGGGGGGAGGGGGAGGGGGAGGGAGAAACTTCATTTCATACTCCGTAGAAGAAAGACAATAGTAAACCACTCCTCCCCCCCACACTCTCTCTCTCTCTCTCTCTCTCTCTCTCTCTCTCTCTCTCTCTCTATATATATATATATATATATATATATCTCCAGGAAAACCACATGAAGAGGCATTATAAAGTGATTGATGATATAGTGCCAGATGATGGGTCCCTCAGGTCAGATGGTCTTCATCAAGCTACCAAAGAAGAGCTGAGGAACTTTTGGAGCACTAATAGTGTTTACAATGCTGATAGATTAAAGCTCTTAGGACATATGATTATTGATATTGTCAGGTACAAAAAGAAAAACTGAAATAGTAAAGACAGGGTTGCCCTTGGGAATGTGAGACATTCTTTCTGGTAGATGGATGAGTGCTTTACAGCTAAATAAAATAAATAAATGAACATAGATAAATTCAGCATATGAAAAGATGATAAACATTGACATCGTAGGCATCAGAAAAATCTCAGTGGACTGAACTGGGATAATTTCAGTCAGAAAATCATATTATTTTCCACATAGGACCTAAAAAACAAAGAAGAACTATTGTCTATGAAGAACTAGCACTGCATATTGGACATTAATACAATTGAGCGAGTCCAGAAATATTTCACGAGAAGAGTTCTCCACTCCTCTACTTGCAACAGAATACCTTATGCCACCAGGCTTGAAATTTTGGGCTTAGACAACTTAGAACTATGCTGCCTTCAGTCTGACCTAAGCATAGTACATAAAATTATCTGCTACAACATCCTACCTGTCAATGACTACTTCAGCTTCAACCACAACAATACATGAGCACACAATAGATACAAACTTAAGGTAAACTGCTCCAAACTCGATTGCAGAAAATACGATTTCAGCAACAGGGTGGTCAATGCCTGGAATGCACTACCTGACTCTGGGGTTTCTTCCCCAAACCCCCAAAACTTTAACCTTAGACTGTCTACTGTTGACCTCATCCAAGAAGCTTCAACTGAAGAAGCTTCTTGTATGAGAAGCAAAATATTTTCAAGGAAAAACAAACTGCCATTGCCTTTTAAGAAGGCACCTTTGGCAGCAAGGAATGCCCTGCTTTCATAAGAGCAGTAAGAGAATTGCAAGCATCTGCTTGGGTACAATGCAACGGGCAATGGAATAATATGAATTGGACCTTGTGGACCTCTTTTTAATAGGACAATTGTCCACGTCTATGGGCCCACTACTGATACTGAAGAAGACAATTCTAATAAATGTTATGATCAAGTTCCATTTGAATTTGATAAAACATGCAAGCCAGATGTGCTACTTATGGCTGGAGACTAGAATGCTAAAATTGGAAAGAGTAAGGAGGAAAAAAGTAGTTAGATTGCATGGACTAGGTACCAAAGTGAAGCAGGAGATCAACATCCTAATTTCTACCAATCCAATTATTTCTTTATCACGAACACAGTTTTCAAACAACTGAAATGATACTTATATACATGGACTGTAGAAGATGAACTACACAGAAATCAGATGGATTATATTATTGGTATAACGTGATAGAGCTCAAAGATAATAGCAAAGATCTGCCCTGCACTAACGGAGGAACACATAACGAATATATGTTTTTGATATTGTTATGTGTCTTTATTGATTTAATTATTTTCTTTTTGATTGAAAATATTTTATTGAAAATTATTGAGTGTGGCCTAATGAAAGTCAATTGATTGGGATTAACTAAAATTGAAAAATAAATAAATAGATTAACAGATTAACAAAGTTGGAAGGGACCTTGTGGGTCATCTAGTACAACCCCCTGCCCAAGCAGGAGACCCTACATCATTTCTGACAGATGGCAGTCTCTTCTTGAAAGCCTCCAATGATGAAGCTCCCACAACCTCTGAAGGCAAGATGTTCGATTGGTTGATTGTTCCCACTGTCAGAAAATTTATCCTTATTTCTCGTTTGAATCTCTCCTTGATCAGTTTCCACCCATTATTCCTTGTCTGGTCTTTAGGTGCTTTGGAAAACAGGTTGAATTTTTCTTCTCTGTGATAGCCTCTCAAATATTGGAACACTGCTATCGCCCCTGGTCCTTCTCTTCACTAGACTAGCCATGTCCACTTCCTGTAACCGTTCTTCATATGTTTTAGTCACCAGTCCCCTAATCATCTTTGTTGCTCTTCTCTGCACTCTTTCTAGAGTCTCGACAACTTTTTTATAGTGTGGTGAACAAAACTGGGTGCAGTATTCTAGGTGTGGTCTTACTAAGGCTTGATAGAGTGGAATTAGTACATCACTTGATCTTGATTGAATCCCTCGGTTAATGCAATTTAGGATTACATTTCCTTTTTTGGCTGTCGCTGCACACTGTTGGCTCATATTTAACTGGTTTTCCCTATAGTCCCAAGGCTTCCATATTATTTCAGACACTGACTTACTTTCATCAGTTTTTCTAACAATTGAATTGGATAACAGCTGAGAAACTCTTTGAATAAAAGTGTTTAGTACTGTTCTTCTTGCAAATTTTAATTATAAGTACCAATATTTTAAAATACTTACTAATACATTCTGGCAGAGGTTTATCCCAGTGTCCATTAGGTTGACAAACTAAAATTGAAGAGCCAAATAAAAAATATCCAGGACTGCAGTCATAAAAAACAACTGTACCGTAGGTGAAATTTCCATGTTCTATTTTGCTTTCTCTTATAGAATTTCCAGGGATTCCTGGATCCGAACAGTTGACCACTAAACAAGAGCAATAACAGAAATTGGCATGATCTGCATATTTCACATTAGAAAATAATATCAAAGGCGTGTAAAGTTAACATTAATTAATGCTAGAATATAAAAAACTATGTGTTTTAATGCATTTTTTTGGGTTTACTAAAAAACTTGAAAAATGTATGCATTGTATTCTGTATGTATACATTCTATAATTTAATGTATCATATAATGAGTGGTGGTTTTATGTAAATAAAACTGAATGCCACTTTATCTGCCTCTGTAACCCTACAGAATTAATACTGAAGCATAGCAGTACTTTTTAACATCCACATTCCTTTTTAAAAATGAGTCGCATTTATTTCCAATTCACATCCATTAGGAGAGATATAATATTAATGAAAATGCACTGCTTTCTTGTAAATAAGCCTACCTATCTTGCTTATAGGTAACCACAGAATTGCATAATCTTCATATATAATATTACATAAGGAGCACTTTGGACAAACATCCTAAAGCTAATATAAAAGATTGTAGCACCTGCAAAATATTGCCCTGAATGAAAATTACATTTTATAGTCATTATCTGTCTTGTCAAAAATAATTAGGCAACTTATTGAGCATACCTAGTGTTCTTTGTCTGCACAACAGTATATCTTGCTAGCTCAGCCCAGACACATTCAATAATTTCTATCATGCTAACCAGCGGTGCAGCTAAGTAATTTCAAACTCTGAACTTCACAGTCTTACGCTTTCTCTGTGGCAGCCATATCCATCACATCAGCTATTAAGCATGCATTAAACATGTTTCTCCTCCCCGTCATCATCATTCTATATGGAGAAATCGTTTAAGTAAGGGCAGTTTCTCATTTTTAACTAATTTTCATCATGGCACTATAGGAAATAAATAAATAAATAAATAAATAGTGTTGGTGTTTGCTGCTCTGATGATTAAAGCATCGGGCTAGGAAGAAGTGTCCTTTAGCGGGAGAAATATACCAGCACTTATCCCAACTTGACTTGATTTGAAAAAGTTAAGCGTTATCACGTGTGGCTAGCACTTGGACGGCAAATAATGACTCTCAGAAAATTCCAGAGTTACAGGCAAGATTAGAAAACTGAAAGAAAAAAGCCACCTATTGTTCTGACCTAGGCTTCCTTAGAAAGTAAATAGCACAAACTTATTCCTGACAAACCTCTTTAGTTCATACAGCTGTAAAGTACTTTCATTTACAGTCTGCAAGGCTTGATAAACAGTCTTTCAGAGGAGTGTTTACAAACACTCACCTTATCTCCCTTGGAATCCTGCCAGAGAACTAATTGCCAAATGCAGGGCAAGGCCAAACTTAGCAAAAACAGAGCTTTTCCAGAGCTTTTACTAACCAGATGAACTAATTGCTTCCTGCAAAAGCTCACGTCCCATTCGCTTCTCTTTTATATCTTATGGGAGGGACCAATCATCTCCAAGCCTTACTCCCAAGTTGACCCTGTTTCCTTAATTGTTACTGTTTCCTGGCAGCTCTGCGCATGCGCACACTGGGAACAGGCTCACACTGTTCTTTTGCCTCACTGATGTCAGACTCCGGATACTCCAGAGGCAGCAAAAAACTACCTTGGCTCCCGCTCTGTCTCCAACTCAGAGCCATTGTCCGAGCCTTCCCCAGACTCTAGGACTGACCCACGTTCCTCCCCAACCTCCTCACTGTCTGAATCTGCTGCCAGCTCTGCTGGCCACTCGCGGGCCACCACACCTACTCAAAGAAAACTTTACAACACACCACAAACATACACAAACCAGAATATGAATAATAAAATAAAGAATTATAATGATGAGCAAAATATAAAGTTTACCTCTAAGAAAAAAAGAAAAATAACACAATATATTATATAATATAAAAACATAACACAACAGTAAGAATTGCTGGAATGCTAAATAAAAGAAAGTCGCAGTCCTACACAGTTCAGAATGGATTTTTAAAAATTAATTTTTACAAATTTCCTGAGTCATTTTCATAGCATGAATGCTGCTCTGGGGTTTTTTTTCTTTATTTCCCACTATTAGGGAATAAATTAGCTTAACTTCTCATATAAGGACCTGCTCGCTTGAAGTTATTTAAGAAGTTAACTAGCCGCCAACAGGCAGTTTTGATTAATTTTTATACTAATCAATTTATTTCTCAGGATGTTCAAGAACTGGTTTGAAAGAAAATGGATATAAACTGTTGATTTTAAAGCAACTCATTTATTTCAATTTCCCCTTTTTAAACCAATGAAATTTCCTGGATGTTTCAGCTTTTCAAAAAGAAACTGCAATCAATACATATATTAACTTTGATCTTTAGAAAAATAAAGTTTAAACTATTATAAATTAATGTTCAGTGACTCCTTCCCCCCCAAAAATTTATCTTTTCCAAGTAATGTGTTAATGTTAATTTATCAGAAGATGCAGAGGGTTTTTATTTTTTTTAAAGGGAATTTTACAAAAAAAGAGAACATCTACAGAATTTGTGTAGCTTCAAACAAACAAACAAAAAAAATAAATGAAAGAGAAGACAAACATATTAAGAAAAACAAATTTCAAAATATATTGCACCCAGTTTTATGCATTGTTTCATGCTTCAGTCATTGTTACCTGCACACAGAAATACTTCTGTTACCTGCACACAGAAATACTCCTTCTGCTACCTGCACACAGAAATACTCCTACAAAGGTAGGTTACCAATAAAAAGTTCCTTAAATCTGAGACATTCCATAAATACGTCCATGATGTTCTCTTGACAATAATACAGGGGCAATATGCTATGATATTTTTATTTTATAATCTAGCATATGACCCTGGATTTCCTGATAGTTTTCCAACTACAGGTAGTCCTCAGCTTACAATTAATTGCATAACAATCATTTGAAGTTATGATAGTTTGCAAGAGAGGAAGGGACTTATGACCCAGATGTGAAGTTCTGAAGGCCACCTCTTCCATAGTCACATGAATGCATTTTGGCTGCTTGGCAGCCAACTTGCATTTATAGCCATTTGCAGTGCTACATGGTTATGTGACTGTATACAACTTTTCTGTTGGCAAACTGCACTTATTTCCATGTTGTTGCAAAAAAAAAAAATGCCTGATACCAAAAACGGTGAACTACTTAACAAGTTAGTTAAAATGGTGGGCTCAATTACGGTCATAAATTGAGGACTATCTGTATCAGTGATGGGTTCCTCCCGGTTCCGCCAAGCCAGTAGTGGTGACGATATGACATCACCGAACCGGTTCTGCCCCACCCTGCATTATTCTTATCTTTTATTTGGCCCCACCCCCAATCTATTGCTGCCTCCTGAGTCCCAGCTGATCAGCTAAAAGGAAAAAAAACTGTTTAAACTCTTGCCCGGGGGCTTTAAAGGGCCACCCTACAGCTGATCAGTGTTAAAATATAGTGTGGTGGTAGACCGGTGCCTCCAAAAACAAATGAGTAGATCGGTGCCTGCAAAAATAAATGGGTAGACCGGTGCCTGCAAAAACAAATGAGTAGACCGGTACAGCTCTGCAAGCAGTTAAAAGCCTGGTAGACCAGTACCTCTGCTAAATCCTAAAAAATTGACACATGATCATCAAGCCATACCCACAAAATAAGCCACGCCCACAGAACCGGTAGTAAAAAAATTTAGGACCCACCCCTAATCTGTATATAGTAATCAAATACAATTGTGCTAATAGTGAATTAAATGGATAGAGGAAAATAGTTGTAGCTCCGGGTTGAAATGAGGGTTTCTTGGTACTCTCTGAGCTTTACTGTTTTATTGCAGACATTTTATTACCCAAATTAGGTAACATTATCAGTGCACTATGCACTGATAATGTTACCCAGTTTGGGTAATGAAACATCTGTAAGAAAACAAACAAGCTCAGAGAGTACCAAGGACCTCTGATGAATCATAGCTAGCATTTTGAATGTCCATGTTAGCTGTGGACATTTCTGTAAATAAAAAAATAATTTGAACAGAAGACTAAGAATAAAAATATCCGAAGTACCATTCCATTTGATGTTGTCTAACTGGAATATTAATAGCATAGCCCCTATCATTAAAGTACCCACCCCTTTCATTAAAAAATACTATCTTTGACATATCTCATCTATCAAATTTTTCCCAACCCTTACCTTTGCATATAGGTGGTGGTTGACTCCACTGCCTATTTGCCTGACACTGGGCTTTTGTTGGTCCTTGCATAACATAGCCAGTATTACAAGAGAATGTCACAACATCATTGAAATTGAAACCATTCCCACTTGTCCGTCCATAAATTGGGCTCCCTGGATGACCGCAACTGACAGCTAATATCAGAAGAAGAAAAAGAGAAGGAATATTGTTATAATTAGACTACATAGCTAACAATGTGAATCTCTTACTTTTTGAGATATTTTGGAGACTACACAGTTGATCCTGCACAGAAAGGAGAAAGTGTTGCATGAGAAAACAACGGTGTTGTCAGTGTCCAGACCCAAATCCTTACTACTTCCAATTCATTAATGTCCTAACTTGTAAGTGTACCCTATATTTCAGAATGCCGAATACTGATCGTAGAAAAGCTAAGACTGACAGAAGAAAGAAGCAAATGAATGGGATAACAGAATATTTTGTTGCAGATTCCATTTTTATAAATGAAGTTTGTTTTCCCCATGCTGATCTGCAAAATAGTAAATAGCAACTTAATCCTTTTATATTTTCTTTACAGTCCAGAAATACTCAGATTCACTAATACATTTAAATTAAATATATCTAAAAGTCAATTTAGAAATATATCTACTAATGCTACATGTTGGAAAATATTTTGGAAAAGAAAGGTTAGGTTTTATTCACAATGTATGTTTGCTTTGTATGTCTTAAACTCCGTAAGATAATGTTTAACGAATCTAATGATAAGTTGAAAAAAGGAAAAAAAACCACTTGTTTTAACCTATTGATATGAATGCTTCAATATTATTGAAGCTTTCACATGTTTATTACCTGCTTGACCTGAACATCAAATTCTAATGGCTACATCATTGTGACTACATTTATTTTTCATTTTATTTATTTTTCAGGAAACATGTACTGAATTGCATGATACAAGAAGATTTGTACCCAGAATTCTATACTAAATTATAGCAATATATAATATGGTATTTTAATAGGATCTCGTTATAAAACTAAGTATTAATAAATAAAATATGTAAAATAATATCCTGTACAATTCTAAATTAAGATTTATTTTTTTTGGGCTTTCAGTGTAGCACTGCTTTTTCCAAGATACTGTAGATAGATACAAATGTGCTATTCTTCTGGCTATGAATTCTTGGTTTTATGTGCCATGAAGCCAATGTCCACTCTTAACAACTGCATGAATAGATTTTCTCCAGGAGAATCTGTCTCCAGACTAGTCCTTCCTAGACACAACAGTCCTAATTTATCTGAGCAAAAAAATCCTAACTATTAGCTCTTCGTCCAACTTTATCCCTTTCATCATCTTCGAAAAATATCATATAAGATACAAGGATGGATGCAAGATCTAACCAATTGCCAAATAGAATTAAAGCCGGAACAGATTCTCCTGGGAATATTTAAGACAAAATACGATAGAAAGATAAAATGTTTGATCTTACATATACTAACAGCGGCAAGGATTGCATTTGTGCAATATTGGAAGGAAAATAGCACACCGCCACAGGGATTAGTAATCCAAAAAATATTTGATTGTGTGGAAATAGACAAACTTACATTAGAGTTAAAGGAACAAGATGATTCGGATTATTATGTGGTATGGGAAAATGGTACGAATGGATAGACCATGCAAATAAGAAATGGAAATATACATAAAGAAATAGAATAATTAGAAATAGAATGTATATAATGTATTGTACTGTACTGAATTTTGAATTTTGTATAAACAATGTCACAGTTCTGTTAATTATATATTAGAGATATGTAAAGGGAAAATCACAATAATTTTTTTTTTAAAAAAAGAAAAATATCATAAAGCACATGATATCATAAATCACATGATAACCTCTGTTGTGTTACTTACGCACACAGGATGGAAGCTGACCAGACCAGTTGTGATCTTGCTGGCATATCCGTACAGAAGAACCAATGAGCCGAAAGCCAGGACTGCACTGATATACAACAGTATCTCTGTACCCATAATTTTCACCAATCACCTGACCATTAACGATAAGATCTGGAATTCCACAATGACCCGCTAAAATAAAGCACAGAAATTGATGCAACGTTAGTTAAAAATGGGGACATCATTCTTCTTCTACCAATATGATTAATATTACTCTTTTGTATTTGCTGTTTGGATAATATATTTCGTATTTTACCTTTTCTCCCATGTCTTTATGGAATAAATATTGTGAAAGTCAATGAAATGGTTGAACTGTTAGATTTTAATGCTATTGAGTAACCTTGTACAAAACAGCTATCTACGAAAAGTCAACCAGATGGCTATTTCTTCACAATCTCTCTGCAGCCTTTTTACCATAATAGCACAGAACTGACAAAAAACAAATTTTCCCACGAATATTTCAGACACTGTATTTCAACATCTTCCTTGGTCACATTAAATGTCAATTAATCCTACCTTGCTGAACCAGTGGTCAATGTTTTAATTAATTCTCCAAAACTGGATTAAGGACAGAAATATATAAAACTCTTTATTGTCATTCCTGTTACAACCTTCATTTCTATCTGAAGTGGGAGGAGCTACCTCAAATTTAATTGTCCCAGGAGTAGTGTGCTTATCCTTCATGTATTTTAGCTGTATTCTTAAATGTGTGTGTGTGTGTGTGTGTGTGTGTGTGTAGAGTGGGGGGCATCTATCCATCTTTCTACCATCAATTTACCAGCCACTTAGAGTCAAATGTATTAGAACTGGCCATCACGGATCCTAACTGTTGTCTCAATTCCTTCACCCACAAACTCAAGTTAATACACCTACACACTAAAGATAAGGCTGCAATATTACACCTATAGATTGAGAAAATCCATTTGCACAGACACACACACTTCAATTCTCATTAGCTAAGTGCTAAAACGCATGATGGCACAGACCTCCTTTGGAAGAAAATGATATATGAATTGTGGAAATAAAATAATGCAATTTCCGATATGTGAGAGCTCTAATTTACAGTCAATTTCATCTCCAAGGAAACCACTCTATCCCCCCACCCCCAGCTCATCTTCCAGAATGGCTGCCTCATTATGCTGTGAATAAGAGGATGCGCAGGGATTTTAACAATGATAATATTACAGATAATTGGTAACTCTTTATGCGTAACCACCCCAGAGTGGGTTGTTTAATTCCCTTTCTTTTCAACGAGTGGGAGCAAATTCCCCAGTCCACCTCAAGTGCTTCAAATTCTTCTTTCAATGATGTCTATGATAAAGAGTGTCAGGATATCTCTTTGACCCTGGCATGAACATGAGAACAGCCGCCACTTTAAAAGCCTACTAAAACTTGCATATTTTTTTAGTCCTCTTGTTGTCAACAGTTTTTTTTTTGATGATTTTCTTTCTTTTTTCTTTTTGTTTACATAATTCTTACCCCATTGCAATGCATGTCTAAAAATGAACCCTAAAATTTAAAGGAGCTTGTTTGAAAATATGAGATGGTTATTTAATTATTGTCCATAAAACAACAACAATAACAACAAAATACTTTTGATTTCTTCTTGAGGGGAAAAAAAAAACTTTTCTCAAGTCCTGGTCAGAATCCACTTCAATCCATTGATTCAATCTCAATCTCTACTGACACCTGACCTGGGTACTATATTTAAAAAAGACTGTGATACTGTATATTACAGCAAGTTGTAATAATTTTGTTGCAGGAAGCAGGAAGCAGCAACAGGAAAGCAGCAACAAAGCACAATCTAGCAAAAAGGTGTATTTCCTCCAAATGTTGTATGAAATAGAGACCTATGTCAGCCATCCTAAATAATAAAAAAAGCAAGTTTTATTTGGGTTTTAATCAGATAGCATACCACACATATCACCAACTGTGGCTTTCCTGTGTCATTTGTCTTAACACTATTAATAAAACACGGCATTGCATGATAATTCCCAGTGAAAGGATTATCATGGATGGCAAAGCAAAACAATTATGATTTCTTCTTTCAATCAGCACAGATTTATATTTATGAGTAATGAAATGTCCATAATGTTTTTCATTCTGAATTTATTTAGTTTGTCAAACTGAATTAGTAGACTACTGCTGAGAAAAGTGTTGGGTATTTTTTTGGGGGGGAGAAGGGTAACCTTTCTTGGACAGGAAGAGACAGGAAAAAGCATTAAAACGTCAAGAAAAAACTGAACCTTCTCAGAGCTATAGGCGGTGTCTTTTTCAATCTTGGGTTCTCTACAAAAGATCTAGGAATTTGAGGGTTCTACACAGGATCTTACTTGTTCCTAGCACTGCACTGTTCTGGACAGAGATCTCTAATGTTATTCCAAGGAACTACTGAACCTCTTGGATCTTAGGATGGGACTATTTTAGCTATTTCTTTCCACAAACTCCTCATTCCTCATTCATGGTGTGGTACTTCTGCAGCTTCTCATACTCCTAATATGTATGTATCATCTATCTATCCACAAACACACACACACACACATATTACTACAATTTTTTTTCCCTACAAAAGAGAATTTGTAGAATGGCTTGATTTCTGACATAATGTAGTCTGATTCTGCTTGTTAAATTAGCAACATATAGAAATAAAGTACAACATAGCTATTATTCCATTGGGTAGATAAATTAATAATCATTCTATAGGACAGTGATGGCTAACCTTTTTGCCATCCCGTGCCAAAAGCAGCGGGAGTACAGGGGGGTTGTGCGCGAGTGTGCCCACACCCATAATTCTATGCGCCCCGCCCCTGAACATGTGTGCGTGACACACACACCCTGCACTTCCCTTGCTTTTGGCATGTGATGGCACGGCGGGCCTGGTAGGCCCATTTTTCACCCTCCCCAGGCTCCAGAGCCTTTCTAGGAGCCTGGAGAAGGTGAAAATGGCCTTCTCCACCTCCCTGGAGGCCCTCCAGAGGCCAGAAATGGCCTGTTTGCCAACTTCCAGTGGGCACGGAAGGCCTGAAAATCAACTGGGTGGTGTGCGCATGTGTGCCAGAGCTGAGCTCGCATGCCCACTGATATGGCTCCGTGTGCCACCTATGGCACGTGTGCCATAGGTTCGCCATCACGGCTATAGGATGTCCCCCTTATTTTTCTTCGTTCATTTTTGCATGTACAATATATTACACATTTTCTCATTAGGTGATATAGATTAACAGAGTTGGAAGGGACCTTGTAGGTCATCTAGTCCAACCCCCCCGCCCAAAGGTGGATAGATAAAACATTCTAATATAACGTTTGTTTTATTTTAGCCAATGTGGTTTATTGGTTAAGGCACCAGGCTTAATCAGGAGACTGTGAGTTCATGTCCCACCTTAGGGGACCAATCTTTGGGCAGAGTGCTCTCTCTCAGCCCAACCCATCTCACAGGTTTGTTGTTGTGGAGAAAATAGGAGAAAGATGTGTTGGATATGTCTACCACCTTGACTTATTTGTAAAAATAATAAAGGCAGGATACAAATAAAAAAACAAACAAACAAACAAAAAAACACATAGCTTCATTCATTTCTTAGATGGACAAGTAGTCCTCATTTAGAGACTGGCAACTTGGTGGTTAAGCAAAGCCAGATGATAAATCTGAGGACTCGTCATAAAGTTATTTTTTCATCACCATTGTAACTGTCAACAGTTGCTAAACAAGACAGTGTCAGGGTTCCAAGTAATATACCCCAGTTCAATAAAAACGCCAAGGCAAGCAAGTTCCTCAAAGAACGTTCTTTATTAGGACATATCAAATTGGCATATTCCTGGAACTTTCGTCCCAGAATCTCAGTCACATGGTCCAATCAGCATACAGCCCAGTTGCTAGATGATCTCAATCTCTACCCTGTAGACACCTGCACAAACGTTCTTGATTCCCAGAGGAAAGAATTTTATTTAGGCTACAATACCCCCGCTAATCTCTACACCCCCCCCCCTTCCTGGCCCTTTCACTCCAGGCTGTGTCAGTCCCGAAGCAGTGAGAAAAGAAACCTCCCTAGAAACTGCAAAAAAGAAAATGGCCACAGTTTATCAACTTCAGGGTTGACAGACACTCTCTAAACAAGGACACCTGTATATTCCACATTCTTCATGCATAATACTTATTTCCCAGTTTTATCCCCACAGTAATTCTGTGAGGGTGTTTGGGCAAAAAGATAATGCTTCACCACAGACCACAAGCTTTTCTGAGAGAAAAAAAGTATAATTACTTTGCAGACTCTTTGTGCTCCTTTCATGTTTCCTTGGATCATCAGCAGACCATTCATAAAAATTCTATCAGTCCCTTTACATAACTGGAGACTTTCTGTCTGTTTACCAGTTAGCAAATGCTTGATGAATTGATAGAGTGAAGAATCTTTTGATTCTTGGTGGAGTGCCATTTTGTGCTTCTGAGGATGAGAGGTTTGGTCAAAGAAAGATGAGATACTTCAGTTCTCATCCTCTTGATTTAATTTGTATATTAGAATTACATTCCACATTTCATTCAGGAGTTCAAGGTAACATATGTACTACTCTTTCCTATTTTTCTTCACAACAATAGGCCACTAAGATAGGGTGCCCTGAAAAAGTGTGAGTAGCGTAAATCACCCAATTAATTTCCACGGCTGAAGATGGAGTAAATACCAGCTCACCCCAGTACTATTCATTTCACCCCACTGGCCCTCTTGTTTTCTTCTTTTTGTAAAAAAATTGACAAGATTTTGACAAAAATTGACAATACTCAATGGAATATTAGTATACATGTTAAAAAACATATATATAGCGTTAATAGCACCCTGGCAACCCATACATAAGTACGCATTAATACAGTTTCTTTAATAATAGCAGTTGATTTTATCTTGTGTAATAGCCATAAATTTCTTAGTTATAATTACAAGGTCTGGCAGATTCTTCATATTTTCATGATTCCCTGGTTAATCTCAAATTTCCTACCACATAATGCAGGAAAAAAGATACATGAAAGATAAACCTGAAAATATCATCTTTCTCGGCAAGATTCTGATTACGTTTCAAGAATTTCATCTGAGAACTGTGATAGAGAAACAGCCTTAGCTTACTGACAAGTTGGGATTTTCCTTCCCCACTTCTCTCACACACACACCTAGACACTCTTCCTTCAATCACTATATCTCTAAGTAGAAGGGCATCATCAAGATTGCTTCCTTGGTATGCAAAAGAGGTAACCCCAAAAGGAGCATGATTTCACAAATGAAATGAAATGACAGAAAAATAGATGTGTTGCATGTTTGTGGAACTAGGAGGAAGGAAAAATAGGTAATAGGTCTGAATGAAGGTAGTCTGTTCTTGAGGAATGAATGTTGACAAATAAATGCATTGAAGTCAACATGCAGACTTAATTCTGAAAGAAAGAACTAAAATGTATATCAGAAAGACCTATGAATGTCTTTTTGGGGGGAGGTGCATATGGAAAGAGGAACCCATAGATTGGTGATAGGTACAGGTAATCCTCGAGTTACAACAGTTCATTTAGTGACAATTCGAACTTACGACATTGAGAAAAGTGACTTTATGACAGTTTTTCACATTTATGACCATCGCAGCATCCCCATAGTCATGTGATCAAAATTCAGATGCTTGGCAACTGACTCATATTTATCACGGTTGCTCTGTTCCTGGGTCATGTGATGAACTTTTGTGACCTTCTGACAAGCAAAGTCAATGGGAAAGCCAGATTCACTTAACAACTGTGTCACTAACTTAATAACTGCAGTTATTTAGTTAACAACTGTGGCAAGAAAAGTCACAAAATGGGGCAACATTCATTTATCAACTGTCTCGCTTAGCAAAAAAAAAAAAAGGCTCAATTATGGTCATAAGTCGAGGACTACCTGGACATTGCAATATATGGTAACAATGACGACAATGAATTATGTGAATCTATCTATCTATCTATCTATCTATCTATCTATCTATCTATCTATCTATCATCAATCATCTATCAATCTACCTACCTACCTACCTACCTACCTATCCATCCATTCATCCATCCACCCATCCACCCACCCATCTGATGAGAATTGTGGCTTTTGGAGATCTCTTTAGAAATAGGTCTCTTCATTCTGAATATGTGGCTTAGACATAAATTTATTTACAAACATATAGCAAAGAAATTTATATAAATCTAAAAGCTTGAACGGTTTGAGTGTTCACAATGAAAGCTTGATAAAATTAGTGAAGGGTGCACGTGTGATAACTAATGCTGAATGTGATATATATCATTAAGAAATTTTGAAGGAAAAATTGAAGTAAAAGAAATGAAAAGAATTGTAGGTAGAAAAATAATGTCTGATGCATTTTTTTTAAAGGATTAGAAGATAGATTGTTCCAAAAGGATGAATGGGAAGCATATGTTAAGGAAAGGATATGGAAACTTCTTGAAATAGAGTTTTAAAAAAAATATATTGCAGTATGGCATAATAATATATGGTGTTATAGTAATGGAAAGAATGAAAAAGAATGATTGACAGAACAAATGTGGAAATGTGGCTGAGGAAAAATGCATTTAAGAGAATGATGCTGAAAAAAATGAGGTTGAAAGAAATATAATGCATAATGTATACACAAGTAAAAAAGTTAAGTGCAAAGAATATCACCAGAAAGAGCAAGGAACGCTAAACATTAAAAATGTGAGAAAATGAGAACAATTTTGATGAAATAAAAATTGTTTGGGGAGTGGATTAAGAAGCTAAACAATAAGATCCCTGCAGAGTTAAATTATTTTTTTTTAAAAAAAGATACATTATTCAAAAGTCAAGTGAGGAATGTTAGAGGAGGACTTTAGAGATTGAGTTTGTCAGGGAATAAAAGTGAGAGATCCCCTTTGGTGTAAAGGTTAAAAAAATCAGGCTTGCAACTAGGACAATGTTCTATTCCCACTTTAGCCCTAAATCTGGCGGTGTAATCTTGAGCCAGTCCATCTCTCTTAGCCCCAGGAAAGAGGCAATGGCAAAGTATTTCCAAAATCTTGCCAAGGACTTGTCTCGGTAGTCCACAGGAGTGAAAAACTGATTAAAAGGCACCGGCTTATGCATATACACACATACAGAGCGTGTGTATAGAGATACAGACACATCAGAATGGGGCAGAACAATAAAACTGTAGGTGTTGAAAGTTCAGAAGCAGAACATGTAAATACCCTTTGTATATACAGTTTTCATGTGCAAACAATGGATCTCTGCCTCAGGCATTGGAAGAATAGTGTTACTGTTCCTTTATACAGATGGAAAAGGCAGAAGAATAGAAAAGCAAAACTACAAGGGAATTAGATTGTTAGATGTACTCGGAAAAGTATTGGGCAGAATTCTAATTGATAAAGAGTATAACTACTGACAAGCAACAAAGTTTGGAAAATGATGAGTTTATCCTAGGTGGGGGCCTTAGAGACATATCAACTCTTCAGAAATGTATGAAAAAATATGTATGTTTCTTAACTTAGAGAAAAAAAAAACAACACACGTAATCCTCGTGCAATAATTCATTTAAGCAACCACTCAGAGTTACAATGGCACTGAAATTACAACCAGTCCTTGCACTTATGACCATCACAGCATTTCCCCACGGTCACATGGTTATAATTTTATGTATTTATGATAGTTGCAGTGTCCAGGCTCATGCAGTGTCCCAGCTCATTTGCCACAGTCCCAGTCACGTTTCGACAAGTAAAGTCTAAGGGAAAGCTGGATTCACTTAACAACCACATGCTTCACTTAACAACTTTTACAAAATAGGTTATAAAATTGGGCATGACTCATTTAATAACTGCCTTACTTAGTTACCTAAGGACCTAAATTGAGTTAGTTACTTAGGACCTAAATTGAAGACTACCTGTAATGTAAATAGAATTACGGCATGTTTTGCATATGTTGAAGGCTGCTTGCTGCATAGTATAATTGTGGTACACAGTGGAGGTAAAAAAAAGAATAACTAGAATCCTCAGAAAAATGGTTTAAAAGAACAGTCTGTGTGTGGATAATTATATCAAGAATGCTTGTAATCATATTAGATATGAACAAAGAAGGAAATACAGTGTGGCTTGGAAAATTGGGCTTGGCCATTCTGGTAGGAACATTGTTACAGATGTCATTATATGTACAAGTTTGTATTCAGATGATGTTAGGTTGTTGTCTGAGAACCAGAATGACCTACAGTAGAGTGTACGATTCAAATAAGAATATTGATCTGAAAATTAAGGTATCAAAGGCCAAAGTAGTTGTGTTTGACAGGCAAAATGGGATGAGTGATTGCAAGTTATATAAAATTTAACAAAAAAACTAGAGCAAACCTATCCATTTGTGTACCTTAGATGGTTGTTTGTTTACAGAGGGGAAAAAATGGCAAAGGGGCTGAAGAAATTTTAAAGCTGGGTAAATGTCAGCAACATGCAATCTTTTGTGAGGAATCAATATTTGTCAGAAGAAGCTCCAACAAGCTGTATGTAAGAGGATGCTTCTGACCACTTCACTATATGAGGGTGGGGTATGTCAGGAGAAACATTAAATGAAGTTGAGTAAAGTAGGCATCAAAGCATCAGGAGTGGATGGATGCTGCACGAATCATGTCTGAACAGCAAATGTGAACAAGCAGTATGCAAACAGTAAGTTGAAGTATTTGACCATATAGGATGAGTGGAGACGGAATTGCAAAACAAATATATGACCTAATAGCGATTGGGTCAAGAGGTAGGGACAGAAAAATAAAGTGATATTTGGAGAGAGTTGTGGAAATGTTGATAACCTGAAAAAGGCAGAGGTGAAAAGTCTAAAGAATAAAAAGAATTGCATGTATTGGTCTTTGTGCCTAATAGAAGAAAGAAAAGATTTCAATGATAAATTTGTATGGTATAGAGATTGGATTTGCTGTAAATTATTTCAACTCTGTTTTTGTTTTTTTTATCTGATGCCTTTAATATCGCTAGCTTATCATTCCTTCCTTTTTTTTGGCCTTCTGAATAAAGTTGTTTCTTCTGACAGGGAGGAGCTGAGGGATATTTATAGATGTAAAAGTGTGTCGGTTTTGTACGTGTGTGTGGTATGAATGGATATAAAGTATGAAGCCAACATTGTCCAAGATTAAGCAATAGCTTTTATATAGCACAATTACTGTCTTTTTTGATAACATTTCAGCAGAAAGACATTCTATATATAGAATGGTTCCACTTAGCTTCCCCCGCCCCCCAAAACGTTAAAACATTTAAGACAAATAACTAATGTTGCAGGATCCAATCTGAGTCAGTCACCAGGACCAGAAGTTTTGTCTTCTGAGCTTTAGGACTCGTGCTGGAGCCCATCTTTAGGAAACTTCTCTGTAGCTCTCTAACTTCTCTCTCTCTAAATAACTAAATGTATCCACTGTGTTTTGCATCCTGTTTATCTTCCTACATAAAATACTTCCTTAAGCAGTAATTAAATATGTCTGTTAAAGGAATTAGGACTTTAAGATTTATTCAAGTACTGGAATATTCTCTTTACGGGAAAGAAGCATCCATCTGGCCTTGTCTAGTCTGGTAAGCAAAGCAGGGTCAGGACTGAATGTTAGGATGTTTTCCAGACAATATAACAGCAATAAACAAGATTGGAAAGAAAACAGCAACAAACACTTCCATATCATCATTAAAAAAACAAAATAAAGCAAATAAATAAGCCCTACATGAAACCAGCACACCATCAGGAACTGATATTTAGTCTTTAACACAATCTAGAAAAAGCAATATTACCTAAGAAGTATAACCACTTTATTTCAACTTCAGGTGAATATTTAAAAGGATTGAAGATGATTCATATTTTGCTTTGCATAGAAAAGTCAAAGCACTGCCAATTAAAATGTAAACTAGGTAAGTTATTTAGGAACAGTCAAGAGTCTTAAGTCCTATGTAATTTTTAAACTAAAAATGGCCAAGCCATGGTTGTAAAACTGATTTAGAAAATAACGTGCAGTGAAGAAACGGGTTTTTTTTTACTCAAAATATACTGTACAAATAATTTAAAATTAATAATAATTAAAAAAAAATAAAAACCACACTCTTGATCCAAAAGAATTACAGCTTGGTCTCTGGGAACTTGTAAATGCCCTATGACAGTGATGGTTAAACATTTTGGTTCTGAGTGCCCAAAGCGTGAGTGCCCGAATGCACGCACACGTGCCCGAACACCCAAAATGCATTGTAAGTGCCCCCTGCACATGTGCCCCACCCCCATGCCCCATCTCCATGCATGCACGCACAACCCCCGGGTACGCACCCTGTCCCCCTGCATCCCTTTTTGGCTTCCAGGTTGGTGCAGGTGGCTTTCCAGGCCCAAAACAGGGTGTGTGGGAGCCTCACACGGCGCCCCTGTGCCCCGTTTTGGCTTCCAGGTTGGTGCAGGAGGTTTTCCAGGTCCAAAATGGGGCACGAGCCCCCCCTTGCCCCGTTTGGGGCCTGGAAACCTCCTGCACCAACCTATACTCCCCTGTGCATGCACCCTGCCCCCCTGCACGTACACATGTATCTCCCCCACATACGCCCTGCCCCCTGCACATGCACGGTAGAGACCCGAAGACCAGCTGGCTGGTGGGAGGCACACACACATGCACCATGGAACTGGCTGGGGCGACAGCTGGCGTGCCTGCAGAGAGGGCTCTGCGTGCCACCTGTGGCACGTGTGCCATAGGTTCGCCATCCCGGCCCTATGATAATCATTTTGCCTTAAATGGATGGTGTACTTTAACTTTAATTAATGATAGCATCACTCAGTGAGGTTGATTCATCTATCACATGTTCACAAATCCAAGAGACTTACAGGAGAAATGGAAACAAATGCCTTGGAAAAAAAAATAGTATTCCTGTCAGCATTTTGATAAGGAAGTTACATGAGGTACTAAAATATATCCCATTTGTTTTTAAAACAAATATATCCAGTGTGTTTCCTTACCTAAGCATCTTGTTTCAGTTCCACTCCATAGTCCAGAAGAGAGACACTCTCTTACCGCTGAACCCACCAGCATGAATCCTAGGTCACAAGTAAAGATAGCCGTCGAGCCATATGTAATCTGTGTTCCAATTTTATTCCCATTTGGAGGTGTAGGAAGTTCTCCACAGGAAATAACTTTGAAAAGAAGAAATATACGTATTTGCAATATATGTCACACTCATATATTTGCAATATATGTCGCACAATTAATTAAAAAAATTTTTTTTAAAAAAAAAAGCAGCAATGACAATAAAGATGTTAAAACGTTTAGGGCTGGCTAGGATGAGACCCACTTGGAAAAAAAATCTTTAATCTGAAGTGTATTTTAAACAGTGCGTAGGTAAAGTGACAGAAAACAACACTGTGCTGTATGAAAAATAAAATGGATTCTGTGACTACTGATAGGTCTGATTCTGAAAACTACACAGAGAATGAAACTGGTCAATGTGCTTTATTTTAAAGCTATGAGCATCAAATGATTATGTTGGCTTTATGGAGGCTTCAAGGATATTCTTGTGTAGTTAAAAGTTTTACTGATAACAGTCCATGGGATTTTTTTCCCCAGCAGTAATGCCAAGATGAGGATAATAGGCTCATAATCCTCATATGAAAAATCTTCCATATTGAAAAAGGGATTATAAGATTCAGTTTGCTGGTCTTCAAGATTAACACAAGGAGGTTGGAATTAAATGACTATTGAATATAAGGATCAATAAGGACCTGGAGCTAGTTGAATATGAATGATACCACCAGACGATAATATTTGTAGTTCAGTGAGGTCCTTGGTGCTCTCTGAGCTTGGCTGTTTTCTTGCAGACATTCCACTACCAAACTAGATGGCATCATCAATGAGAGAAGGGAATAGGGCCGTGATGGCGAACCTATGGCACTGGTGGCACAGGTGGCACACGGAGCCATATCTGTGGGCATGTGAGTGCTGCCCTACTTTGGGCCCAATTTCCCTTAAGTCGGGAAATTGGCTGTTTCTGGCCTCCGGAGGGCCTCCCGTGGGGGAGGAGGGAAGGCTGTTTTCCCCCTCCCCAGTCTCCAAGAAAGCCTCTGGAGCCTGGGGAGAGTAAAAAATGGGCCTACTGGACCCACCGTGCCATCACGTGCCAAAAGCGGGGATAGTGCGGGTGTGGGGGTGTCACACGCACATGTGCAGGGGTGGGGCGCATTGAATTATGGGTATGGGCACACGTGTGCGCAATCCACCCACGTGATCCCCACTTTTGGCACGCGACAGCAAAAAGGTTAGCCATCACTGGAACAGGGTTTACTCTCTATTGATATACTAGTAGTCAGTGTTTCTGGGAGTATTTTTTGGGATTCCTTGATTGAGCTGTTGTTTACTGTTAGCTTGTTTGTCTGAGTCGGAAGTTTCTTGATTGGGATATTGTTTACAGGTAGTCTTTGACATCTGACCACAATTGAGCCAAAATTTCTGTTGCGAAGACAGTTGCTAGGTGAATTTTGCCTCGTTTTACAACCCACAGTTGTTAAGTGAGTCACTGCAGTTGTTAAGTTAGTAGCATGATTGCTAAGTGGCTTCCCCTTCGACTTTGCTTATCGGAAGGTCAAAAAGGCGATCACATAACTACAGGACACTGCAAGCATCGAAAATAAAAATCAGTTGCAAGGTGTCTGGATTGTGATCAGGTGACCAGAATGGTTGTAAGTATGAAAAATGTTCATAAATCCTTTTTTTTTTTTTGTGCCACTAAATAAACTATTGTAAGTCGAGGACTACCTGTTCTTCTTAATTGTTGGTCTCGTATTAATCTTGGTGTTAATCTCTGCCTATCTGGATGTTGATTGCTGGTGAGGATGTGTTTTGGATTTGAATACGGATAACTAATAGTAGAATACTTACTTTGGCAGTATGGCCTCTCGTTTCTCCAGCTCCAAGTTCCGTTAGCAAGACATTCAATCGATTCTGGTCCCAATCCATGGTAGCCAGGATCACAGCTAAAAACTACTTTTGTTTTGTACTCGTAGTGAGAACCATTCACGATTCGCCACCTTCCATGTTCCAGGGTAAATGAATTAATGCTTGGGCAGGTAACAACTTGAAATGGAAATTAAAAAAAAAGGAATATATTTTGAGATCATCACACCATCAATCCTTGATGTCAGTTTATGTATTAGGACATGAAACTTAATCTCAATTCACAAATTAAACAGTTGCATAGTAATCTGTAGATTGTAGCTAATTCTGGTTTTGTTTCAGCTTAACATTTATTTATTTTTTTTGCTACAGAGAATGTTTGTTTTATTGCTCAAAATAATTAATTAGTGGACCACATATTAGCGTTTAAACATGTTTGTTTATTTGATCAGGAATATGTTCCTTATATAAACGTTTCTGGAATTCAGATGATTATCGTACATCTTCAAACAGGATATTCATATTTTAAAATGAGAATTCCTGATTTAACTTTTGACTGCTAAATTATTAATATCAGCAGAATCACATCACTAGGGTCTATCCATAATTACTCTTTCTGTCAGAAAATGAATATATGTCATAACCAGTGGTGGGTTTCAATTTTTTTTACTACCGGTTCTGTGGGTGTGGCTTGATGGGCGTGGCATGGCTTGGTGGGCGTGACTTGGTGGGCATGGCAGGGGAAGGATACTGTAAAATGTCCATTCCCTCTCCAATCCAGGGGAAGGTTACTTTTAAAATCCCCATTTCCTCCTGATCAGCTGGGACTTGGGAGGCAGAGAATAGATGGGGGCAGGGCCAGTCAGAATTTTTACTACCGGTTCTCCGAACTACTGAAAATTTCTGCTACTGGTTCTCCAGAACTGTTCAGAACCTGCTGAAACCCACCTCTGGTCATAACTAACAAGAAAACTTTTTTCCCTCCTAACACTATCCTTGGCTGTAGGCTAGAAAACCAGATTGCACAAACAAGTGACAAAACTTTGCAACTGTAATCGTATTTCTTCTATGCTTATATCTGTCTGGATTGTATTCAATACTGAAAATAATAAGAGTACTTCACCATTTTTAAATAATGATCCACTTAGCGCTCTAAAAGAAGGGCTACCTCCAATAATTCACACAGCCTATCTTTTCTAGGTTAAAGGCTTTTTTCTCACTATGTGTTATTGGCTTAATTGCCTTTACGGTGATGTTCCACACGTGGAGATCTTCACAGTTTTTGGTGCACTTTTATGAAACAAGTTCTGCAGCAGATGGTTTAAATAGACAGTAACCGTAACAGAGTTGGAAGGGACCTTGGAGGTCATCTAGTCCAACCCCCTGCTCACGCAGGAGACCTGTACTAGGGATTCGAACCGCCGAACTGCCAATCTTTCTGACCAACAAGCTCTTCTTTTTCCTCTCTGTTATACTCACTTTGATTTTAATTTCCCAATTAGCTATTTTGCTTTATCTATTTTCTATTCTTCCTTGTCAAATGGTGGCATCCAGATATAAAAACAAAGAATGGATGGATGGTTGTAGATGTGTGTATAGGTACATGTAGCATAGCAAAACCTTCTACACACTTAGTAAATTTTGTCTGTTCCTTTATGAAATAGGCAACATTCTCTTACAAATGGAACATTCTTTCAATCATCATTATCACCCTCATTACCATATGCATAACTTTTGGCAATAATTAAGTTCTGTTTTGTTCATTAAAAGAAAATGGAGCAAGTTTTGACTTGTCTTATTAAAGTTTGGGGCATAAAACATGCATTTTGTATTCAAAGGAGGATTCTATTTTTTTTCTGTGCTTTTGATAAGTATATAGTCTCTCCCTCCAGCGCTCTTTGTTTATTTCCAGTCTGATCATGATGATTTTGAATGTATAAATTCATTAAATGAATCAATAGATTCATTAAACAAGGCTTCTCTGGTAGCTTGCAAAAAAAAAAAAAGCAAACAAACAAAAAAGTCCAATCTAATATAAAAAAACAATAACATTTGATATTGTTATTGTCAATTAGCCTGGAAGAGATTTTACAATGAAACAATGTGTGTGTGTGTGTGTGTGTGTGTGTGTGTGTGTATGTATGTATGTATGTATGTATGTGTATATATATATATATATATATATATATATATATATATATATATATAT
>WNWU01000003.1:50730340-50742566 GCA_012654045.1 Ptyas mucosa
ATATATATATATATATATATATATATATATATATATATATATATATAAGATTCACAATTCCCAAACATTCCCAGCATTGAAAAATGACCAAGCAGTTAAAATCTATAATTTTAGCTGCCTTAAAAAAAGACCATCAGGAGGAAGTCTATCTAGTAGGTGTCAAACAATTTCCCCAAACACAGTATTGAAATGAGAAGGTCCTCATCTATCTATCCAAGGGGTGTCAAGCTCAATTTCATTGAGGGCCGCATCAGGGTTGTGTTTGACCTGGGGGGGGGGAATGTGGGTGTGGCCAGGGTGATTGTGGCCAGCTTGACATCACTCATGTTGGGGGTGCCGGTGGTGACCTGAGCGCTGTGCAGTGAAAACGGTATCCTGAGCTCCATTTTCTCCTGCAACCCTCTGCCAGTGAAAAAGGAGCTCGGGAGGACATGTGGCCCTCGTAAGCTCTGTTTTTAGCCATGAGAGCCTCCCCGAATTCCACTTTTGCTGGCAGAGGGCTGAAAACAGAGCCCTTGAGGGCCACATGCAGCCCTCTTGAGCTCCTTTTTCATTGGCAGAGGCACCAAGGGCCAGTCCTTTGCTGCTTCCAGGGTGGTCCCATGGGCCAGATCTAAGCACCCCGTGTGCCTTAAGTTTGACACCCCTGATCTATCCTGTCAGCTTCGTTGGTATTAATGAAAGATTCTCAATGATGTTCAAAGAGTTTGGACAGAAATATATACTGCGCTTAAACTGTTCAGGAAAATAAGCCTTACTTTATTTTGTGACTATAAAGGTTCCTAGTACTTAAGCTACACAAGGGTTTTTTGGTGTTTTTTTTTTTAAACTGTGTGTGGTTATAGGAAGTTTATATGAATTAAAGCTGGTATAAGGTGAAATTACACAGAATTCAGGCTACAATAAGTCTGGTTCCATCTCTTCTGACTAATGGTGTTTTTTTTTTTTAAGGCATAAGATTTTATGAGATGCAGCTGTATAGAATTGTTAGCTGGAAAAAAATTCTGCCAGCTGTGTGATTTCTCTCTTACAGAGAATTTTTGGGGGGAGAAAAAAAATCTCCTAACAAACTTTTTAAAATCCCCAAATGTTATCTGGTACAGGTAGTTCTTACCCCACTGACACTTCAAAAGGCTGATAAACAGGACAGTCATTAAGTGAGCATTAAGTGAGGACAATCTGCAATGATATATGTTCCACGTTCATTAAGTTTTTCTTTGAATACAGGTAGTCCTTGACTTATGATCAGAATTGGGACCAGAATTTCCATTGCTATTTGGTAGTTATTTGTAGTTAATTGTTAAGGTAGTTGCATCCAATTTTTTTTGCCACAGCTGTTAAGCAAATCACTGCAGTTGTTCAAGTGAATCAGGTGGTCATTAAGCAAATCCAGCTTCCCCCGTTGCCTTTGCTTGTAAGAAGCCCCCTGGGAAGGTCGCAAATGATGATCAGGTGACCTCAGGATGCTGTAACCACCTGAGCCTAAATTTGACCACATAATCAGAGGGAGGCTGCAACACGCAACACTAGTAAGTGTGAGGACTGCTGATAAGTCACCTTTTTCAGTGCTGTTATAGCTTTGAACAGTCATTAAATGAATGGTTGTAAGTTGAGGACTACCTGTACATACACTCACTTATGTCTATGGTATGTTTAGTATAGTATAGCATTTATTGTCACTGTACATCATGTATACAATTATAGGGAAACAATAATAAAGATAGAATATAAAATACTGATATACTAGATTTAGTAAAAGCTTATTCTGTAACCATTAGGTTCCTGTAACATATATATTGTGCCTTTGTATTTGTATCACATATATTATTCCTTTCTATTTGTATCTCCTGTTACAAACATATTGTTATTAGGCCTCTGAAATGTATCTGGTATTTGTTAAACGTATGTCCCTGCCATTTGACCTGAACTCATATCAATCTCTTTCTCTGCCATCTAAAAGCATGGTACCTATCTCTGTTAGAACTACAGCCATCAACAAAGGGATAATTTACACCTCAGCCCTAATTTATGTTTGATCTGGATAAGATCCTGTCTTCCAGAAGCCAGGGGCTAAATGGCCAATTAAGTAAACAAAGAAATGCTTAAGATAATTGGAAGTTTAGATTCCTTTGCAGGGCAACAAAGAATACACAAACATAAATTAGGGGGCCAAAGTTGGGGATTTAACTGGTGTTTTAAAGGTATAAAAAGAGGTTACATCTTCTCTGAAGGTGTGAGCCCTCCCATATACATATCTCTTTGTATGTGTTTGGAATGGTTTTACCCAGCCTTTTGTCTTTGATCAAAGATTAAATGTTGATTCTTATTCAAGCCTCCGTTTAAGTCTTTCTTTTTGGTTCACGGAGAGCTTAAGCATATAGCCGGACCTTACACAATGAAATTGGTTCACTCATTACCTACAACCCTTTTAAATCTATAATCATTTGGAAAGGGAAACATTAGTAATGATCTTTAACTGTTTAACAACAAAGCCAAGAGAACCTTTTTAGGTTATGCTTACCTACACAGCGAGGTGTTTTATTGTGGTTGCTCCATGTGCCATCTGGCTGGCAGGATGCAGTAGTTAGTTCCTTGGAGGATAGCCGGTACCCATCATTGCAAAAGTAAGTAACGTACGTGCCTACTAAGTAATCTGTAGTTAATATCCCACCATTTAATGGAGCTTTTGGAATTCCACAGGAGATCGCTGAAACATTAACACAGACAGGCAAAATGTCATTCAACTACACTGGCAAATTCAATTTCTATGTACATTATTTCTAATATTCAAAAGCAGAGCTGTAATTCAAATACGAACATTTGAGTTCAGAGTTCTTAAAATTCTTAAAGATGCTTGGAAGGATTAGCAAGTTTGCAGGATTTGACTAAACGGGCAAACTTGATTTCTATGTTTATTATCTCTAATATTCAGAAATAGAATTGTAATTCAGATATGAAAATATGACTAAAAATGCCTGGCAGGATTGCAGCATCAAAAATAATGCATCATTCAGAATTTTTTTCTTTTCTTTTTCACAACCACCTGTCTTTGCAAATTAGTTTCTTCTGTGATGGAATGTAGTCTGGATTCCAGGAGGGGGGGGCTGTATTCCAGAGGACCAAGAAACAGCAAAGTTTAGATAGTTTTGTTGGCAGGAAGAGTGTCAAGAGATGTCCTTCCTAAAGGTTCTCAAAGTATATTTTTAATTACTTTAATTAATTAATTACTTTAATTACAAACTAAAGCAAGTAATCTGCTTTAGTTTGGCAAGATTTCGTCTATACATGAGGAACAATTAAAGGAAACTGCTTAGAAGATGCTCAGCATGTCTTTCTTAGCTTTTGGTGCTTGACATCATCAAACTTCACTTCATTGTCCCTTTGCAGTATCTGAAGCCAGAAAAACTCCCAATCTATACAACAGGTTAAGTTCCAACTACTTAGGATTCAAATACTTTCATGTCTTTCTGGCTCTATTACATTATTACTCTTACATTTAAGATTGAAAATTTGTTTTTTACTAAACAATATACTAAGTATTATTTATTTAGTCATCAAAAGGTTGGCTTCTTTTAAATATGATTGAGAATATAACTATTTTGGGCTTTTGAGCAGAATGGGACCAACTGAAAGAAGAGAACTACCTCAGTGCCAACACAATCTTCCAGAAGTTGAAAACTCAAGAAAATGCAAAGGCATCACGATTGGAAAGAATGATTGTGGTTTTTTTTCCTGAACAGGAAAAGTGGAGCAGGTTCTATAATGATGTTTTAGAAGAACTCTCGTTTCACTCCCATATAAAGGCTTTAGGTGATATGTTCAACTGCTCGCTGTTTTTATTACAAAGAACCATTTCAAAAGGATATGCCGCTGCAGTTTTTACTAGCTGGCTAATTTAGCAGCATAGCATCACTACTGGTCTCTGGGCAATCATTTGGTGAATAACACATTTTTTTTCCACCATACTTTCTTTTGCAAATTATTTGCTCTATTTTCTTACTGGGTTAGACTAGCAGAATATTTCTTGATACTATTTCATTCAAGTAGTTTCTCATAAAGGTTTTCAGCCTTCTGTCAGAAGTGTTATTCATTTCCCTCAAAAAATAGAATGCCTCAAACAATACAAACTGAAGACCAAGGTCAGCCTATTCACTTCCCCATCTCTTTTATAGCTTTGAATTTTATACCTGCCAATCAGCATTGATAGTATAATTTATGACACTGAAAAGAAACAAAAGAGATTTCTTCAAGTTTTGAAACGATGCTTCCTTGTCACCGATGCTTGTTTATTTAATAGACACGTTTTTAAAGAAATTAATACATTCTGTAAGGGGAAATGCAATAGATATGTATGTATGGAATATTTTTTTCTCCCACTTGCTAGAGAATTTTCCTGATGGTAAAAAGAAAATCCCTGTGTCTTTGTATGTGCATATTTCAAAACCAAATCCAATAAAACAAATTAGTTCAATAAAACTAAAGCAAAGGGGAACTATTGATTTTGAAGTCATTAAAAGTATTCTAGGACCCATAGAGAATCATCCTTGGAAGAGTTTGTATAAGTATCCATCTGCTTCCAACAATCTGGTGTTTGTAAAAAATAGCTGTTGAAAAAGACACTATATTTTATTAGGCTCTAACTCCCATTTTACAACCCTAAGAAATAATTCTCAGTTTGCATGATGTGCAGTGTACATGTTTAAATAACATTGCATCAGTGTCAGGTTTAGGCTAAGGACAAATTGGCATTGGCTTAGGATACCAAAGTGTTGGAATGGAGTCAATGCCACCCCTCCTTCAGAATCATGCAAATCGTTACATCAGCAGATGGTAGCACCATCAGCCAAAGCAGACTGGGAATCTCATATACCCCTGAGCCAGCACTGAATTATACATAGCATTCCTCAACATCTTCTTCTTTTTTCCAGCAGTGGGTACTACTTAGACGAATCAGGACCATCAGTTTGAAGTTCCATCCATTTTGTTTAAAATGTTGATCTTACTGAATTCTGTCAGAATATTCATGAACTGGAATAGGGCATGGTAACAAGGTCAGCCAATGAATAGGCATAGCAACTAAGTCAGCCAATGAGGACTATTTGGAAACTGAAACTGGAAGGAGCCTGGGCGTGGGTCTGTATTTAGCTCTGAGCTCTAAAGCTGCAAACTAGTTACATCTATGTATAAAGAGAAGTTAATGAATCCTGCTAAATCAGTTACCTGTGTGTGCTTTCTGGATTTGATTTTTGCAACAAACTCTGACAAATTCGCTTAGCTATTCATCAAATAGCAATTTTCAGGTGGCAAAGATAACATAAAGGCCATCTGATTACTTGTAATAATGGCAAGACTCAACACTCTTACTTTTGGAAATTATTCATCATAATTGAGGTAGCAAGAGAAATGGAAAGCAAAGACATACTGATTTACGCAGTACCCTATCACTACCTGATAAAAGGGACCTCTCTTTCTGTTAATCTAAGATTAGAACAAGCACTTGCCATTATCATCATTAGTGGACATACCTATCAAATCAATCAAACCAATCAAAAAGCCAAAAAAGGAACAAAAAGACCCAAACTCCTCCTCACGAGCAATCAAAACACCTCCTCACCAGCAATCAAATAAGCAGAGATTAACACTAAGGTTAATATGTCTATGTAGATTCTCAGTCATCTAGGTCATGGTTGTCCACACCCATTTGCACTACTCTGATGACCCTGACGACAAAGATAAACCTTCCGGGTGGCCTCAACAGCTTGCTAAAAGGATGCAAATAACTAGCTGTCTGCAAGGAGTATAAATCCTTCCATTCCCCACCATCCACTCAGAGCTGAAGAAGCTTCTTAGATGAGAAGCGAAACAACTTCAAAGAAAAACCAGAAAGTCCTGTTGCTTCTTGAAAAAATACCTTTGGGACCAAGATTAATACTAGACAAAAGATAAGAAGTAAATAAAAGCTTAATCAAATAACTACCAACTCAGACAAACAGCTTAATCAAAGACCACCAAGAACCCTACATCAATACTGACAGGGAAAGCCACTAGTACCATATATAAAAAGAGAGCAAACCTCACTCCTAGCACTGATGAAGTTACCTTGCTTGGTAATTAAACATCTGCAAGAAAACAATCAAACTAGAGAGGGCCAAGCATCCCACACCATCATTATTAGTTTATTATTATTCAGGTTTCAAACAACTTCTGTATATAAAGAATGTCCAAGTCAAGAGTTATTTCCCTTTAATTGAATCCCTTTAATTGAATTAAAGGGAATCCAATCCCTTTAATTGATCAAACTTTGTACAAAAACTATGCATGCTTTGAGCATTGTTTGGAAGAGGTATGGCAAAGTATGAGTACAGCATCTCTTTGAAGCCATAACATTTTTTTTTCTGATTTCCAAATGAGTTTGCCATAGGATGCTGCTGTATTAATGAATTGCATAACAGACATGGCTATTTTCGTACATCAACTACTCAAAGAGACACATTTGTTTTCCAGATTACATGGGAATCTAAAAAAGAGACCTCTGTTTTAAAAATACATTGCTCTTCTCCTTGTTTCAAAACTTTTTTTCTAAAATGTTTTTGAAGTGTACCCTAAATATGCTACTTTCCTTTAGATTCAGGAAGATAAAAATAGATTTTTTTAAAAAATATCCAGTTTAATTTGTGGATTGATTCACAAATATAGGCACAGGCAAAGGTGGTTGTTGTTGTTGTTGTTGTTGTTGTTGTTGTTGTTGTTATTATTATTATTATTATTATTATTATTATTATTATTATTATTGCTGCTTGGGATTCCAAGAATTAGAATGGAAAAAAAAACATTCAAACCGTCCTGCAAAGCTAAAGTAGAACAGAACTTTATAGAGCTAGGACAGACTGACCCCAAAACATTTTGCATATACCTATATTATGCATGGATTACCAAGACATAACCAAGTCAAATAGATATAATTTAGAGACAGCTCAGCTAACAAAATCACATTGCCCTTAAGTTCTCAAATACACAAGCATTTGTAGAGCATTTTATTATTTTTATAAATCAATAAATAATCAACATAAGTGTTTTTAAATAAACTTGATTTCAATAAATTTAAATGGGGCCTTCTGTTTGGAACTCTTTAGTCTTGGATCTCAGGAAATTTCAAATCCTGAAAATCACGCCTCCACCAGAAAATGTCTTGTATAAAATTGAGAAAATATTCTGCTGGCATTTTTCTATGTGCCTATTCGCTTGTATATGTCTAAATTGCAAATGTTAACCATAAATGTGTATTAATACATATTCATGCTTTAGATGGGAAAATGCATTTAAAGGAAATTCACATTAAAAATAATGAGTGTTATTATGAGTGGTATAATATGAGTGGTAATAGGCGGTATAATTTTCATGAAGGTGGATGTAATGAAATGATTTCCAGACAATGCTGCATGAGACAAAGATCAGCAAATATTCATTGTTTTATATGGTATTATTTGGAAATCATTTCACCAGTTCATTTAGGATTATTTAAGAAGATTAGTTTGCCATTAAGATTAAGAATGAATAATATTCCAGTCTCCTAGAAAACATTATATGCTTAATTAAACAATACAAAACAAAACATTAGTGATTAAATAATACTGCAGTTAATAATAATAAAATAATCGCCAAACAATTGGAACATCTCTTGAACACAATTGGCATTGACAAAATCACCATCAGTCAATTACAAGAGGCAGCTAAATAGCTTACATCATGTAATAAAACCTTTAAAACCATCAAACAACATCTGCTTATCCTGAGATCTTTAGGAAGGCCTTAATAGATAGATAACAATGCCAAATCCAGTCTAAACATCTAGCTGATTGTACAACTAACTATAATAATAAAAGAAGACAATGTGGATAATTTGTGGCAATACTAAGGGAATAGTAGATTAAAAGACAAAGAATTGGAGAAGATCAGAAAGTATCCAGATTTGAAAATCAAAGTTGAAACATTATGACATAAACCAGCCATGGTGGTCTCAGCAGTAATTGCCACATTGGGTGCCAATGAAAAATTCTTGGAGAGCACTTAGAAAATCTACATATTGACAAAATTTCTATGTATCAATTACTAAAGGCCACTCTGACTAGATTCACAGATATACTACACTGATCCTACAACATCCTAAGTTTTTGAGTTATAACTTGAAACTTTTGAAGGCCAATATCAGCTAAAGAACTGTCAACTGTGATTTTACATTATAGTGAATGTAATAATAATGATAATGAAAAAAGGAATATAAAATTCATTTTTCAACTTGATCCAAATGAAAAACATGCACCAAATATGAAAACAAAAATAAAACAAATTAAAAAGTTATTGTACTTTGTGTTTAAGCTAGGTTGATAAAATAGATTTCAATATTAATTAATTTGCCAATGCTTATATTCTGCTTATCTCCAATATGTGGAGTGGCTAATATCCAAATAATAAAACTCACAAAATAATCATAATAATGAAACTCATAAAATAGAATTAAGATAATAATAATTAAAACAAAAAAGAATGTGATATCCAAGGGTTACAAGCAACCCATGATAGACCTCTAAATCTCCAAATGCTACATCTGGTTTTTTTTCCCCCGAAGTGCATTCATTAACATTGTAAAAATGTTATTTAGCATCACTCTGAAATACTCCTTCCTTCTCAATAACATAAAATATATATTTCAAAAAGTCATTAAACAGATAAAATAATAGAAATGTAGAAATATCATAACTATGATAGCATTTTTAGAATTAATGATGTTTCAGTTACAGGAAAATGTAACTGAGGAAAATAAAATAAAAATGTGTTTGCATTTGTTTCAATAATCTGAAATTCATTATCTCTTGTTCATATTCCTTGTTTTACTGCTAAGTATTGCCATTGTACAGTATTACATTGGTTATGGCTGCAATGAAAATGCAAGAGGGGATACATTTAGAATGTCACTCATTCTAAATGTTAGTCAACAGTCAATTTATTTGGATGAGTTTTATTTTATTATTTTATTTATTCCATTTCTATAGCTGCCAATCAGATCAATCAATGACTCTGGATGGCTTACAATTCAGAAAATATATTACAATTAAAACATTAAAAACACTTAACAGAATAAAAAAAACCCCATCCAAATTAAATATATATAGCAGCCAAGAGATACTTGGCCAATTAGCAATAAAGCCTGGAAATGCAGCCCCTGACACATTACTCAGTACTCCAGGCTTGGGAACATAGCCAGATTTTTAGGACCTTAAAAAAGACTTAGAGGGTGGGGTCATTCTAATGTCCAATGGGAGGATGTTTCACAGAGCAGAGGCCACCGCAGAAAAAGCTCATTTTCTACTCCCTACCAATCAACACTCTTTGGCTGACAGAATCTGCAGCATGCCCATTCGGCTAAATTGAGTTAGAGGAGTGCCTGACTCTTGGAAAAAAGATGATTTCTCCAGGTAATCCATTCCTAAGCCATGTGGGTTAAGAGTTAAAAGTTCTGGCCAGGTTCTTAACAAAAGTAAGTTTGAAATCTTATTGTGAGCATGTCTCATAGGACAGCATTCCATAGACAAGACACCATTATAGGGTCCTTTCTCCAATCACCAATACGCTAATGTCCAAGATGATGAGACAGAAAGGCATGTATTAAATTCCAGTGTGAACATTAAATCTCATAAGTTCTGATATCAGCTAAGTTAACAACTAGAGAACTTTTGATGCATAGGAAGTTCCCACTGATGATAATCAAGAAAAAAACTGTTATCTTAAGTGATCACCAGTGTGATTTAAAAATAAGAACTGCTCACTTTGCCTCATACCATTTCTATGTGGTAACCTATTGCCTGAGTAAGCTCCAGTGGATGAAGATCTATGATAAAGACCATAAGACTCCATTTATTTTGGACCTCAGTCATCTTCAATTAGCCACAAGAAGATATGGGTATCATGGTGTCATAATACCTTTTCCATACTTGCACCACAGTTTGCATGCAAATGGATAATGTCTTTTGCCACTTGACCTCCTCACGTGCCCATCTATAGATGCTTCAATTTAGAAACAATGGATACTATTAATTGTGACTGGAAAGCAACTGACAAACCATTTATATTTCATGAACTGGAGATATGAGTATTTTTTAACTGGCTGCTGTGCGCTATGTTAAGGAAAGTAAGCAGGACTGCCCATGAACTAGGATAAAAGGGTTGGTTGGCATTGTAGAAGTGTCCAGAAATAGTCTTGAAAAAAAAATATGGAACAGTAATTAAGCCTTCCTCCAATAAGAAAGGAGTAAAGAAGAAACTCAATATCAGCCCACCTTCAACCACAACAATACACGAGCACACAATAGATACAAACTTAATAGCTCCAAATAGATGTACACAATAGCTCCAAACTCGATTGCAGAAAATAAGACTTCAGCAACAGTGTGGTCAATGCCTGGAATACACTACCTGACTCGGTAAACCCCCAAAACTTTAACCTTAGACTGTCTACTGTTGACCACACCCCATTCCTAAGAGGTCTGTAAGGGGAGTGCATAAGCGCACCAGAGTGCCTACCGTCCCTGTCCTACTGTCCCCATTTATTTGTATCCTTATCCTGTATTCATAATCATGTTTATACTTGTATCTGTTATCTTATCCATGCATGACAAACAAACAAACAAACAAACAAACAAACAAACAAACCTACCAGGCTTTCAAAATTCTGTTTTTATAGCTAGTCTCCATAAAGTAGAGTTCTAATATTTTTTTGTAATGTCTGTTTCCTGACCTGGTCTACTTCAAAGGGTTAACATTATCAGAGCCAAACTATGAGAATGTAAATTTGTAATGAAAATCTTAACCTTGACAGGCTGGTACAGGTACATCCCATGCATAGTATCCAAGGGAAGATTTTCTACACACAGCAGTAGTTTTCCCAACGAGACGGAATCCTCTGTCACAAGCCCAGCGAACCACGCTGTTGAGTTGCCCTCCTGTCTGGCTTACAATGAAACCGTGAGGTGGTGACTCTGGAGTACTGCAGTAAAGAGCTTGAAAAATGGAACAAAAGAAACAATGCGTGAATTGCTTCCTCCTATGGATGTTAATTATTGCACTGTTTAATACCAGACAGGTGTCTGCAGGAATTATATGTGTGATTGCATTTTAGCAATGATGCTACAAACAGTGGGAAAATAAAACTGCCTGTTTACCTAAGAGACAAAAATAAATCTATTTATCTTGAGTTCATCTTACAAGGGATCTTTACCCTGGCATCATTTCTTTTCTGGGGAAATAGGAATCATGTGGTAATGTATGGAAAGACAGATAGTGAGATCTATATAGTTAAACTGAAGTTCCAATCAGCCAACAGGATGTTGCAACTTCCCATGTTCTCATAGCCATGTGTAAAGGGATATTGCAAATATCAGTATTGAAATAAATCTTATAAATAAGAACCAAAGAATATTGCATTTTTCCCCAAATACTGACATTATGAATTCTCCCATTTGTTAAAAAAAAAAGTCACTTACAAATACAATTTTACTTATGCTGTATTAATTGTCATCTGTTTAATTTTTCCATTAGAAGATTTTACGAATTTGTAATTGATACTTGTTTTTAACATGAGCTCAAGGTAATTTAATATTGGGAAGAAAGATCAAAAAAGATGACATATATATTCTGGCTGGATAAAAGAAATGTCAATGATTTTGTCAGGAAGAGAAAGAGAGAGAGCCACAAAACATATCATGTGGAATATGGAAATGACTTGTTAATTTTCTATAAATGTACATCTCTCTTTCTTTCTCTCTCTCTTTCTCTGTCCCCTCCAGTGGAGTTTTGCACAGCAGACTGTCTTTCACATCCATATCTTTTTATGAGGAGACTACTGATGAGAAAAAATGAAGGAAATCCAGCTTATAATTTAAAGGTTATTTAAATTTCTTGAGTTGAAACCAAAATCTAAAGAAACCTAAAAAGAATTACATGCTTCATGATTGCCCACATTCCTAAACACAAATAAGCAAAAGTTTAAGAGAAAGTATATTGTTCCTGAATGAGCTGCTATGATTAAGATGATGCTGTCGCCTTCCTTGAAAGCAAACAAATTATTCTGAGGTTATTTGGTGGTTGCCTACTTTGAACTAGAGAAAAAAAGAGAAAAAGAAGAAAAAGAAAGAAAGAAAGAAAGAAAGAAAGAAAGAAAGAAAGAAAGAAA
>WNWU01000003.1:50742576-50758836 GCA_012654045.1 Ptyas mucosa
AAAGAAAGAAAGAAAGAAAGAAAGAAAGAAAGAAAGAAAGAAAGAAAGAAAGAAAGAAAGAAGAAAGGAAAGTTAGGAAGAAAGAAAGAAAAAGAATGGAAGGAAGGAAAGAAGGAAAAAAGGTAGAAAGAAGAAAAAAGAAAGAAAGAAAGAAAGAAAAAGAATGGAAGGAAGGAAGGAAGGAAAAAAGATAGAAAGGTAGAAAGGAAGGAAGGAAGGAAGGAAGGAAGAGGGAAGGAAGAAGGAAGGAAGGAAAGAAGGAAGGAAAGAAAAAGAACAAAGAAAGAAAAAATAAAGGAAAGAAGGAAGGAAAGTTAGAAAGAAAGAAAGAAAAAAAGAAAGTTAGAAAGAAAGAAAGAAAGAAAAAGAAAGGAAGGAGGAAGGAAGGAAGGAAGGAAGGAAGGAAGGAAGGAAGGAAGGAAGAAAGGATAACCATCATATCTTCTGGTTAGATATTATATTGACAATAGAACTGAACTTGCATTTAGTTGGATTTTAAAATCACATCTTCCAAGATCTTATTTCCCCCTTCTCTATACAGAGTTTGTCCAGCTTCCATTTCTCTTCCATCCCAATCTGCTAGTTGTTACCTTTATTGATTCTTTTGAAGTAGAGTGAAAAAAAAAGAAGGGGTGACTTACCTATGTATCTTATCCTAAAACCTTTTTTGTTGGTACCATGGTCTGCTGACCATCGGAGAAATACTTCATGGCCAGTGCTTGTTATATTGAGAGAGGAGGTATAATCTCCACTTAAGGAGATGAGCAATGGGCTATGACTATTTGGTCCTTGATCCCAGGGAACACATATGAGGAAAAAAGAAAGACCAAATTAGAGAAATGTTAAATGTTTTTGTTGGATATATAATTATTTGAATAATGCAATATATCACAGCCATCTGTTCATAGCATATGAAAATGTTCATTAATTGTATGCAACAATCACACTGTGTTATTTCTGATACAGTGCATAATGTAATATTACTTGCTAAAAGACCTATTATGCATTCAAAGTTGAATATCCTTTAGTTACCATCAAACACCTCAAGTATATCAAATTCTTTTTCAGTCTGGAAGAATTCAAAGTAAAGGCTGATATTGTAACCCTTTTCCACTGTAATGGTCCAAGCACACATTTGAAGGTTTGGATAGCTATCTGGGTAGCCTGGGCTCAGGATCACTCCAGTTGAATCAAGGCGCAATTCATTTGCAGGACACAATACTGCAAGAGAGAGGGGGGAGAGACAGAAAGAAAAACAGAGACAGAGAGACAGACAGAGAAATAAAGAGAAAAGAAAATGAGCTGTAAACAACTGAATAACTGAAAAGATAGAGGATATTTGGGGTCTTTTCAACTTGAACATCAAACACTTCACCCCATATACATCAAAACATGGATAAATGTCTGGAAACAGTTGAGAAGAAATGTATTCAGATTCTTTTATTTGACATATTCACCTTTGTACAGTTTAGATATCCTTTTCTGAAATGATATCTATTTATCCAAGTACATCTTATTATGTATCAACAATTATTCCAAATAATTGTCACTTCAGATAGAATAGGGATGCAGAATTTATTGACTCTCAACATCCTTTGTGGACCTGTAAACCTACATTTTGAGGAAATTTTGATGTCTTAATTTTTATGTCCACTCCTCTGCTCGCAACAGAATACCTTATGCCACCAGGCTTTAAATTTTGGGCTTAGACAACTTAGAACTACGCTGCCTTCGATCTGACCTAAGCGTAGTGCACAAAACTATCTGCTACAACATCCTATCTGTCAATGACTACTTCAGCTTCAACCGCAACAATACACGAGCAAACAATAGATACAAACTCAAGGTAAACCGCTCCAAACTCAATTGCAGAAAATATGACTTCAGCAACAGAGTGGTCAATGCCTGGAATGCACTACCTGATTCTGTGGTTTCTTCCCCAAACCCCCAAAACTTTAACCCTTAGACTGTCTACTGTTAACCTCACCTCATTTTTAAGAGGTCTGTAAGGGGCGTGCATAAGAGCACCAACGTGCCTACCATTTCTGTCCTACTGTCTCCATTTATAGTATCCATTTCCTGTATTCATAATCATGTTTATACCTATATCTGTTATCTTATACATGCTTGACAAACAAACAAACAAACAAACAAACAAACAAATAAATAAATAAATAAATAAATAAGCAAGCCTTGCCAGACTTAAGGAGCCATTTATGGTTCCTGGCCTTAGTCACTTTTTGAGTCTGTACATTGATACATTATGTATCTCTTGAAATGGCAGAAAGTTTGCATGATTAAAGTAAATTATATCTTTCAATGAGGGGTTCTTGGTGGTCTCTGAGCTTGGTGGTTTTCTTGCAAATGTTTCATTGCCCAAACTAGATAACACCATTAGTGTTCAAATCTCTTAAAGATTTGAAAAAGAAAGGTTTTTCAATAGGGATAGGTTAGTTAACTGCATAAAGGATTTGGTATACACTGTAGTTGTAGTATACACCAACTATATATCCTTCTTCTTCTCTTCTCTTCTCTTCTTTCTTCATCCTCCAAGAAGGTGGCTCTGTGGGGATACTAGGTTGATATTCTCAGTGCTTCAAAGGCACAAAACTATTGGGGCTGTGCAAAGAAAGGGATACTTCATTGTCAGAATATTCATGAACTGGCAGAGACATGGTAACAAGGTCAGGCGATGAATAGGCATAGCAACTGAATCAGCCAATGAGGGCTGTTTGGAAACAGAAATTTAAGCAAGAAGTCTGGGTGTGGCTTATCTCTGTGCTCAGCTCTAAAACGAAACTAGTCTGCTGCTGGATCTGAAAGCAATCTCTCCTCTCTAACACGTTGGAAAAATCTGCTGTTGGTGTTGTAAATTTACTTCATGTGTTATTATGTATATAAAGAAGTTAATGAATCCTGTTGAATTAGTTTACCTGTGTGTGCTTTCTGGATTTTATTTTTGCAACAAACTCTGACATTGAGGACATTCAGAAAGGTGCAGGAGTTAACTCTTGTTTAATCCTTAAAACAGGTGTGTATTTTATCAGTCCCTAGAATCTCTCTAGCCCATATACCGTACATTTCAAGTGATGTAGGTGCTCCCGGCTCTAGACGGACTCTGATCAGTTCACAGTATAAGAACTAGATTAAGAAAAAAATGAACAGTCTACATAGAAAACGGTAAACTTGATAACATATCCTGGGACAATCAGGACCTTATTGTCCTCCAGAACATTGTCAAGGTGAGCACCATTCAGGTTTCAGAGGAAAACTCATTCCATCAGGCAGGCACCACAAGACTTAACTAAACTTCCATAAATTTAATAGAATTTCCTTCCAGCCGAGTAAGTTGGTCATTGATCAACTGAATGGCTTGCCTGCTCTTTTTGTCTCTCTACTTAGCATATGCTTAGTATGCTTTGTGTCTGAAAATAAATGGAGCTATTTCCAAGTCTGCCCAACAGGCTTTTATTTCTTTTCCCGGGTATTGTTTTCTTTTCTCTTTTTTAGACATGCCTGCATAATTTGGAGAAAAAGAAAAGGATTCTCTGCCCCAGAAGTTACGTTTTGTTCTTTGTGAAATGATGTGCTATTCAAATATTTCAATGGCACAGATTATTTTTATCCTTTGAGAATATAATAATTAAACTTTGCTAAATAAATGGATTAATAAACAATTCCTAGATAATGGATATTTTTTTAAAAAAGAAGTTAAGAGAATGTGCATATTTTTTTCATAAAATGCCTAGCCATTTAATAGCAAAGCTATTCACAACTAAACAGTTTTTTTTAATTAAACATTTGATGACTTGAGCCATATTTCCCTTAAGTGCTTAATTGAATGTTAGTCCTAATACAGATAGACTATTACCTATTTTCTACTATCACAAGAAGTAGATAGTAGATTATCACAATTATGATGACAATTATGATGACTGAAGAAAAAAAAATACTATGTCAACTCTAGATTGAAAATCTATTAATACCATATGCTTGGTGAAATATGCAGGTAAAATTAAATAATACTTGACTGTCTAACTCTTTTCCTTCAATGAATTAATTTTTGTGTTCTATAATGCTTCTGCTCTGCAATAGAGTAAGATGATAGAGACATAAGTTTCTGGGCTGAGGATAGAATAAATATTTTAAAAAGTCAAATTGATGGGCAAGACTGCATAATTGAAGCCCATTATTGTTACACAGTATATATTTCTGATGTTGATACATATACTGTAGTTCTGATCAATGGTAAAAGGTACCATCCAAACACATATAAGATGGATGATGAAACCTATGAGCTGCTCCTCCCATAGACAGGAATGGCTTAAATTATCCTTATAAGGCAACATTCACAATGACCTTGAATGGCAACAGGTAGAAGAATCAGTAAAAGCAAATTGTTCCTGTTTACCAGTAGTGGGTTTCAATTTAGTTTGCTACTGGTTTGCTCGTGCACGAGTGCTCACGCTCAACTCTTCTGCGCATGCGCAGAAGCGTCCGGGCGGGTGGGTGGAGACTCCCACCACCGCCGCTACCAGTTCGCATGATCCAGGGCAAACCAGTAGCAACCCATCACTGCTGTTCACCAATATATGCCAAATATACCAAGTCTGGTCTAGTATGAGGGTATAAATATTAAGATCACAGAGGTGGGTATATCTAAAACATTCCATCGTAAACTATAATTTAGTGTGTCTGCCTTTTCCCTTTGCTTTGTGTGTGTAATGTAGTAGACCAAAGAAATATAAGCTCTGATTCTGCTTTTGATGAGGGCTACTCAGCATCACTGGCAATCCAGGATACACCATTTATTGCATGGAAATAAAATTATATCTCTTCAGTGTGATTTGATAGCTTTAGGCAAGCTAGGCACAACACCATCTTCTAGAATATTTTTTAAAAACCTCTCTACATGTACCTCTGGATAGAAGATTAAAATGAGAACAAAATAACATCTATTCTTTTATTAGGAATGTAGACACTGATTATAACTTATCTTTAATTGAGTTGCTAGGTGTGGATTTTTAGCAATATGTTCGAAAGGTCAATATTTCTAATAAAAGGAGTAGTAATTTCCAGTTTCAGCAGTTTCAATTAAAGGTATTAAGAATGATGAATACCTACGAGTTCAAGAACCTTACATATTAAGTGACAATAGACTAAGCATATTGTAACATTATCATTTAATAAAAAAAATGAAATTTTCTCTGCATCTTTTGTATTTAATAAAATACAGTTAATAAAAATATATCAGAAAATGAATGTTTAGGAAACTTCTGATCTGTTCATAGATACCTTATTTCTGTCCCTAAGCATTATACAGCTTCTGATTTGAGTTTCCTCAACTTGCTTTTTTGAAAAATAACCAAAGATAATTTTTTAAATGGAAATTTTCAAGATCCTTGCTTTTCCACTCATAGATGGGAGGAGATGATAGAACATGAGTAATTGCCATCCCTTGGTGGATCATTCATTCATTCATCTGTTTGTTTGTTCATTGAACTGATGCACTGTTTATCTTTTTCAAAGGGAAAATACAAATGGTCTCAATAAATTTTGGAAAGTTTTTGCTAAATAGTATCTCCCCCTCCCACAAATGGCTGATTATTATTTTGATTGAAATGGGTTAAGTGCAGGGGTGGGTTCTAAATTTTTTTACTACTGGTTCTGTGGCCATGGCTTATTTTGTGGGCATGGCTTGATGGTCATGTGACAATTATTTAGGATTTGGCAGAAGGTACTGGTCTATCAGGCTTTTAACTCTTGCAGAGCTGTACCGGTCTACTCATTTATTTTTGCAGGCACTGGTCTACCCATTTATTTTTGCAGGCACTGATCTACTCATGTATTTTTGCAGGCACTGGTCTACCCATTTATTTTCTTTTAACCCTGATCAGCTGAAGGGCGGCCCTTTGAAGCCCCACGGCAAGAGTTTAAACAGTTTTTTTCCCTCTAGCCATAAGCTCGGACTCAGGAGGCAGCAATAGATTGGGGGTGAGGCCAAATAAAAGGTAAGAATAATGCGGGGGGTGGGGGGGCAGGAGGAGAACCGGTTCAGTGGCATCATATCGTCACCACTACCAGCTTGGCGGAACCGGGCTGAACCGGGAGGAACCCACCACTGGTCAAGTGGCATTTGAAATAAACAAGTTATTAACGGTATGGATTACCAAATGAATAGAATTTCATGGAACACCCTGGAAAGAAAAGAAGACTATATTATTTGTAGCATAAAAACTAAAGGAGATCTGGTGCCAATCTAGAACATTTGAATCATTTGAATTTGAATCCACCACAACTATGAGGAATAAGTTTGGCTGAAAAATAAGGACTGTCCCAAAGTCATTCAGTGAATTTTTATGTCCACATATAAACTTCAGTCATGGATCTTTATAATCCTAGTCTAACATCTTAGCCACCTGGTCACTCAATTGTTTAGTCACTTCTGACTCTTCATGATTTAATGGACAACTATTTGCTGGGATTGTCTGTCAGCTACTCTGAAGTCTTGTACGTGTGTGCTTTGACATCAGTAATTACAGCCAGCCATCTCATCTTTTGTCAGCTTCTTTCTTGATTGCCATCAAATTCTCCAAACAGCTTCTTAAAAGCTTCTTGTTCTACAGAATATGTCCAAAATATTTAAGCTTTATCTTTATTATTAGTGCTCCAGTGAACAAATTGATTTCACTGTGTCTGGTATTTAATGATTTGCTCTTTTTGATGTTCAACAATTCTCTCCAGAAGCACAGTTTTAAGGCACCAGATTTTCATCATTCACTGTTTCTGATGGTCTAGTTTTAATAGCCATATATTATGATTGAGAAGACCATGGCTACAATACTACTTATGTTCTCTTACCCATAGCACAGGGTAAGAAAAAGGGAAGGAAATAAGAAGACAATGCACATAAACCACTTTTGAATAAATGCTTTCAGGGATGGTTCACATTTGCCCCCTGGATATGCCTCAACTTCAATTTCAAACTTAGTCAGTATTCCCATTATATATATGACTCTCCCCTGGTGTTTATCGATGCTAACTAAATAGTTCATACAGGACATCAAAGTAAGCAAATATATACTAAAAAGATTTATTTAAAAAGAGTTTAAAACCTTGGCAAGAAGGTGGTGTGCCATCCATCTGCAATCTCTCTCCTAATCGACAGGTCAGAATTTCATTACCAACTAATGTAAAACCTGGTAGACACTGGTACCTTATTATGTCCCCTGCATAATACAAAAAGGAGGAAAAGAGAAAAGAATTAATGGGGACTTTCAGTGTTGACAATAGCATTGATTAACAAAGCATGTTTTCCACCCTATATAATGTGAAAATGACCACTAGCACAAATAGGTTCCATTAGACAGAGGAAATGATGTGGCAAATAAGCCACCTAATTTGTCATTTCATGCCAGCTATACTATTATAAGTAGATTACCAAAAGTCAGGCCCCCACAGACAATTTATTACATTACATTTTTTTTTAGTTGGTTGGTGACCATTTTCTTCTAAATATTACCTTATACATTTGATGCTCAAACTTTGAACATTCCTAAGCACAGTAACTTTCCCCGGAATCAATCAATCAATCAATCAATCAATCAATCAATCATCAGTATATCTATCTGCCTGTCTGCCTGTCTCCCTGTCTATTTATTCATCTAGAATGTCTTTCAATACACCTTATATATATGTTAATAAATGCATTTTATAATTAAAACTGAAAGAACTAAATACATGAACTGTCCTATAGATGTTACAATTAATTACTATGCATGAATTGCAGGGGTGAGTTCTAATTTTTTTTTACTACCAGTTCTGTGGGCATGGCTTGATGTTCATGTGACAATTCTTTAGGATTTAGCAGAGGTACTGGTCTACCAAGCTTTTAACTGCTTGCAGAGCTGTACCCATTTATTTTTGCAGGCACTGGTCTACTCATGTATTTTTGCAGGCACTGGTCTATTCATGTATTTTTTCAGGCACGGGTCTACCCATTTATTTTTATAGGCTCCGGTCTACTCATTTGTTTTTGGAGGCACTGGTCTACCACCAAACTGTCTTTTACCACTGATCAGCTGTAGGGTGGCTCTTTGAAGCCCTGCAGCAAGAGTTTAAACAGTTTTTCCCTCTAGCCATCAGCTGGGACTCAGGAGGCAGCAATAGGAGCCAGTGTATTTTCCATCTTACTACCAGAGGGGACTGACCATCAGACCAACCACCGTGAGAGGGCGGTTTTGGATTTTAATCCCCTTGTATTGTGCTCGATAGCCAGCATTGGTCTATTACTGCCTTGCACCAGTAGAGGGGACTGATCATCTGACCATCTGACCAACCACTGTGAGAGGGCGGTTGGATTGTATTCCCCTTGAACTATGTCGACTTGGCTAGAGACCCTTTTCACTGTTGTGAGGGAACAGTCGTCTGGGACTCGGATTGTGGATGCCCCCATTTTATTTGCGTTCCCCTGGACCTTTTTATCTTTTTTATGCAGACCCGGGGATGTGGTCACCTATCCTCTTGAAGCAACATGTACTCGGCAGCTGAACTTCTTGGTCTGCGAGATTCCCCCCTCTCGCAGGATTGGCCTTCTATTTTATCAAGGGCCTACCTCGATGACGGGTTTTGGAACCCCGAGAGGTGGCATGCGGCCAAGAGGGGGCTAAGGGGGTTTTTAAAATTGTCATTAACTAAATTAACTAAATTTTTAAGGGGTTCTGGGGAGGGGGAGGGGAGGGAGGGGAGGGGGAGGGGCAGGCCTGGTAAGGAATCATGGCATGGGAGGAGGGGATCCTGGGGTTGAGAGGGGAGCTAGAGGTTGTCTGGATAGTGTCTGGAACATCACTACCGTGAGTGGGAGGGGTAGATATGGCGGGAGTAGGGGGCCATATCGAGTTAAGGGAGTGCGCACCTGCTACTTACGAGCGGTGGCGCGCTCCGGCCCCCAAGACTCCACCCGTTCCCCAGGTTGCACAGACCCTCAGGGCCCGATCCTTCGGCTGATGTTATGCAATGCCAGGTCCGTAGTAAATAAAGCCCCCCTCATTTGTGATCTTATTTGTGAGGGGGGAGCGGACCTGACAGGTATTACGGAGACCTGGTTGGGCCAGGAGGGGGGGGTTCCCCTCGTTGAAATGTGCCCACCAGGTTTCCTTGCATTCCATCGGCCAAGGTCACAGGGCAGGGGTGGGGGAGTAGCGGTTGTTATTAAAGAAGGTCTGAGACCGAGGGAGGCCACAGTTCCTCAGACGACCGGTTGTGAGTCCCTCCTTGTGAAATGGGGTCATGGGGTTCAGATGGGTTTGCTGGTCACGTACCTGGCTCCCTGCCACGTGGCAGCAGCCCTGCCCGAGCTCCTTGACGTTATCGCCGCGGTGGTAGTTGAAACCCCTAGACTTATGGTCATGGGGGATTTCAACCTCCCATCTGTCGGCGAGACGTCGGAGGTGGCTCGGGAGTTCATGGCTTCCATGACAGCTATGGACCTGACCCAGTTAATTCATGGCCCTACCCACATGGGGGGAAACACACTGGATCTGATTTTTGCCTCTGGACTGTGGTTGAGTGACCTTGAGATAGGGGACTTAGTCATCGAGCCCTTGTCATGGTCAGATCACTCTCTCCTTCGTCTTGACTTTCAAACCGCTGCACCCCGCCGCAGGGAGGCGGAGCCTGTTAGTTGGTTCCGCCCCAGGCGCCTGATGGAACCTGATAGGTTCCAGATGGAGCTTGGGCCATTTCCTGAGGCTCTGGCACACGCCTCGACCGGAGACCTAGTGGCCGCCTGGGATAGGGCGGCTACGGGTGCTCTGGACCGGGTTGTGCCTTTGCGGCCTCTGACCCGGCGCCGATCTCAACTGGCTCCTTGGTTTTCCGAGGAGCTGAGGGAGTTGAAGCGCCGGAAAAGACGCCTAGAGAGTAGTTGGAGAACCAGTCGTTCTGAATCTGACCGGACACTAGTGAGATCCCATATTAGGAATTACTTAGTGGCGATAAAAGCAGCTAAATGTAACTATTTTGCTGCTCTTATTGCGTCATCAGATAATCGCCCAGCCGCCCTCTTCAGGGTGACCCGCTCCCTACTTCATCAGGAAGCGCGGGAGGACCCCTTGGAGGGTAGAGCTGAGGATTTTGTTCAGTATCTGTATGACAAAATCACTCAGATTCGGGAAGACTTGGACTCCGACTGGGTAGTCCCGGGGAGAGGGACAGGGGCAGGTCTTGTGAGTGTTATCTGGACTGAGTTTGATCCTGTGACCCCTGAGGACGTGGACAGGATTCTGGGCAGGCTGAACGCGACCACTTGTTTATTGGACCCGTGCCCCTCCTGGTTAGTACTGGCTTCCCGGGAGGTGACACGCGGCTGGCTCCAGGGGATTATAAATGCTTCGTTGAGCGAGGGTGACTTTCCCGTCGCCTTGAAAGAGGCGGTGGTGAGGCCTCTCCTCAAGAAGCCTTCCCTGGACCCAGCAATGTTGGTAAATTATCGTCCGGTCTCCAACCTTCGCTTTTTGGCGAAGGTTGTTGAGAGTGTGGTTGCGCAACAGCTTCCCCGGTACCTGGATGAAACGACGTATCTGGATCCGTTCCAGTCGGGTTTCAGACCCGGGTACAGCACGGAAACGGCATTGGTCGCGTTGGTTGATGATCTCTGGAGGGCCCGGGATAGGGGTTGTTCCTCTGTCCTGGTCCTGTTAGATCTCTCAGCGGCTTTTGATACCATCGACCATGGTATCATGCTGCACCGGTTGGAAGAGCTAGGGGTGGGAGGCACTGTGCTACGGTGGTTCTCCTCCTTTCTCTCCGACCGGTCGCAGTCGGTGTTGACAGGGGGGCAGAGGTCGACTCCGAGACCCCTTATATGTGGGGTGCCTCAGGGGTCGGTCCTCTCGCCCCTCCTGTTCAACATTTATGTGAAGCCGCTGGGCGAGATCATCCGTGGTTTTGGGGTGAGATATCACCAGTACGCTGATGACACCCAGCTGTACATCTCCACCCCAGACCACCCCAACGATGCCCTTGAAGTGATGTCCCGGTGTCTGGAGGCCGTGCGGATCTGGATGGGGAGGAACAGGCTCAGACTCAACCCATCCAAGACCGAGTGGCTGTGGTTTCCGACGTCCCGATATAGTCAGCTGGTACCATCGCTGACTATCGGGGGTGAATCATTGGCCCCGGCAGAGAGGGTGCGCAACTTGGGCGTCCTCCTGGATTCGCGGCTGTCTTTTGAGGAGCATCTGACGGCCGTGACCGGGAGGATTTTTCATCAGGTTCGCCTGATCCGCCAGTTGCGTCCCTTTCTGGATCGGGACTCGTTACACACGGTCACTCACGCCCTTGTCACCTCTCGCCTGGACTATTGTAATGCTCTCTACATGGGGCTCCCCTTGAGGAGCACCCGGAGGCTCCAACTGGCGCAGAGTGCGGCCGCGCGGGTGGTGATGGGAGCGACATGGCGCTCCCATGTTACTCCTCTCCTGCGCGAGCTGCACTGGCTCCCGGTGGTCTTCCGGGTGCGCTTCAAGGTGTTGGTTACCACCTTTAAAGCGCTCCATGGCTTAGGACCCGGGTACTTACGGGACCGCCTACTACCACCAATAGCCTCCCACCGACCGGTACGTTCCCATAGAGAGGGGCTCCTCCGGGTGCCGTCGGCCAAACAATGTCGGCTGGCGGCCCCCAGGGGGAGAGCCTTCTCTGTGGGGGCACCCACTATCTGGAACGAGCTCCCCCCAGAGTTACGGAGGATCCCGGATCTTCGTGCCTTCCGCCGTGAGTTAAAAACTTTCCTGTTCCACCAGGCGGGCCTGGCCTAATTCTTCCCTTTTCCCCTTCTGTCGTAAAATAATTTAGAAATTTTAAATTGTAATATTTTAATTTTGGGGTTTTAATATTGTAAATTGGGATTTTAAATATTGGGGCCAACGTTTAATTCGGTTTTATTTGGTTTTTAAATTTTATATATATGTTTTTTTTATTTATGGCTGTTCACCGCCCTGAGTCCCCTCGGGGAGAAGGGCGGTATATAAATTTAATAAAATAAAATAAATAAAATAAATAGATTGGGGGGTGGGGCCAAATAAAAGGTAAAAATAACGTGGGGTGGGTGGGGGGGACAGAAACGGTTCAGTGACATCATATCATCACCGCTACCGGCTTGGCGGAACCGGGCCGAACTGGGAGGAACCCACCACTGATGAATTGATAGGATAGTGCAATGCATTAGAAAGGCACATATAGCAAAACATGTTGCTTAAATGAAACATTCCTCTTTAGAGCATTAAAAGCAGCCCATCCTCTGGAAATCTTGCACATCTGTGAATGCTCTGCACAACTGTGCTTGCATAGCACTTTTGCTTCCTTGCCCTGAACAGAAATGTTCTCTGTGTATGTGAAAGCATGCACAGAGAATCAAGAAAACATTCTTTGGCGATTTTATTCAAGCATTTAAATGTTTCCAGAGTACATGGCTGCTTTCATGCTTCTAGGGAGGCTGTTTCACCTAACATTTAATTTTAAAAAAACCCTTGTTTTAATTCTTTGCAGAGCTGTGGTACTTGGCAGTATTTACCAGTATTCTATTTTCCACATATCTGAATGTTTCCCTGTGAATTCTACTTTAGCGTCAACATCTTTAGAGAGAACACAATCTGAAATAGCTGTACCCATAAGCATCAGAATGATTTCTTAAAACCTTTACAGCAAGGGAACATCTGATCGAACAAGCAAACTGGTTTTAAGGAAAATGGTCTTGAGCATTTAGCCAGGTAATGGACATCAAATTGCCTCTGGCTGTACATGTCTGCCTCCTCCATCTGCAGATTTTGCTGTTTAGTATCACAGCCAAACCCTATTGGCCAGATGAAGAATGCCACAGAGTGCAGAAGGTTTTACAACAGCAGTCAACTGAAGTATCTCAGAGGGACCATATAACTATAAAGTATGGCTATGGTAAAAATAGAAAAGGGCTCTTTGGATATACCTGGAGCATCTGGGGAATTTTATAATAGGATGTCTTGATGCAGTTTCGTTACTGATAAAATCAGCCTTGAATAGCTGAAATTACTTCAAGGTGTGTGAACAATTTAAAAATAGAAAATACTGTTTTTGCCAAGAGCCAATTTAAGTGTTAAACACTCTATTTTGGGAAAGAAAAATATGAGTCTCTCTCTCTCTTTCATCCATCTATCTATCTATCTATCTATCTATCTATCTATCTATCTATCTATCATCTATCTACCTACCTACCTACCTATCTATCTATCCTGTTTCCCCTAAAATAAGACATCCCCTGATAATAAGCCCAATCGGGCTTTTGAGCGCATGCACTAAAATACTCCCTCCCCCCCCCAAAAAATTAAGCTCTCCCTGAAAATATTTAAACGCATGCGCAGCCAGTCCTGGCCATTTCCTCTGGCTCGAGTTAGGGAGACAGAGCTGGAAATCAGGTAAGACAGCAAGAGGAGTCCTGTCTTGCTCCACGCGCCCCAAAATAATAAGACTCCCCTGAAAATAAGGCCAAGCACTTATTTTGGGGTTCAAAAAAATATAAGACAGGGTCTTATTTTCAGGGAAACATGATATCTATCTATCTATCTATCTATCTATCTATCTATCTATCTATCTATGTATCTATCATCTATCTATCTATCTATCATCATTTATCTATCTATCTATCATCATCATCTATCTATCTATCTATCATCTATCTATCATTATCTATCTATCTATCTATCTAGCTATCTATGTATCTATCATCTGTCTATCTATCTATCTATCTATCTATCTATCTATCTATCATCTATCTATCTATCATTATCTATCTATCTATCTATCATCTATCTATCATCTATCTATCCATCTATCTATCTATCTATCTATCTATCATCTATCTATCTATCTATCATTATCTATCTATCATTATCTATCTATCTATCTATCTATCTATCTATCATCTATCTATCATTATCTATCTATCTATCATCTATCATCTATCTATCATCATCATCATCTATCTATCTATCTATCTATCATCATCATATATCTATCTATCATTATCTATCAATCTATCTATCTATCTATCTATCTATCTATCTATCTATCTATGTATCTATCATCTATCTATTTATCAAAATCTAACTATCTAGCTATCATAGTTTTTGATTTATAGCCATTAATTTAGCGATCGTTCAAAGTTACAACAGCACTGAAAAAGTGACTTGTGACTGTTTTTCACACTTTTGACCTTTCCAGAATCCCCTTGGTCACATGTTCAAAATTCAGATGCTGGGCAACTGGCCTCTATTTATGACAGGTGCAGTATCCTAGCATCATCTATGGCCACCTTCTTCAACCTTCTGATACGTAAAGTCAATGGGGAAGCTGGATCCACTTAACAACCATGTTATGTACTGCAGGCTACTTCTGCTGACTGCCAGCTGCCTGTAATGTGTGGCTCTTCCGCATGTGCTGCGTGCGCAACCACACCATCTGTGCATGTGCACAGCTTTCACACTTGCGTCCCATTGTGCGCTGCGCCCGCAATTGCACCATCTGCGCATGTGCGTGGTAGTCTATATAAACATTAACTTTACCTATTTCAAATTCGTCATCCTCAGTCAGAACTTCAGCATTAGGTACACTGGGTGGAGGCTGACACACTCGAAGTTGATATGCTATGAAAGTAGCAGAAATGTTCCAATTAACACACCGTTCCAGTTTATATTATAACAATAAGCACATTGGTATTGAAAAAAAAATAGATACAAGAAATTACAAGGACACTAGCTTGCATCTAACACCGCTCACAGGTCTATGACAAATTATTAGATTTATAAGATTTTATGGTTTTTGTAGGGAACATATGCATCCATTTCATAACATTTATGACAAACACCTTTATTGACATTTGTTGGTATATTTAACATATATTGGTAAAATATATTCTAGCTATCAGTTATGTTAATTAGATTCACAACTGTTAGTCTGAACCAGAGGAGGGTTTCCGCAGGTTCTGACCAGTTCTGGAGAACAGGTAGCGGAAATTTTGAGTAGTTCGGAGAACCGGCAGTAAAAATTCTGACTGGCCCCACCCCCTTCTATTCTCTGCCTTCCAAGTCCCAGTTGATCGGGAGAAAGTGGGGATTTTGCAGTAACCTTCCCCTGGAGTGGGGTGGGAATAGAGATTTTATAGTATCCTTCCCCTGCCACATCCACCAAGCCACACCCACCAAGCCACACTCACCAAGCCACACCCACAGAACCAGTAGTAAAAATTTTTGAAACCCACCACTGGTATGAACAGATATATCTACCAAATATGTGCTCCTTAAAGGCTACACAGAACTTGTACCTCTGTACTACATTTTATATGATACCATTTTTATTAAAATGCTACGGTGCTTTTATTAAAAAAATGCTACATTATATAATTTGTGATGAACAAAAGATGGAATAAGATGACTTTCAAAGTATTGTCCTCCTCTCCTTGCTTCCTTCTACTCTTGATGTATGCTATAGAAATCAATGTATCATTATTATGGTTCGTTCTACATTCAGCCAGATGCTTAGACTGGATTTGGCATTTTTATCCACTTACTGAATCCTTCCCAAGGACCTGTATTGGGAGATGTTGTTGTTTGATGGTGTTAAATGTATCATCACAGAATGTAAGCTATTCCCAAGTAAAGCTGCCTTTTGCAATTGATTGATGGGGATTTTCTCAATGCCAATGGAACATTTCAGGTACAAAGTTTGCCCTGCTCTGTTATTAGATTCTCATTCTACCTCTTGGCCTACTTATAAATCCTCATGTTTACTGTCATACAATTATTACTGCCAAGCAGAAATCATTTACCAATCCAATTAGGAATATGTCCTTTGTGTTTATTATTATTAAATTAAGAGAAAAGAATAGACATGCACACCTATCCTTCAGGTGTGCGACACTCACCATGGTAACTAAGGACGAAGAAACCACTTGTTGTAAAATCACTATGGAACTTTATTAGAACCTGGTTTGAGGTGCTGTAGACAGATTCCAATGCAGTGTTGCCACTAAACTGACCAATTTGTGGTGAATTTTGTTCAGGTCCATCCCTAGAACAAAGAGAGAAAGAGAGACAGAGAAAGAGAAAGAGAAAGAGAGAAGGGAGGGAGGGAGGGAGGGAGAGAGAGAGAGAGAGAGAAAGAAAGAAAGAAAGAAAGAAAGAAAGAAAGAAAGAAAGAAAGAAAGAAAGAAAGAAAGAAAGAAAGAAA
>WNWU01000003.1:50760310-50779953 GCA_012654045.1 Ptyas mucosa
ATAGATAGATAGATAGATAGATAGATAGATAGATAGATAGATAGATAATGTCTTGACTATGTTTTATTTTATACATTTGAAATAAGGAGACATTTGGCGTATTATAATGCAATATGCTAAATGTGTAAGAACTATAGAAATAAATGTGAATTGTGATTGAGAAGCAAGTATTTGTCAGTGATGTATCAAGCTTAAATGAGTTTTATCACAAGTAGGTAGAATTATGTTCAGTGATCCTTATTAATAGATTTGATCTTTTGAACATAAATTTACAAAATTCATAATGTAAGTTTTATAAACATGTAATCCTAGGGATACATTTTTCAAAGATACTGCCGAAGATCTTAACTGTAACTCTAACCCTAACTTATAGTGAACAATATTAATAGTGTGCTTACTAGTTGGGACGACATTCCTATTGAATACTTAGAATAGTAAACCAATATTTAAATAATCAAACATCTGAGCTGCTAAATTAATCAAAACAGTAATTTTCATTTAGTAATTTTGCTTGTTCCTATGCATGACTTATTGCATAATAAAAATATGATAATTTTTGCTTACCAAACTGTTATAAAATCATATATTGGTTCTGTTTGAAGAACAGTAAAATTGATATAAATGCCATTTCCTGGTGGTACTCTTACAAGCCAAAAACAGTCTTGAAAATTTGGATATTCATCAGGGTAGCCAGGTGAATATATTGTACCATTCATAGCAGTTATGTTTCCTCCACAAAGAGCTACAAGGAAAGAAGGAAGGAAGGAAGGAAGGAAGGAAGGAAGGAAGGAAGGAAGGAAGGAAGGAAGGAAGTTAAGTGTAGTAATTTCATAATATTTATGAATTTTCTAAAAAAAGGTAATAGGAAAATATATATTTTATTGCTTTAGTAGAAAAAGAACAAAACCAAATAACAAATGACCCCAAATACAGACAGCCCCCCCCCAAAAAAGCAAAACAAAACTGTAACACATATTATGGATTTTTAGAAACCTTGTTTTATTTAATCAATTGTAACTTAACTTTATAAAATAATATTAAATAGTTCATTAAAATGAAAAATTTTCAGCATGAAGAACATCAGAAATTGTTCATCAAGGGAAAGAGAATCTGTATCATTAATCGAAGGCTACAATTCTAGAACCACAAAGTTTTCCCAACTTTGAAGCATATTATTTTTAGCTGCACCCTATGCTCAATAAATCCATGTTCTTATAGTGATATATCAAACATATATATATATAATTCAAACATACATTCTTATTATTAAACCATGTTCACATTTGTAATGTTCATATAAACCAAAAAGTGGAAAGAAAAAAACCCTCTCTGACTAATTAATTAATTAGTCAACTAACTACATGTGTAGTTTTAATGTTTTAATATTTGGTTATATTTCTACTTGTTTTGTAACTGATAAGCTGCCCAGTCACCTTATTAATGGACAATTAATTAATTAATTAATCAATTTTTATGCTGTCCATCTCCCTTATAAGGGGACTCTGGGCAGCTTATCAGTTACAAAACAAGTAGAAAAATAATCAAATATTAAAACATTAAAACGACACACGTTAAGATTTTAAAACCATATTGAAATCAAATCTAAGAGACGGATAGGATGGGGATTAGATCTTCTTACCCCTTCTTACATGCAATATAATAAAGTTAGAATTCATAAAGTTGCTTCCAATACCAGTCAGTCAATTTTAGTCAGTCTGACTTAAATTGCTATAGTTTATTTGCAGCGGTAATATTAATAAAAAAACCATGTATTTGGCTTACTAGACATAACAAAATGTAATGTGGATCTTTGATATTGGGCACGCCAAGAGTCTGGTGTAGAACTAATGAATGTGATTTGCAATCAATTAGACAATAGAGTTTGAAATACTTGCTGTTTCCCTTAAGCAATTTTCTTCTCATTTCCTTGGATTCCATTCTGTTGCTCAACAGTCAAACTAGCGTATAGATCAGTGGTGGGTTGCTCCCGGTTCTGTCCAGTTTTATAGAACCGGTAGTAAAACTGGCGGGAGTTTCTGCCCACCTGCCCCAACGTCATCAAGGGTGATCTGCCCGCTCCCATTAGTAAAGGTAGTAAAAGTAAGTAAAACCCACCCCTGGTATAGATCCCTATCCTGCTTTCAATCAGTTGACTATACTTATTTTTTCAAAGATTGAATTTAAATTACAATATTTGAGCTTTTAATAGCTGGTGCTGTAAAAAATCAAAACCAAACATAAGAACTATAAAGTATCTGTTTGTCTGTCATCTGTCTGTCTGTCTGTCTGTCTGTCTATCTTTTTGTCTGTCTGTCTGTCTGTCTATCTGTCTATCTGTCTATCTCTCTATCTGTCTGACTATCTATCGAAAACATACCTTCACACCTTGGAAGAGGGTGGTTCCAGTTACGACTAATTCCATGAAGGCAAGTAAGGGCTGAATTTCCAATTAAAGTGTATCCAAGAAAACACTCAAATGAAACAGTCTGTCCTACAGTAAAATCAGTTCCAATAACAAATCCATTTCGGAAGGGACGTGGATCAGGACAACTTTGCAATTGATATGCTGGGGAAAAATATATATATATATAAATATGTTGGTGTACCACAGACATGAAAGGTGTTTCTTGACAAATAGACACACACAAATCTGTGTGCTTCTCTTTCTAACACATGTACACAATACTCATATAACCATAAGATAAAGGTTCCCCTCACAGATATGTGCTAGTCATTCCCGACTCTAGGGGGTGGTGCTCATCTCCGTTTCAAAGTTGAAAAGCCAGCGCTGTCCGAAGACGTCGCCATGGTCATGTTGCTGGCATGACTAAATGCCAAAGGCACACGGAACGCTGTTACCTTCCCACCAAAGGTGGTCTCTATTTTTCTACTTGCATTTTTTATGTGCTTTCGAACTGCTAAATTGGCAGAAGCTGGGACAATTAAGCTCACCCCGTTACGCGGCACTAGAGATTCAAACTGCTGAACTATCGATCTTATGATCGACAGTGTTTTAGCCACTGAGCCACCGTGTCCCTTCCATGATGTCATGGAATTGAAGACATCTTACTCATCTAAGTTTTCAGTTCTGGCTTTGCATTACTGCAATACACTTGATATCTAATAAACTATACCCTTCTCAATAAATGGAGCCAAAGATAGGTTTTATTAAAAGGTTTAAGTTGTGTAGGTCTGGCAATAATGATAAATCCCCCTTGGCACACAACACCTATGCACTGTTTGAAAATCTGTTTGGGCTTACATATTAATAGTGAATTGAATTCAATGGGAGGCACACTGCATAACAACTTATTTATAAGACTAATCTTATTTAACCTCACATACTGAAATCATCCATTTTCATAATATCTTATGAGAACTGTCAACTTGGAAGAAAATCAGTCAGGAAAAAAAAACAGTTTTCATAGAAATTGTTCTTTTCAATGGGGAGGTTTTTGTTCAACTACCGTATGTTTCTCAGTATAAGACACACCTTTTTCCCCCCTAAAAGGGGGTGAAAATTTAGGTGCATCTTATACACTGAATGTAGCCCCGCCCATCCACTGTCCCCCACCCTTTGGCCTCTGCCTCGCAGCAATTATCTCCTTGCAGCGAGCAGCAAGAAGAAACAGCTCCTTTCAGCTTCAGCACAGCCTAATTAGCATAAGTTGATTGGATCAGTCTCCCGACTCTCAGCTGATTTGCTCTCAGCTGTTTTGCACAGGGCTCTGCTGCTTGCTGCATGGAGATAAATTGTTGGAGCAGATTTTTTTTTCTTTGTGCTAATCAAGCTATGCTGAAAACAAAAATGAAAGTAAAGCAGGCTGTTTGCTGTTTGCTGCAATGAGGCAAAATTGCTCAGAGGCAGAGGCAGAAGGGGATTTCTTTTTCTTCTTTTCCTCACCAAAAAAGGTAGGTGCGGCTTATACGCCAAAAAATATGGTACTTTAACGGTACCATTGCATGTGTGTTTGTGTGTGTGTGATTATATGCTCCCAAAAGTAAATAGTGGATCTAATTACCACAAGAAATAATTATTAAGTAACATTGTAGATCACTTCAAACACAAACGAGACTGCAATCTGTTGGTAATGCTATAATTTGGGATAATGGTCTTAATGGTCTATTTTATTCCACTTTATTTTATCCTATGATTTCCTTGAAATGAAATCACTGTGAACCAAAAACTAAAATAAGCCGTTCTTTATATTTCTATAGTTTCTCACTGTTTTTAATAATGTGCTTTGCATTGTAACATTATTAACGTTTATAACAACAACAACAAAAAGGTTATAGGTCGTCACACACCTTGATACATAATATGAAATCCTTGTTTGTTCTGAGAATAATCGCTGTGAAAGTATAAGCTGGTTTCATGCGTTGTACTGAAAAGGGAAGAAGGGAGCTGAGTTCCGCTGAGTCTACCAATTGCGGTGCTAACATCGGGTGATCCACTTCTAACTTCCAGGTAATCATGGATTGTCTCCGTTGAAAAGTTTACAAATTGCAAGTGCACACCTGAAAATATTGGGTTTTTTTTTAAAAAAAATCAACAGGATAAAATCCAACATTGTAATATTAATACAGGCAGTCCTTGGCTTACAACTGTTCATTTAATGACCATTCAAAGTTACAACGGCGCTCAAAAAGCGACTTATGACCGTTTTTCACACTTACAACCACTGCGGTATCCCCACAGTCATGTGATCAAAATTCTGATGCTTGGCAATTGACTCATATTTATGACAGTTGCAGTGTTCCAGGGTCATGTGATCCCTTTTGCGGCCTTCTGACAAGCAAAGTCGATGGGGAAGCCAGATTCTCTCAACAACAGCTTAACAATTGCAGTGATTCATGTAACAACTGTGGCAAGACAGGATGTAAAATGGAACAAAACTAACTTAACAAATGCCTCACCTAGCAATAGAAATTTGGGGCTCATTCACTTACAATTATGGTTCCAAGTTGAGGACTACCTATAGTATGATCCAAGAAGATACTCCACTATTAGACTAAACTACCAAATAGAATATCTGTTTGCTTTCAATATATGAGACATTCAAATATTTGTAGCTCAGGGTTGAACTGTGGGGGCTTTGGCATGTACCAAACATAAATACATCAAATTAAAACAGAACGAAACAAAAATCCTCTAATATGAAACAATGCCATAAGCAATGTTTTCTTTTCTTGGAGCTTTGTACCATCAGAAAAGAACTACTAACCAAATGTATCTGACTTTGAAAGTACACAACTTGTCCATACACTTTGCCACTGCCATTGCCACTGCCAACACCAGTAGCCCAATAAGCCCCAGATGCCCATTGGCTCATCCAACTTAGAATAACTCCTTCCATTTCAAGATCCAAGTTGTGTTCCCCCACCTCAAACTACACAAGGCAGCAGAGTAAAAATACCCTGGCCACAGCTGAAGCGGCACACCAAAGTAGAGTGAGGAGCATTGGTGCTCTATTCCATCTGAATGTCTATGGAGATTCTCAGTCATCCAGGTCATGGTTGTCCCAAAGGTGTTTTTCAAGAGGCAACTGGACTTTCTGGTTTTTCTTAGAAGATGTTTCACTTCTCATCCAAGAAGTGGATGAGAAGTGAAATATCTTCAAAGAAAAACCAGAAAGTCCAGTTGCCTCTTGAAAAAACACCTTTAGGTATTCCACCTGAACTGGGCCATTCACTTTTCTCAGACCCTCTAAAATTCCACAATGCCTGATTTAGCAAGCATGCCTTAATACTTTTTGCTGAAACTGACTTGGGGGCAAAAAAACCACTTTTCTGTCTAGGCTTCAGAGCTATCCAAGTCACTGTTTCTCAACATTGGTTGCTTTAAGGTGTGTAGACTTTCTGGCTGGGGAATTCTAGGCATTGAAGTCCACTCATTTTAAAGTAGCCAAGGTTGAAAAACAGATCTAAGAATATCCAGTTGTCCATTGTGTGTCAAATAATAGTGGAGTACCATGTTTTCCCAAAAATAAGACCCTGTCTTATATTTTTTTGAACCCTGAAATGAGCACTTGGCCTTATTGCCATGCGCTCAAAAGCCCGATTGGGCTTATTATCAGGGGATGTCTTATTTTAGGGAAAACAGGGTATATATGCCTATGGGTTAATCCAGTAGGGCCTTTCTAGTGTTCTTATATTCAAAATATTTCACTTTTTGATACACCCGATTGTTATGGAAGATTGTTCTGAAACCCTATGAAGCTTCTTGAAATGAACACACAAAACATAAAACTGGATGCTCCAAACAATTTCAGCCTAAATTCATGTTCAACCATGCATGGTGAGGAGACCTAACTTGGTAAATAAAGTATATTTGCTATGCCTAGTTTTAAATAAGATTCATATTTAATAGGCCTTCACTTCTGCTGAATGGTAGCAAAGGGAATAAGACTTACCAAACCCAACAGGGAGCTTGATAGTCCATGTACAATCCAAACTACTGGGATAATTCCCGGGAAATCCTGGGCTAAGAATCACACCACTGAAGTCTGACATGGAACCACCACATTGCGCTACAAATGAGAGTGGGGAAAAAGAAACTGATTTAAACCATGTTCTCTTTAACTGGCTGCATAGAATTCAGCTTTCAGAATTCTGAGAGCTCTGGCTGGGAATTCTCGGAGTTGAAGTCCACACATTTCAAAATGGCCAAGTTTAAGAACACTATTTTAAAGAAATACACTGAAAAGAATGGAATTTTTTTTTCTGTTAGGCAATTATTTACATTAACACAGTTTATTCAAGGGTCTGAAGACAGCAGCATCTACAGCTCCTTATTCTTTTCATCCAAATTTAGCCACAAGCTCTATCTCTTCTGAGCAACTGTCACGTAGGTAGAAAAGATTAAGGTAATGTAGGGAGTAGAAAATGAAATAACGTAACAGGGAAAGGGCTTGAAATACTGAACAGAGCACTCCCTACTCTTTATTATGTTATAGACTCCCTTTGTATCAATGTATCAAGCTTGAGTGACCACAATGTTTTTATTTATCTTTGGAAAAAGCGCAACTATTTGGGCATTTTTTTTAATGCAATGTATTTTGTTCACATCATGGAACTCCCTCCATCCCTCCATCAAGACACCATACAACTCCCAAATAAACCTCTAATACATGCTTACTGTAGCTGTCCCATATCCTTTAAAAAAAAGTTTATATTTGAAAGATATACCTAAGCAAATCGGAATAGGATAATTCCATCTTCTCACTGGTCCAGGCATGCAGGTGATATGTGAATGTCCCTATAAAATGACAAAACATTTTTAAATTATCCAAGTCACAGTTCTGTGCTACCCTTTATTATGCATAACAAAAAAATGGCATCATAATTTGCATCCTGAGATGTAAACCTAGGAGCCAAACTGTCTGGCGAGGTCTCATCACTAGGACCAATTATGGTCTGGTTTGGCTGTAGCAGCATTAGCAAGTCATTGGCATAAAAACCTCCATTAGATGCCTTGTATGCTTCCAAATTCTGGTCCTGCTAGCTAGGGAGCTGATTGCATTGACAATGCTGCTTTACTGAACTTTAACATATAGGCCAAACGGCAAAGAACACAGGCCAACGATGGTGTAGAACTGATGGAATATGGCAGGTGTTGCATAGTCCATGGAGTATAATGGATAATGTTTTCTTATCTATCATATGGGCAACTGATTGGATGTTCTTCTCTGAATCATGTAAAATATGATTTTCACATTCCCAACTACATTTTCACTTAGGAATCTGGAAACAACAATCATGCAGTAATCATTAAAGCAAATCAAAACCATACACAAACAGACATAGAACTAGTGATGATTTAAAAGCTCTAACAAGTAATGTCAGAAGCTCCTACAAGTAATGTTTTGTTGAATATGTTGAATATGCTGATGCCTTTAACTTTGTGAGAAAGAGAGTAACTTCCAGAAAACTCAACCTTTATCAATTTGTATGTTTTTCCTTTCAAATAAAGGTTTTATTTTCAGCTAGATTATAGAAACAATAACATTTCATACTACATCGGAATTTGAAGGGAAAAAAAATCTACCTGGAGAGAATATCCTTGGTCACACTGGAAGGAAACGACATCTCCCACCATGTACCTATCTCCAATCTTAATTCCACTATTTGGGATCTGAGGTTCAGGGCAGGAGTCCAAACCTATAGCTGTGGAAAGTTAAAAAACTTAACAATGACAAAACAAATTTATCCTTTAGTTATGCAGATTCTGACCTAAAAGCAGAACATTAACAAAGTTCCCATACTGAGGGAGATTTGAATCAGTAACACAATAATAAAGAATTATTGAAAACTGTCTACCTTCTAGAAACTTCACGAGTCTTAAAAGTTTGACAGACCATTCTCAAAGTTAACAGAATACAAGCATATTGGATTCCTGTCTCTTTCAGAGACTTTCAAAATCCATCAACAAAAGCCAAGTGCATGATACTGCCTTGGAAAAGGGAAAAGGGCTAAATGTAGAGCAATGGACAAAGAAGAAGACTAATTACCATCTGTACCTAAGTAGAGTTTTTTACAAATTAGGAGTTTCAACAAAAACTTGAGACTCCTTGAGAAAAAGCAGAAAAAGAGAAAAACCTTCTAACAGAACAGTATGAAAATAAAGTGCAGGTAGTCCTTGACTTACGGCCTTTTGTATAACAACAGTGCAAAGTGACAACATCTTGAAAAAAAAGTGACTTATGACCTGCACTCCCACTTACGACCATTGTATCACCCCCATGATCACAATTCAGTCACTTGTATTTCAACTGTACCTCTTAGAAAGTTTCTCCTAGAAGGGACAGTTGGCCAAAGGTTGTTCACAGGATAAAAGGAAGGATAAATAAAACATCCTGGATTTTAAAAATGTGTTTTAAATATCCACATATTACATGGCAAACCTTTCACTGAGCTATATAAACTATTATTATATACTCCTGTTCAAAGTCCTTTGCACGTAAGCTGAACAATACAAACATTTAAAATACAGTAAGCAAGGATGGAACATCAAGTATTAAATATGAAGCGGAACAAAAGAAAGCTTTTCTAAACTCAGAGTCAAATAAAACTCAGCAGCCAACAAGTAGCCGCAGAAGCTGAAAGCTTTTCACAATAAACCTTTCCAAAAGGCTGGAAGAGAAAAACAGTTTCCCATGTCAACAGAAATCTGGATCCAAAGCTTTGGAGCAACTATAGTCAAAGTCTGATACTTGGCTGTTGACAGTTCGTCTCATATGAAGCTGAAAGAGATCTAAATGTTTTGCCATAACTGGGACTGAGGCTTAAAGGGAAAGCTGGTCTCCTGAGGATCTCAATCTAAGACCACAACTAATGTCAGAAACAAAAGAGGAGCACTCTGAGACACAGAGATAGCTTATGTGTTGACATTCATTCTAAGCAGGGATATTCTTGCCTTTAAAGAGCCATCAAAAAATAAGTCAGTCCAATCATTAGGACCAGGAAAGGCATTTGTTCATCTTTCCAACACAGAAAGATGGATGGGCTTGTCCAGTTGGGAATAAGCTCCATATGTCATACTATCTTTTTCCCCCTCTAATCAGTGATATTAATTATATTGTTCAAGTAAGCATCGAATTTGTTTTTCAAACTGATGTTGACGATTCATATATAATTCATTGTTTAATAAACAGAGAGTGTGTATGCATGGTAAAGAATCCAGTTAATCTTGTTAAACTAATTTGTTAACTGTATAAATGTTTACACACACACACACACACAGAGAGAGAGAGAGGGGGGGAGAGAGAGAGAGAGAGAGAGAGAGAGAGAGAGAGAGAGAGAGAGAGTGTAAATGGAGGGAAGAAAGAATATGTTTGTTGTTTTATAGTTTCCCCCCTTCTCTCAAACCTACAGAACAAAATAACAGATTATTAGAATTAATTCTGGGAAAAAATGGATCATTTGAGTATAAATTAATGTAATTAATGAGCCATTAAATAAAGTAAAATAAAAATGGTTGGCCACAAAAAGCAGTCACGTACTTTAGGGAACAAAGCAATGATTATCATCATTATATGTATCCCATTATCATTTAGCTTCCTGATTAATTGTCTAAAGGTTCAGGTAGATCAGGGGAATCAAACTCAAGGCCCACGGGCTGGATGCGGCCTGTCAGGTGTTTAAATCTGGCTCACGGGGCCGGCCTGGAAGTAGAAAAGGACCAGCCCTTGATGCCTCTAGGAGCCAAAATGGGGCATGGGGAGCTGCATGCAGCCCCCCCTGCACCCCATTTTGGCTGGCACAGTGCTGCAGGAGGCTGTCCGGGCTGAAAACAGGGCACAGGGCACACACCCCATTTTGGCCAGCAGGGTGCTGCTGGAGGCATCCATCCTGGCTCCCTCCTCCCTCCGGCCAGCCCGTGGAGAACTAGAATGCTGATCCAGCCCTCTGTTGTGGCTCCGAGGCCATCGCATCGGAGGAAGAAGGCTCCGAACAGGAGGGAGAGGAGTCAGCCAGGCCTCCCTCCCCCGGCCCCTCCTCCCTGGTAATTCATCAGCTGCTGAAGGAGAGGAGATGAGTCAGGAGCCAGGTGTCTCTGATCAGTCAGAGGATAATGAGGAAGGCCAGAGGTGGCTGGACCCACGCCAGCGCCGGCGTGATAAGAGAGCTCAACAAATGAGGAAGCGTGCCAGGGATTAGTAGGACCCACCCCACAGGACCACACCCCACAGGTTATTTAAAGGAGTGGGGTAGCAGTTGGAATTCTGTGACGGACAAAGTTTTACTCTGGCTAGTCCTTGGAGCTAAGCATGAGCTGGCTGGAAAGATTTGGATTTTTGAATTTCCCTCAATTGGTGTGTATGTGTTTTGTTATCTGGTGGAGGTATTCCCCCCCCCCCCTTGTTTAGCAAAGACCTTGGGAGCCGGTTTACAAAGGGCTGCCAAGCTGTGATAATGAACCTTCCGTGTGTGTGCTATTCCTTTAACCCTCGTCTGTCTGTGTGGGTTGTGTGTGTGGAGGACGGGGACAGAACACCCTCTAAGACATCCAGTTTGATGCCCCGAGGTAGATTCTAGCCTATGAAATTAATTGATAATTTTATAAAATGATTTCCCTACATTACCATAATACAGGGAGCCATCAACTTACAACTATTCATTTAGTGACCATTTGAAGTTACAAGGGCACTAAAAAAAGGTGACATGACTGTTTTTCATACTTATGACCATTGGAGCATCCACACTGTGGTCTAAGTTGAGGACTACCTGTAGTTATCATTTATCTGCAATGGAGGATATGAAAATGAGAGATAAAGAAAATAAAAGATAAGTAGGTCTAACTACTATCGTAATTCTTCATCAAATCTGGGAGAGTATAAATTGAGTGGTTGACAAAATCAGAAATGAGGAAGTCATAAGCCACCTGGGAAAGCAAATAATCAAAACCATTAAAAAGCAAAATTTAGAATATTTTGGACATGTGGTGCGACACCCGGAAAAATATGTCATACTTCACTTAATCCTCCAGGGAAAGATTGAAGGCAAATGAGGTGCAGGCTTCAAAATCTAAGGGACTGGTTTGGATAAACTCAGCATTGTGTGTGTGTACTGAAAAAAACAGGATCACAAACATGATCGCCAATGTCTAATGACGGATATGGCACAAGAAGAAAAAAATAAATTGAGCAATTTTACTAAGTTTTATCAGGAAAGACATTCATTCCTTGTTTAACTTTTCAAAAAATGACAACACCTATTTTTTGGTTCTAATAGCTCTGCTACTGAAAATCCTATTGTTCTATTGAGATCTTTTGCCTGGCGATTTAAATAAAGTGTCCGAAGACAAAGAAACTGCTAAAAAATGTTTGTCAGATGAAATACAGGACGCCATTACAAATATTGGTAAAGCTATCCATCACTAATGGTAAAGCTATCTTCACCAAAAAAAAATGGAAATAAGAAGGGGAGACATGAACAAAAGAACTAAGAAGAGAAAGAAAAATGGAGTGGGTCACAAAAAATATAGAGAGGTCTATTATGGGTCATGATTCTGCCCCATCTCTTATATAAAGAGTTGAATAATCTCCAAACAGGTACAAACTATCCTTCCTCTCCCCTAACATATAGAGCAAACTTTATTTAGTGTGACTTTTTGGAGATCGAGATAAGAGTTTTGAATCCCATTCTTTCACTTGACACTAGAAATTATGTTATCTATATCCTCTTCTTTTCATTTCACTTTCATCAACTGTGTGCAGTTTTGACAAAGAGATGAAGTGTGCAGAAATTATGAATTGTGGCTCGTCTGCTTCCTAATATTGCCAGTTATTCCATGTCACTTAAATCATTGTTGAGTAAGTGAGTAGTTAACAGAGCTAGACAACTGCAAGATATATTCCGTACGAAATGACTGAATCAAATATTGAGATCTATATATAATTGTGACAACTTCCTGATATTCAAAGTACCATTCCAGCTTTCAAACAACCAATTACTTAAACATTTAAAAAAAAAAGCCAGCAAGGCAGTAAAATGTAAAATAAAAGAATGGGATTGCATGTCAATGCAGGAAGATGATTTAATAATACACCTTTTTCAGAATTCCTACTTTTAAAAGATGTAACAATTAAAAATATCTAGTTATATTACAAAATGGAACTGTGATTGAAGAGTTTGGGGATTTTCATAGATCAGACAAATGGCTACAAAATGGAAGATGATGCATCTGATTTTGCTTATACCTATCAGATACTCAGGCTCTTCTATGTATATGGAACAATGAGAAAATAGCAATAGCAATAGCACTTAGACTTATGTAACACGTCATAGTGACAGCCCTCTCTAAGTGGTTTAGAGAGTCAGCATATTGCCCCCAACAATCTGGGTCCTCATTTTACCCACCTCGGAAGGATGGAAGGCTGAGTCAACCTTGAGCCAGTGAGATTTGAACTGCTGAACTGCAGCTAGCAATCAGCTGAAGTAGCCTGCAGTACTGCACTCTAACCACTGCGCCATCTTGGCTCTATAACATGCATTCTTGAGAAAAAGCTTTTTGCATTTACTCAGGCTTCTTCAGATAAATGATGATTGTTTTTATTATAGAGGGAAGGACTCAGATTTGGTTTCAAACATGCAAGTGACGCTATAGGAACCAAGCAAGAGTTGATTAAGCTTATATTTGGTGTTACAATTGAATGCTAGGAACGGATTCTGTAATGAAGTTATCTTTTGACAAATACACATTTAATGATAAGTAAGAAGCACATAAAAGATCTGAGATATGAAAAATAAATCTTAGGTGATTTATTGCTGTCCTGAATTTTCTTTGTTTCCCCTGCTTGTTGTCTTAGTCATTGCCCTCTCCCCAACAAGATTCAATAGTACAAAATATAAACCATGAGGCAGACAAATTTAACTAACCCCATGGATAAGAAGTTGACTCATGGTCTCAGATGTACTTTAAGCCTTGTGTAAGATCTGGAACAATTTGCCTAAAAATATGTCACTTTGGTCATTCAAAATTGGCAGCCTTCCCCCCCCCCCACTTCAAAGGATCAATAGAGACAAGTTAAGCCAAATTCCCTTTTTATCCCAGAATGATTCATTTTTTCCTGTCGTGAAAAGTGCTTGATGTTCCACATATATTTTTAATACTTACCTGTTTATTTTCCATTTTTCCCCCCTTTCATTTTTGAATACTTCATTCAGATATCCTGAATGCTCAATCCTAATGAATACAGACTCAGGGATTCTTTGTAGGGAATAGGATCATTGTGGTGAAATATTTATCTTTTGTTATTCCCTTTCTTTCATGAATTTAATGGTTTATATGTACAAAACAATACATAATTAAAGCCAGAATAATTGTATCAAAATTCACTACCTCATGAAATTATCATTCCCACTATTTCAATAGAACCAACATTTAATTTCTTGAAGTGTAAATGTCTACATTTTCAAAGTCATTCAGGTCTATCTAATGGCAATATATATTGCAATTACATTACCTGTGTACTCTAAATGAAAGCCGGCAGCCGATACACTAATATCTGACTGAAAATTTAAGTACAAATTGTTGGATGTACTATTAAGAAGTGGAGGTATTGTGGTTCCTGGGGAGGAAAAAAGAAGTTTCCAGGTTATTAATCTGCAATTAATTCTGCTATTTCTTTCCACATTTCACAGTTTTATCTATAAATATAAGCAACATCTCAGTTTACCATTTATATCCATTTCAAAAGAGTGCTTTTAATAGACAGGTTTTGTTTGGCTATAAAATAACCATAGGATCCAATCAATCACCTTGGTTCTTAGTGACTGAGATTGGAAAGATTTCATTTCTTTTCAAGTTAAGCAAGGTTTAGAAAGCAAGTTTGAAGTAGTAAATTAAAGAACTGAAAAGTATGAGGGGAAAAAGTGAAATTAAAGTACATCTAGTTTATATGAACACCAGTCACAATTCCTCTCCATATCATTATATCTTTCAAACTGTAATAGCTTCCACCGCACCTATGAGGATCTTATCAAGTTCATCTGTCTATGTCTTTTTCAGTCTTCTCATCCTCCTGATATATTTACAGGCAGTCCTTGACTTACAACAGCTCATTTAGTGACTGTTCAAAGTTACAACGGCACTGAAAAATGTGACTTATGACCATTTTTCAGAGTTGTGAGCTTTGTAGCATCTCCATGATCATGTGATCAAAATTCAGATGCTTGGCAACTGGTTCATATTTATGACGGTTGCTGCGTCCTGGGGTCATGTGATCACCTTTTGTGACCTTCTGACAAGAAAAGTCAATGGAGAAACCAGATTCATTTAACAACTAACTTATCATGTAATTCAGTTAACAACAGTGGCAGGAAATGTCGTAAAATGGGGCAAAACTCACTTAATAAATGTCTCACTTAACAACAGAAATTTTGGTCTCCCCTGTGATCGTAAATTGAGGACTACCCGTACTATTTTTTTCCTATGTTTGTTTGGCAATTCAATCCTTTCAATCCTCATTCATTCTCTAACTGATCAAATCCTCAACTTGTTTTATAAGCAACCTATTTTCATGTACATATGTACGTATGTATATGTGGAGTGGTGTGGTGGCTTAGAGGTGGAGCTCTCCCTCACAATCAGGAGGCTGTGAGTTTGATCCTAGGTGGCGGCAGATATTTCTCTCTCTGGGCACAATGGGAATAAATCTGTTGAACAAAACTCCACATTGGCGACAGGAAGGGCATTCGGCCATTAAACGCTCTGCTAGCTCCATTCAGTTGCCCAGACTCTACCCCGCAAGGGATTATGGGGTTCTTAAAAGATGATGATGATGTATGTATGCATGTATATATGCATTTTTCACATTTCCTAATGTTTCCCAATGTTTGGCAACCATTTGTTTTTATCTACCCTCCTTGTTTATCACACATAGTTCTTAAATGCCTTGTTCCAACTACACTCAATGTACTTACACCCAAAGGAGAAAGAAGCAGGCTCTTAACTCAGTCATTTCACTTCTTTCTATATGTATGTCTCACAACAGATACCTATTACTTACTATCTCTCTACTATTACTCCACTAGTAATAGTTGGATCCTTGCTGTACACTTTAATTATGCCAAGTTCATGAAAACACATACCCAATTTGCACTGCATGCACAAATTAATTTATACACATTCACAAACAAATCAAACTTGCACTCTGGAGCTGATCAATACATCTACAATTAAAATATATAACACCACGAGAAAGGTTAATTAGAGAAATTAATGTTTAAAATAAAAGTGATAGTAAATTCTGATAAGGTCAGCAGTTTTGTTATTTGTTCTAGCTCCCTGCTTGGTCCCCTAAGTTAGCTATAATTTCAATTGTTCCTTGCAGCATTTTTCTGTAGTGTTAATGGAAAAATCAAATGGTATACGCAGTTGCTACCAACTGTGGTCACCATAAATAGGTAGAGAAGTGGGTAGATGGACCAGAAAGTTTGGGATCTCTCCAGGCAATTTATTATTGTCCTCTAAATTGAGAATCCATTGTTATTGGTGAATACTTTGGCTGGCAATACTGAAATGTAAGGTGAAAGGGTCTTGGACTACCAAAAATGTTCAATTTATAAGCACATTAACTTTTGGAAAACATAGATAGCACATTAAAAAAAAAATTGGCATAGCACAGAGATGTCTAAAGTAGCTGAAGAAGTTGATAGCTTCAGCTGTTCGTAAGATCTATGGAAAAGTCACGGCCGATCTAGCATGCAAATTACTATTATTCTATTTTTCTTTTCTTTTCTTCTTCCACCTACATACAGAGTAAATAATGATGCTTAGGAGAAAAACAGGAAGAATCAAAAGCGGAGGAACTGCAAGGTCACGACTTAATTTGAAGAGAAAGCGAAAGAACAGTGGGATGATTAAATGACTCAAAGTTATATAAAAGCTTTGTGTTAAGAAAGTTGTTTGGTACCATATTTAAGCAACCTTGGCTTTTTATAATAACATTCAACTTCCACTCAGCTTATGTATCACAGCATCCTTAAGACCCACTTTTTTAAAAAAGAAACATCATTACTAATATAATTTAAACTTCCTTGCATTCAAAATATATTACATGAACGTCAACCAGTGTTGTGTTCATTTCCTGTAATATAGAGATTCTGTTGTGGCAGAATAAAATCAGTTTCAGTACTGTCAAAAATTTATGGTGGTACTAGATAATGAAGGTACCATGAATCAGTGGTCTCACATGTTCTGTAAAATGGTGCATTTCAACATCTTCATATATTACACGAATGTGATATAAGATATTTTATACTTGGCATTCATTCCTAGCACACAAGCTGATGTTTTGCCACAAAATAGAATATCAGACAAGAAGTTATTATTTCCATTCACCTGAGTAGCTTCCAAGTCTCGGAGCATTGTTATCAGCACCATCATAAAAATCTAAAGAGTCCCAGTTATGCTCTGTTGCAAAACTTATCACTTGTACCTATTAAGGACAGAGATATAGGACAAAATTACAAGACAATATGGAATTGCTCTACTTCATATTATATTGTCAGAAATGATTCAGTAGTGGAGAGTTCGTTCAGGCTTATGTACTATGACTAAATATTGAATTTCAGCCAAATATATTTCTAAATATGACCTTTTTCACAATAATGCTTGTAATCACTGAAACCTGCCTCTCTAATTCCCTCCCCCACAACTACTCAATGGCTGAAAACAGAGATGCTATAATTAGCTATGTAACAGTACACTGTATTTACTTCTCGGTTAGTGGGATTTGGGTAATAGCTTGTTGCAAGTTAGACTCTACAATACAGATGGTCTTTGATTAATGACTGATTCTGTTTACAACTGTTCGAAGTTACAATGGTCACAGAATGGGTATTTCATGGCCCATATAGCATTACCACTTCTCCCAGTCATGTGATCATATGTCAGGTTCAGGCAGGGATTGGTCCACCCCAATCATACAGACAGAATGGGTATGTTCTGTATCCCATTGGTCGAGGAATTCTGGCTGGCAATATCCAGGAAAAGAGCCTATATGTCATGGCTTCCACCCTTCAGAACATCATGCCCCTTGGAGTGAGATCCACAACGACCTTCTTGGTTTTCTGCAGGGTGTTCTGATTGTTCTGGGGTCTCAATGGGGGTATTCAAAAGTGGAGGTGGTTAGTGGATGAAAAAAAAAAAAGAGACTCCATCTCTACCCTGTTCTATATTGATTTATTCCTTAGCTATCTTTGTTGATTTTAATGTTACTATTAAATGCTTCAATGTTTTGTGTTGTCATTTTAATCTTATTGTAAACCAACTAAAGTCTATTTCAAATATTGCCGCCAGTTCTGGATATCACACTTTTAGAAGTATTCAGAGAAGTGGGAACAAGTTCTTTAAAGACAGGAAGATTAATCAGAGTTAGAAATTAAATCATCTGAGAAGGAGATGATTATTGGTTATGCTTAGCCATGAAAAGATAAGATTAAGATGGACTATGGCAATGTTCTTCAAATATCTGAAAAGTGAACTCACAGAAGAAAGTCAAGACTTGCTTTCTATCATTTCAGGAACAATGGGCTTAAGTTACAGACAGTCAGATTCTGAATAAATTTTAGAAAAATCTTCCTAACATCAGAAGAATTATGAAGATAATGATGGATTCCCATTCAATAGGAATCAAGGAGAATCTCGAGATTCATTATCTATCAAAGTTTCTTCATTCTGATAAACAGAACTTCCCTTCTCTACATTCCAGTAGAGAGAAGTTCCCTGAGGATGGACTCCAGAACAAGTCTGAAAGCTCAGAAGATTACATCTGACCTAGACTGACCTAGATTGGATCCTGCAAAGTTACTTCCATTTGTATTTCTTCATATGGCAGAGGGGTGGTCTAATATTTCCTCTTGATTTTATAATTGTATTATTCATATGTTTAGAAATGTAGAATAATTAAATATTCTATAAACCAATGATCAATCAAAGTACTAAGTACAGTTATAGAGGAGAATGTTCCACATCATTGTTATTGCATATTTTCTTTACTTCCACCATCAAGTATAAGACACATGATATAGGAGATGACCAGGCTGAACTGAGGGAGGAGTCAAATACATCATTTTGTAGAAAGCGTAAGCTTGAAATAAATCTCTATACTCATTTGAACTGTCTGAATCTCCTGATTTCCCTAGCACTTGACACATATGAAAGTTCAGTGTGGCCATTACTGTGTTCACATACCAATGCTCTTAAACTAAGGATGCCTGATACAATTTGAATTTTAATAGAATTAGTTGATAATTAGATAAATGGCTTAAAATATTGCAGATACCACATTGTTTTCACATTGTCAGTTAATTAACTTCTCAAAACCAAAATTAAATATGGTTCAATGGTCTTTGCATGACCGTGATTAAAAAAAAATACTCCCTTCATCCCTGTTTTAGTTGTTATCATAAGTGCAGTTAAGGCAAGGTTATAAATCTCTAATGCTGTTTGAACTCTTGGATGAAAAAAATATATAGCTAATTCTCATTATGAGAGAATTCTGAACATGTGTGTGTGTGTAACTGCTAATGTCTCAGATAATATACCATATTTTTCGGTGTATAAGGCGCACCTTTTTACCCCCAAAAAGGGGAGGAAAATCAGGGTGCGTCTTATACGCCGAATGTAGCCCCCCTCAGCCCCCACCCTTCGGCCATTTTTGGGCTTTAAACCCAAAAGGGTTTTAGGTGGCAGGGAACCAAAGGGAACACTTGCCTGTTGGGGGCTGGCAAAGGCCTTCAGGTTGAGCCCCAATGCAGACTGGCCCCCGGCCCCAACCCCACCAGTGTTCAGCCGGGCTTTGCTTGGGTACAGGCCAGGTCCTTGGGTTCCTTCGGGCAATGAAGAGCTCACATTAAGCCTTGGAACCACGACCTCAGCAGCTCGAGCAAGCCGAGGAGCTAGCCGGGTCGAGGATCCGGGGGAGGACAGCTCCTGGGCCCCGCTGGGACGCTCCTTTCCCAGCAGCGGTGCCCTGCAAAGCCACCCTGCCCGTGCCTTGCCTCGCCTTGAAGGAATGCCGCCTGCCTGCCGCAGCCAGAGCAGAGCGCCCAGCATGTGGAAGACAGCCAGGACCGAGAGCCCCAGCTAGGGCAGGGCAGGGCAGGGCAGGGCAGGGCAGGGCAGGGCAGGGCAG
>WNWU01000003.1:50788607-50803298 GCA_012654045.1 Ptyas mucosa
GGAAGGGAAGGGAAGGGAAGGGAAGGGAAGGGAAGGGAAGGGAAGGGAAGGGAAAGGAAGGAAGGAAGGAAGGAAGGACGGAAGGAAGGAAGGAAGGGAAGAGAAGGAAGGGAAGAGAAGGAAGGGAAGAAGGGATGAAGGAGAGAGAGAGAGAGAGTATTTTTTTTTGCAGCATTCCTACTAACTTGGCAGATTTTCTGGTTAACACAAAAAGACTTCAGGTTAAACTTTGAAGTTCAGGTTAAACACATAAAAACTTTGGAGTAGATCTATGGGCTACTGCTTAAATATCTGCTGCAACATTCAATATAGTTTATTCTATTTAGGACTCAGTGCATTCCAGCAGTGACCTTTAGATTTTCTATCATTTATATATTGCTATATCTTCTTCAGAATGTTAATAATGAAAGCATTCAAAATAATCAGACATAGTAATATAACAGTAATAAGGTATTTTTTTAAAAAAAAAACCCACCCCTGAAAGGTCAATAAAAGGTGGGAAATTAGCAAATCAAATTAATTGAAACATATTAGAGCATGGGTGTCAAACTCGCAGCATCACGTTGCCGTCATGTGACGTTTCGTGACATTTTTCCCCTTTGGGGAGCTGGGGTGGGCGTGGCCTGCGTGTGCATGACGCATCTGGCCCAAGGGCCGCCAGTTTGACACCCCTGAGTTAGAGGCATTTATGTCTCATACCTTGATAAACGAAGTGAAATCCTTTGGCTGTAATAGGTCCGACTGAAGTAAATCGTACAGTTATCTGGTTTCTTGAGCTCAGTGGAAGGGATTCTCCTACTCAAGAAAAAAAAAAAAACACTGCACCTCAGAAACAATTTTCTGTCAAGAATCCTACAATATCATTTGCTGAATATTTCAAAGATTCTTAACCTCCTGTAAGTGTCTTATATAAAATGAAGCTTTTTTTTCCAATAACAGTCTATAAAAACTAATGGCCTTTGCTTATTATTTAATTGTCTACTATACTGTTTCAAAGCAAACTGGCACAATTAAAGAGAGAGATACGGGGAACTAAAAGCTACATGAAAATGCTGTTCATGAATAATGTTTTGTTTGGGATTTTACATTTATTTCTTGATCTGTAAGATCTATCAGTAGTAATGGGACAGACTATTTAATAAGAATGGATATAACTTTATATTTTAAAGAAAAGGGTTTAAAAGAAACAATCTTTTGGGATTTGATTTAATGTTATTTTAATTTAAATTAGTGTTTTTCGATCTCAGTAACTTCATGATCTATGGACTTCATCTCCCAGAATTCCTCAGCCTGCACATTTGCTGAGAAATTATGGGAACAGAAGTTCATATGTTTCAAAATTGCTGAAGTTGAGAAACATTGGACAACATGATTACTATCTCTATAGAAGTTAATTTTGCAGAAGCCTGCAAATTCCAAATTTGAAGAAGCAGAATCTATACCAACTATATGAAATGAAACTACCTCTAACTATGACAGTTCTTTCAAAAAAAGGAAATGACCAATATTTCTTCTTTTAAAAATCTTCCTAAATTTTATTATTAAAATTAAGAACCAGCGGAAAAAGATCAATATCCATGTAATCAATGGAAAGTGTTTTTTCTCTTATGGTGATTCCAAGGACAATGTTCTAAAATTTTATATTTCTTTAGAACTTTGTTTAAATTGATTTCCTAGGAGTGAGTTTCACTAAAAATAAACTTATGCTATTTAGTTACAATGATATATTGCAACTACCTGTTTTGGGGTTTGACCCCTAACAACTTCAGGAAAATGTTCAGAAGAAGCATAATTCCTTTTTAATATATTCTAAATAATCATCCCCTAATACTTCTGCATTATATTGTGGAGTATATCAACAGTACAAGCTCTGCTTATATTATTTCAAGAGACAATTTGATATCAACTGTTCATAACAAAATATGGACCCTATAATCTGTCTCAGCAGAACTCTTTATACAGTCTCACCAATCTGTCCATAAAATTCATATTCATTTATGGTAGAGATTGTTTTGTGAGAAAAGACAGTTCTGTAAAAATACTTCATGAAAAATAATCCAATTTTACCTATATTAAATATTTCTAGATCTCACTGAAATGATGGAAGAATTAAATTCTTCAAGAATTTCAAAACTACTAAATGTTGCCTGGCTCATATCAAATGTAACACATAAATGTGAATATACCAAGGCATACATCCAAACTATGCATGCTAAATTTATACATAGAGTAACAATAAATAAATAATATGCGGCTCCAGATCAAATATGTGAAATACATTGTATTTGTCAGTGATTATTATGGTGGTTTGAAATATGTTTGCATGAAACATTATTAAATAAATGCTAGTAACATTTTAGGGTAATTTCTCTCTGTGAATGAAATGACTTTTCTATTTTTTTATTTTTTTAAAAAGATTCCAGTGGAATAGCTCTGGGACAAGGAATGTAAAGATGATTTTTCTCCAGAGAAGCACTTCAAGTAATAGCAATAGCAATAGCACTTAGACTTATATGCTGCTTTACAGTACTTTACATCCCTCTCAAAGCAGTTTATAGAGTCAGCCTATTGCCCCCAACAATCTGGATCTTCATTTTACCGACCTCGGAAGAATGGAAGGCTGAGTCAACCTTGAGCCTAGTGAAATTTGAACTGCCAAATTGCAGTCAGCTGGCAGTCAGCAGAAGTAGCCTGCAGTACTGCACTCTAACCACTGTGCCACCACTGCTCAACAGAATATACTATAAGAGAATACATAGCAGATAACTCCACCCTGCTTCTTTCGTGAAATATGAATGGCACTCTGAGAACAGCTATTCACTTTACCGAATATCAGTTTGCTTAGAATTTTCACCAATACTGAGGGCAGATTGTGTCAGGCCAAAGCAACCAGATACACACACAAAGAGTTCAAGCTTACTACTTGATTATATTCTGCCTATAATACATGAGTTTCCCCAGACTGCTTTCCTTCACTTGTGAAGAAAGAGATAAGGTTCCATGGAGAATGTTATTTAGATTGGGGGAGGGGTCAGTCCTAGTTCTCTTGTGGCTGCACAATGACTCAAGGCTAATTCCCCACTTCATCCCTCCTACTTTCCTGGCTGATAGTTTCCCAACATCTTGGCACTGGCACAAAAGTGAAATTGGTCTGGATTGTGAAATTTAAAATAGAATGAATGTGTAGTGGCAGGGAAGTCTTTTTGTATAACATTCAGATGAATTTCCATAATATATTTTCTTTGTATAAATTGTTGTTAGTTGCACAGTCATGTCCGACCCATCGCGACCCCATGGACAATGTTCCTCCAGGCCTTCCTGTCCTCTACCATCCTCTGGAGTCCATTTAAGCTCCCGCCTACTGCTTCAGTGACTCCATCCAGCCACCTCATTCTCTGTTGTCCCTTTCTTCTTTTGTCTTCATTCTTTCCCAGCATTAAGCTCTTCTCCAGTGAGTCCTTCCTTCTCATTAAATGGCCAAAGTATTTCAGTTTCATCTTCAGGATCTGACCTTCTAAGGAGCAGTCAGGGTTGAGCTCCTCTAGGACTGACCAGTTTGATCACCTTACAGTCCAAGGAACTTGCAGGAGTCTTCTCCAGCACCATAGTTCAAAGGCCTCAATTCTTTGGCGCTCAGCCTTCCTTATGGTCCAACTTTCACAGCCATACATTGCAACTGGGAAAACCATAGCCTTGACTATACACACTTCTGTTGGCAGGGTGATGTCTCTGCTTTTTAGTGTGCTGTCTAGATTTGCCATAGCTTTCTTCCCTAGGAGCAAGCGTCTTTTCATTTCTTGGCTGCAGTCCCCATCTGCGGTGATCTTGGAGCCCAGGAAAATAAAATCTATCACTACCTCCATTTCTTCCCCATCTATTTGCCAGGAATTGAGAGGACCAGATGCCATGAGATACATATTTGTGTAAATAGTGGTGTCAATTCATGTCAACTATCTTTCAATTTAAATCTTTGTATGTTATAATCCTGTCATTAATATGCATGTAAATTATCATCACTGAGGTATAAACTACATACGGTCTTTTCTGAATGTATAGCCTGTAAACACAGCTCCAGCATTCTTTTAATTAACTACAGCTTTGAGGATATTGCTAGTGGAAGATGAGATTGATGCTTGTTGAATTTACCTCAGATTAGATGATGGAGGGAATACATTTATTTTCTTGCATGATGCAGTTCCAACAAGAACTGCATGTTATCTGTAATTAATTAAAAATAAGATGGAATTTGTCTCTGATTAATTATGTTAAAAATTATTACCTTTGATGGGAAAGTGGATTTTAGATTACAGAGAAGTGGAAGTACTGTAATGTAACTATTTATTGTGCTGTAGCTCTTTTTAAATCTTAAAAAATAGATGAATATTAATGACTACTGCTCTTTTATTTGTTAGAATAGTTACAAAAACTTGTTTGAAGCCTGGAAAATAAAGAAAAACATTAGCAAGTCACACTGGATGCCACCTTATTTCCCTAATTATTACCAAATAATCATTTTCTCACTGTACAAAAATATAGATTCCCCCTCAACTTCTACAAAATAATTACTGATAATCTAAGGCACGCATCACATTGTTTCTTCTTCTTTCAACTGATAATCCCCATAATCCCATAATAGCGTCAATTTAATCTTTTAATTTATGCATTCTTGATTGTTCTTCTATGTTCAAAACCAATTATGCTCAGCAGAATTATCTAGCGTAAAAGTCACTTCAATATATAACATATTTAGGGCAGGTCTATTATAAGATACCTGAATGTGATCCTGATAATGAAGATAATAAAGATGATTGCTGAGTTGGTCCATCATATACTTCAACCACATCATGGAGAGATGTCTGGAAAAATACAAACTGGCCAAAAACCACTAAAATGTTTAGAAAACAAAAGGAAAAGAAAGGTTGAATGAAATACTGTATGTTTTTTTTTCAATTCCTGGCCACATATACACTAAAATTATACTGATGTACGAAACCATAATAGAATAGGTACACACGCAGTCATTTTTTTTTCAGTTCAGTAGGATAAAAGAGGGTGAAAAGTACTGAAATGAGGAATAAGTTGTTACAGATATATGCTGGAAGGAAAGATAATTAGGAAGCAACCTTTAGAGGCAACATGGCTATCATATGAAATAGTACAGAGGAAGATTTGGAACACTTCTTGTTCTAATTATGATTAACCAGATGAAAGCCAAGAAAGAAAATGTATATCTTTTTCATTTGAATATCATAATATATAATTTTTATTACAATGTTGGAAGTTTAATTAATTTCAGTGTGATGATGATGATGATGATTGACTGCTTAATATTCCAAATGAACCTGATTAGAATGCATTAGGTTAAATAGATAAAAAGAAAAGCAGAAGAAAAATATGTGAAACATGGAACAAGGTACAAGAAGTTTTATATGAAGTATATTTTACTCTTTAAACTGTTTCCATCTTCCCTTAAAATATTAACAGAATCCACAATAGTCTGAGAATCCGTGTCCCCCTAGATAATTGATGACCAAGCTGAAACTAAATTAATCAAGTAAAAATAGAAAACGGGGGAAAAAATCCCTTTCTCAAAGTTCTTCAAACCCCAAAATAAGTTACCCAGACCTAATCCACACAACAAACTATAAGGTCTGCAAACACAGAGTTAATTAAATTATATCTCCCAGAGGAACTGCATATTCACAAGAATAAACATACCTCTGCACACACCCCTAAAATGTCACCCTAGAATCAGCATGTGACACCCCGAAAAAGCTCCCCCTTTAAAAAATTGCTCCTGTACCTCATTTCTCTGCAGCCTGCCCCTAAATACAAACTGTTTTGCTTTTAGAAATAAATATTTCTTCTTTCGTCACAGCTGTCTGGATCTCATTTTTATTTAATCTTTCACAGACCCAGCTCAAGTTGGAACCCCAAATTATTCTTCTGACAAAGGTTAATTAAGAATTACTATAGGTTGAGATATAATGTTCCTACAATACAGAAATGCAATGACAAAGGCTCTACGAAGGTGAAAAGTTTAATTGTGGGAAACTAGGCTATAAGGAGAACAAAACTTCCTGAAGTTACTAAAGTTATCTAGTTTTCTAAAAGTAACTTGGAAGAAAAGTCAATTAATGAAAGAAATATCTATTCTCTTTTCCAAAATAAAGAAAAAAAATATTCCCATTTTATTTTGTTTTGGTCAGATTCCATCTCATTTATTTGTTCCACTTCTGGGCATTGCAAAAGTGTTGGAACAGATTCAGTGAATATCAAAGAGAATAATCATAAAACTAGAAATTAAACTCTATGCAGAGATTCAAGGAACTAGGAACAAAGTAATAATATCACAACACTTTTCAAGAACAAGAAGGGATGCAATTTAAAAGAATCACAATTCGTTTTGCATTTGAGAGAATAAGATACAAAATAATGTATATATGTCACAGGAAAACAGATTCCAATTGAATTTTATAGGGAAAAAAAGTAGTTTGACAAAGGAATTTATTGCCCATAGTATTGGTAAAGGTAAAGGTTCCCCTCACATATATGTGCTAGTCATTCCCGACTCTAGTGGGCGGTGCTCATCTCCATTTCAAAACCGAAGAGCCAGCGCTGTCCGAAGACGTCTCCGTGGTCCTGTGGCTGACATGACTAAATGCCAAAGGTGCACGGAATGCTATTACCATCCCACCAAAGGTGGTACCTATTTTTCTACTTGCATTTTTTACATGCTTTCGAACTGCTAGGTTGGCAGAAGCTGGGACAAGTAACGGGAGCTCACCCGGTTACGCGGCACTAGGGATTCAAACCACTGAACTGCTGACCTTTTGATTGACAAGTTCAGCATCTTAGCCACTGAGCCACCATGTCCCCTACAGAATTGGTAAGGAGAAGCTAAATATTCATGTGGCAAGAATACTTTATATTAGGTTCCCGCCTTGAGTAATGGTTGGACCCAGTTGCAAAAATGGTATCTTGCAACTTGTTGACTTGAACGGTAGGCTAGGTATATCAAATTTGGGGCAAAGAGTTATGTTATCTTAGTATTTTTTTTCTCTGCTGCTTTCCAAACCAGAACGATTATACTACTACTGATATAGCAATTTTGGAACAATGCAGTCCTAGATATAATACCTTCAGCATGGTAACTATGTATAATGTATTCACCAATGAAAGTCTCTATTTTCATAGGACACACAAAAATCCCTATAGTCATACTGCCAACTCTGTTGGAGAAATGCAGGCTTCAAATGGGTCAAGGAATCTAACACTTTGCTAGGGCAAAACTCTTTTTAAAAAAGAAGGTACAGAAGGAACATAATTCATTCTGACTCTCTCATCAGTCAACCAAAGTTCTCTGCTCATTGGGAGTAGACTAAGATTCAATCACCCTGCCATATTTTCCCTTTTGCTCTCCTCTCCTCAGCTTTGGAGTTTGCACTTCCTGCCTTGAACAGGCAGAGGGAGAGGGGAAAAAAAAAATCAGAAACGGTATTAGATTTGTCCAGGCAAGGTCAGAATGCTATCAGAAGAGGGAAACTGAGTTTAACTGATGTACATGGAATGTTATCTCAAAAGCAACAGAAGTGCATCTTTAAACAGATTAACAAAGAAGCTAGTTGTTATGTGGGCCTGCATCTGCAGCAATGCACATAGATATACACTAAAACCCAAACTCCTTCAAATAATCTACAGCATTTTTACCTGCTATGTTTTTACAATGGACAATTTTAATGTTTTTCAACATTTTTATGTTGTAAGGTGCCCAGAGTCGTTGGATACAACATGGGTGGCAAATACTTTATAAATAAACAAATAATTTCCAATTGTATCACTTTTAAATAACTCAACCTATCCGTTGTAACCAGAATGAATGAATGAATGAATCAATGAATGAATTTAATGTGATAATCTTCAAGTATTCCAATAGTTCCAAATACAAAATGCCTTTCTAAATGATTCATAGGATCAGGCTTCTAACATTTATTTATTGTTTTACTCTTACCATAAAAACTTTAAACTTTCAGAACTTAGGAATTCATGACAAACTTTTTAAATAAGTAGGTTATCTGTTTCTGGTGAATTTTCTACCTCCAAAATGATACATAACTCACAGAATAGACATCTGTGAATTCTCTTAATTCATAGCTACATGTTCAGATATATAAATATAGTATAAGTAAGTACATTATATTGTGAAAAACGAAGAATAGATTTTCACAATATAAACTGTTGATTGCTGTAAGCTTTCATGAAACATTTATTAAATGCAACTGTCCTAATAATAAAGCTATATCCTTGAAATATATTGATTTATTTAAATTTCAAATGTTCAAATTTCACAAAGCTGTTAAAGGGAATTAATATAAAATTCCCTTTAACTGAATAAATATAGAATTTAACTGAACATTTTGGATACCACTCTGAAACTCACTATCACTGGAAAATCCTGAGTTTGAAGAATGACATACAAAACTCAGGAACAATATTTAAAGAAACAAATAAAAAAACCCTCTAGAGAGTCGTTGAGGCCACTTAAAGGTTTAGTTGTGTCTCCAGGGTCACTTGAAAAGTGCAAATGGGTGTGGAGCCTTCTTGGAACTGTTGAAAGTTCTTGAAACTGTCCGTGTTGTAGACTGGAGATAAATGATAGATGACTGAGAATCTCCACACCAATTTCAGAAGAAGGAGGAGGAGGAGGAGGAGGAGGAGGAGGAGGAGGAGGAGGAGGAGGAGGAGGAGGAGGAGGAGGAGAAGGAGAAGGAGAAGAAGAAGAAGAAGAAGAAGAAGAAGAAGAAGAAGAAGAAGAAGAAGAAGAAGAAGAAGAAGAAGAAGAAATGTAGATAATTAAACAATGTTGTAATAATCATTTAATACAAGGTGATGTAATTTAAATCAACAAAACCACATAGGGAGGTGAAAATCATTACAGAAATCTATGTGAACTTTAAAACTGGCAAAGAGGAATCAACCCAGAACCCAGCTACAAAAAATGAATACATATAAAAACAAATAATTCATGAAAAACTTATGAATGTAGAGGAAGAAAAAAATATCTTGCTTTTTTTTTTTCAAAAGATGGATGATTTCAATGAAGTTGGAAAGTACTTACAAAGTATCTTAGAATCAAAATAAAACTTTGGAAACTTTAACATCTGAGAGAGAATTTCATTCCTTGGTATTAGTCTTGATAGATGTAATTTATTTTGTGTTTATACTGAAATAGTCCTCAATCTTCACCTGGAAAATGTTGTTATCCCCTTCATCTAGTCTAAATGATCCTCATTACTGTATCATATATCATAGTGTATAATACAGTAACCCCAAAAGAAACTATAAAACAATATAGTAAAAACAGGCAAGAAACAATTTATACACTATCAATTTTCCGGCATGGACATTTCTTCCATTTATGGGAGGTAGCCAAAATGACTGATTTTGATTCTTAGACAATTGATCTTTAGTTTTTCTATAATCTGGATAATTATAGAAGCAATTATTTCTTTGTATGACATAGTTCTGGATGTAAGTTTGTTTTAATAATCTCAAACGGTTCTGGTTAATGCTCCCCAATAAACCTGAAAGAATATAAAGGCTATGTCACATTCTTTCATCCATCCTTGTTTATGGTTATCCTTTGAATACCAAACATATTTCAAGGTTCCAATCTCCACAAACATGGATTGGACTGACCCTGATAGATTTCCTTGTTCATGAACACCTACAGCAACACTATTACTTTAGAACAGATCTATTTTCTTCCGAAAATAAGTGTGTGCAGTAGAACAACCAGTGAAGGATTTATTTATTTTTTGGAGAAGCTTGGAAAAAAAAATCACACACCTGATATCCCCAATACCCATGAATTACTTATATATAGAAAGAAGGAATAACTACATTTTCTTTCACTTTTCACCAAAAATACTGTATCTTAGACCTATTTCTGTTAATTATGTTGGGTTGTTTGCACATCACACCTATACCGGTAGTCATCATTTACTGGCCACTAATTCAGTGAACCATTGAAAGTTGCAATGCCATTGAACAAGTGGTACTTATGACCGGTGATCAAAGCAGTGGTGAAATCCAATTTTTTTTACTACCGGTTCTGTGGGTGTGGCTTGGTGGGTGTGGCATGGCTTGGTGGGGGTGGCTTGGTGGGCATGGCAGGGGAAGGATACTGCAAAATCTCCATTCCCACCCCACTCCAGGGGAAGGATACTGCAAAATCTCCATTTCCTCCCCATTTTGGGGCCAGCCAGAGGTGGTATTTGCCGTTTCTCTGAACTACTCAAAATTTCCGCTACTGGTTCTTCGAACTGCTCAAAATATCCGCTATCAGTTCTTCAGAACCTGTAAGAACCTGCTGGATTTCACCCCTGGCTCAAAGTCAAGCTATCACACCATCCCTGTAGTCACACGATCATGACTTAGCTGCTTTCCAATTGGCTCATACTTACACTTCACCAGTAATTGGGTAACTGGCAGGAAAGGTTGGAAGTAGTTATTGTAAGTCCCCTAAACTTCTGTGTTTGTGCTCCAACCCACTCCCAGCCTTTCTGCACTTGTTCCATATTATGTCATCTACCTTCTAGCTTCCCTATGCTCATGCTGCACTATAGCATTTATCCCTGATCTACCTGCATACCACCATGTCATACCATTCACTCAGCCACCGTTTCTCTGCTCATACCACACTGCACCATCCACCACTGAGCCTTCTTCTGCTTGTACCAGTGGTGGGTTCCTCCCAGTTCAGCCCAGTTTGGCCGAGCCAGTAGCGGTGATGATATGACATGACTGAACCAATTCTCTTTGTTCGGGAGCTGGGACCTCCCGCCCTCCCCCCGTGTTATTCTTACCTTTTATTTGGCCCTGCCCCAATCTATTTGCTGCCTCCTGAGTCCCAGCTGATCGGCTAGAAGGAAAAAAAACTGTTTAAACTCTTGCTGCGGGGCTTCAAAGGACAGTCCTACAGCTGATCAGTGTTAAAAGGCAGTGTGGTGGTAGACCGATGCCTCCAAAAACAAATGAGTAGACCAGTGCCTCCAAAAACAAATAAGTAGACCAGTGCCTCCAAAAACAAATGAGTAAACCGGTGCCTCCAAAAACAAATGGGTAGACTGGTACAGCTCTGCAAGCAGTTAAAAGCCTGGTAGACCAGTAAGTCTGCTAAATCCTAAAGAATTGTCACATGACCATCAAACCATACCCACAAAATAAGCCACACCACAGAACCGGTAGTAAAAAAATTTAGAACCCACTCCTGGCTTGTACCCTGCCATGCTACATATTTCCTGGCCTTCCTGTGCAAATATACCTTGAACTAGCCCTCCAAGGGCGGCCTCCTCTTTCCTGGAGCATACCACCGTCACAGATGTGGCACCCCTGCATTGCTTACTTGAGACTCCTGCTACTTCCACTGTCAGACCTGGAAGCCATCTTTTACATTTGGGCCTTCAGGCCTGCCACATTTACTGCTGTGGGAAATTGGGAGGGGGGAATTGTATGGAGCATGGGTGATATATATAGTCATAATAACATTCCTTTCTATGAAAGTCAAGGCTGTCTTGCCCTGCACCTGGGAGGCTTCAGGGTTGCCCCAAGGAAGAAGAAGGGACAGGAAGTGGGGAAATAGCTAGCTGGGGTTTTTCCTGTGGGAACCAAGGACATTCCAAGAGGTGGCTGGGGAGAGGAGGAGTGGAGTAACCAAGCAACCAGCCAGCACCTCTACTGGACAATGTGACTGATTACTTGGGGGAAAAGGGAAACATTCACATTTTAGTCAGATGAAAACAACGGGAACCTTAAGATTCAGTTTTTACCAGATGTGCCAATATAATGTATCCAATAAATGGTTCCTTGAGGAATCTACCTACCTCAGCTTTCTATGGGTGCATTACTTGGAACACTGACATAGACATTTCATTACCCAAACTAGGTAGCATAATCAGGGAGCACCAAGGACCCCTCATTTTAATCCTGAGCTCAATATTCTCCTTTATCAGAATTAGGATGATGTTATGATATTGCACTTTATGACCACTATTGTTTAGTGATGGCAATCTCTGTCTCTGAAATAATTTTGCTTACATAAATTCTGAAAAGGTTGTTGAATAGCAACAGAAAAAAAAAGAAAGGAATTTTTTTTTCAAGATTCTTGTAAGAAATAAGTATGAAATTGAATTTATGAGGTAAAGTAAAGAAATGGTAGAAAATATAACATTTTCAAGACCCTATTTGTGAAAATAGCTTAAGTGAAAATAAGCTATTTTTACAAGTTGCAGGTGTTGAAAAATATATATCCACATTTAGTGTAATATTTCAATATTGGGGTCTTTTTGGTCAAAGTTTATTTATTTTAAAATTAAATTGAAATTGAAGAGTAGTATGATTTTTTCCTATAGATATTTATTTCTGTTTATACATATATTAATCTTTTTTTTCAGAAAGGAAAAAAAACACATTTTAAAGATATATCTATATAGCACTGAATGTATACATGTATGTGTTTATGTGTATGCATTTCAACAAAAATAATATAACTGTTGTGGTCTGCCAGTGGCCTGCGGAGTGGGAGGAACATGGGTCAGTCCTGGAGTCTGGGGAAGGTTCGGATGAGGGCTCTGTGTCGGAGGCAGAAAAAGGGCCATCTGGGAGATACATGCTGCTCCGGAGCCTCCAGAGTCAGACCTCAGTGAGGCAGAGGAACAGGGGGAGCATGTGCAGAGCTGCCAGAACGCAAGAACAGTTAAAACAAAAGGGATGACTCGGGAGTAGGCTTGGAGATGATTGGCCCCTCCCATAAGACTTAAAAGAGGAGCAAAGGCCCACGGGAAGCAACCTTGTTAATTCTGTGCAGTTTAAAGTCTGAAGCTCTGTTTGATTCTGGACTCCGTGTGGCTTTGCCAATTAGGTCTTTGGCAGCGTGTCAAGGGAGATAAAGATGGGTGATCAGCCTTATCCCGAAGGACTCTTTACAACTATTTGGGACTCATCTGTGAATGAACAGAATTCACAGCTGTTGCAATAAAAGAGGTTTTTGGTACTACTCATGTGTTTTACTGATTCAGGAAGCCTAGGTCAGAACAATAACTCTATAAAAAGAATTGATGGACCATATAGAGCTATGTGAAGTAAGAATGCATAGATCACACTATAGATAACTACTGTCACCCTCGCGTCATATAAATTGTTATATCATTAAAATTTTACATAATTTTGCAATGCAAAAGGTCATCCACAATGAAACATACAGTTTATACACTTTTGAATTACATATTTGTGATTCATTATGGACACAACTTCTTTAAGATAGACATTTTTAATACAAATCAACACAATAATATTTATCACTGATCCGTTCACATATCCCTTCCATTATACCCAACATAAATAACATGTTCTCAAAAGTGAAATTCAGCTCTCTCTCTCTCTCTCCCTCCCTCCCTCTTTCCCTCTCTCTCCCTCTCTCTCTCTCCCTCCTTCTTTTTCTCATATTTACGAATACAAAAGCTTAAGAAGTTCCTGCATCAATAACCCATATCCATTATGCAGAGAAAAGACAATTATTTGACACAAAACAAGTAATTTACTTACTGTTTTTATGGAAATGATGGCATCAGCTATTTTAAATTAAGTAATATTTATTAAGTATTAATATGCTCAATAAATTTTCCCTTACTGGATGATGCCAACAAAGGTTAATGTAAGGCCAATAAAGACCAGGATCTACCTATATTAGTATAAAATTGCTGAATTCTACTCTAATTCAGCCCCAAAAGGTCAATTAAATTGTCTAACTTTCTGAACTTTTCAGATGGTTCTGATGAACTTGAGAATCATAACCTTTTCTTTACTACAGTTCTCTTCTGCATTTCTTTACCACAGTTAAATTTTCCTCGATAAACAACCACAAATCAATAATATTATTCCTTAGCTGGCTGATCTGCACATAGCTGCAATCCCAAAAGTTAAAGGAGGAAAATGTTCTATTAAACATTCCATTAAAGACAGATGTGTCCATAAATATGATAAAGTTGCACTATAACTGAGCATCTGCATGCTCACGCACACACAATTCAACATATACTTTATATTTATTGCCCAAAACAAAATGAATTATGCTCTGTGATCAAAAGACTTTCCATTTTTCTTGGGAGTAGCAGAATAAACAAAGCAGGAAACACATCTATTGTATTAGGTTGCACCTTTACAATTTCCAGGCACAAAATTTTGTAGGTAAGATGTTATCCATCTAGAACCGTGATGGCGAACCTATGGCACACATGCCACAGGTGGCACGCAGAACCCTTTCTGCAGGCACGCCAGCCGTCGCCCCAGCCCAGCTCCACTGCACATGTGCGTGCCTCCCATCGGCCAGCTGGTCTTCGGGTTCCTGCCACGCATGCACGGGGGCAAGGCCTTCCCTGATCTCTGCGGGTTCCACCCTCTGCAGATGCTTCTCCATGGCAGGAAAGCAGGAGAAAGCTAGGACATGATGGGGGGAGAAACTGCACAGATCGGAGGAGGCACAGAAGACAGGAAGGCAGGAGGCAGCCAGTGAGGGGAGAAACTTTGGAGATCGTGGAAGGTAGGGGGCAGCTAGGATTCAATGGGGGAGAAACTTTGGAGATCTGAGAAGGCAGGAGGCAGCTAGGACTCAATGGGGAAGAAACGTTGGAG
>WNWU01000003.1:50840057-50860012 GCA_012654045.1 Ptyas mucosa
AGATAGATAGATAGATAGATAGATAGATAGATAGATAGATAGATAGACAGACAGACAGACACTTTCTTTGCTATAAGGAGACCTGACGATAAAGCAAGGACAATAATTCTCTGCATTTCCCTTATTAGAAAATAGGTATCTGTTTCAGATGCTCTCCAGAATTTCTGCACCTACTTCCTGAGCTGTTTAAGGGAGGAGGGGGGACATCAGAAGACCAAATATGCAACTGTCATCCTCTGACTTTTGGATCTCCTTCTTAATCCTAATGCAAATAAAAGCTACAATGACACTATGAAATTATTTAATCAATTTGCTGGGAGGCAGTATGGAAGAGGTCTGCCAAAGCAGACTAAACACAAAGAAAAACCAGGGAGATGGTAAGGCAGAATGCCTTGTTCATTTATTTTGGGGGAAAAAATGTATTTGAACTTTTCATTGTAAGAGTTACAATGCATTAAAGTAATCCAACAGGGCCAGAACATTTTCATTATGCCCACTATTCATCATAGATGACTCTTTATCCCAGAAACTATCTCCTATTTAGGAGGTAAAGAAGTGAAAACAATGAAGAACAACTACGTCCAGTTTAGGCAACCGTAATAATTGAATTTGTGGGACTCTTATAAATGAAGCTAACTATATTGAGCATTGATTAATTTTTATTTTAGGAAAGTCATTTTAAGTGCTGTCCTCCCTTCTTTTCTCTTGTAAAGAATTTTGTTTTTTGTTTTAAAAATACAGTATATTGTTCTACCCAAACCAAGTGGGCTGTCTTTCCATTTATATTTAACACAAAGCTGCCAACTATTGGCTGCTGACTTTGCCCTTTATGATAATGTAATAAGGATTATTACATGTTTCCAGAGTTCAGAAAAGCAGTTGTGTCTTCTTTAGGTTTCTGCATACCTATACAGACTGGTGGGTTGGGCTGCCAGAAGTACCGATTTTCTACCTGAATGCAGGTTATTCGCTCATCTCCTTGCAACTCATAGCCAGGATCACATTGAAATAGCACCATGTCCCCAGGTTCTCTTCCATCTCCATTACGGGTTCCATTCATGGGGACACCTGGATCTCGACACGCCGTGGCCACAGAGCCTAGGAAAGAAAGAGAAGGGAAAGGAATACATCAACAAAAGCTTTGATTCTATTTTTTTTAGGAAAAAAGGTATTTAACACATCCTAGGAATCCTAAATATCTTTTTTTTCCCCTGCAAGAAATGATCATGGCATATACTGTATGATTCACATCTATTAAAGAATGTGTAGAGGCTGTGGAAGTACTGGGAGGAATATCAGAAATAAGCAACTAAAAGATAGGGACTGTTAGTAGATTATTTAATCAAAAAGGAGTTCAATCCAGGATTGCAAAAATCCCGACAAGTTGAGGTTCATAATATTCAAAGAGATAGCAGTTTAATAAACTTGCTAATAAACGAGAGCTTGCAGTTTCCAAACTCTTAAAATTCTGTACTTAACTCCTAACCCTATCATTTTTTTTTGTTGCTGTTGGTTGTGACCCCATGGACATTACCTCAGACTAATTTAATTTATAGATTTTTTGTTGTTGTTAGTTGCGAAGTTGTGTCTGACCCATCACGACCCCATGGACAACATTCCTCCAGGACTTCCTGTCCTCTACCATCCTCTAGAGTCCATTTAAGATCACACCTACTGCTTTAGTGACTCTATCCAGCCACCTCATTCTCTGTTGTCCCTTTCTTCTTTTGTCTTCATTCTTTCCCAGCATTAGCCTCTTCTCCAGTGAGTCCTTCCTTCTCATTAGGTGGCCAAAGTATTTTGAGTTTCATCTTCAGGATCTGGCCTTCAAAAGAGCAGTCAGGGTTGATCTCCTCTAGGACTGACCGGTTTGATTGCCTTGCAGTCCAAGGGACTCGCAGGAGTCTTCTCCAGCACCATCGTTCAAAGGCCTCAATTCTTTGGTGCTCAGCCTTTCTTATGGTCCAACTTTCACAGCCATACATTGCAACTGGGAACACCATAGCCTTGACTATACATACTTTTGTTGGCAGGGTGATGTCTCTGCTTTTTAGTAAGCTATCTAGATTTGCCATAGCTTTCCTCCCCAGGAGCAAGCATCTTTTAATTTCTTGGCTGCAGTCCCCATCTGCGGTGATCTTGGAGCCCAGGAAAATAAAATCTATCACTACCTCCATTTCTTCCCCATCTATTTGCCAGGAATTGAGAGAGCTGGATGCCATGATCTTAGTTTTCTTAGTGTTAAATTTCAAGCCAACTTTTGCACTCTCCTTCTTCACCACATCAAGAGATTCTTTAGTTCTTCTTCACTTTCTGCCATTAGAGTGGTATCATCTGCAAATCTGAGGTTGTTGATATTTCTGCTGGCAATCTTAATTCCAACTTTTGATTCATCTATATAATGAACATCTATATAATGAACCCTGTCATTAAAACTACCTTATTGAAGCCACTGAGATTCTTGCTTCTTTGAGCATGCCTTCTTTATTTTATTCCACTATTCAGTTTATCTACCATCTGTTTTAATAACAGTTGTAGAATCACAGTTGTTTAAGCTATCATCTATAATGATGTCATTTGTATCACAACATGACCATGTAAAGGAAGCCAAATGTACCATTGTAAATTACATCATTGGTGCCACTTACAGAATTATGTTAATACACAAATTATATATTTTGCTTTACATTGTCCTTTGCAGATATCCATGGCATGTAATAACATTTTTCCTTATTTGTTGATATAATTTTTGAACAAAGTATAACATATTTCCAAAGAATAAGAGTGCACTATTCTAAGAATAAGAATGCACTGTCAATGTCAGTCTTTTACACAGACCTATCATTTAATCACATCTGTTTACTGCATGTTATTAAAAGAATTAAGCTAGCAATAGATGAAATGATACAAATGAAATGAATTATGTTGTGCTTTTGAAGCTTTACCAGATTGAGTAGAGGTTGCCACAGATTGCTCATATATTATCATTGGGAAGTATAAAGCAATTAAATTCATTAGGTTTATTAGCTATTGGTGGAAAAAGAACACTCTTTAGTTAGAATTAAAAGAAAATATTCCAACAGCAACAGGAAGTGAATACTCAAAACTGATGTGTGACATTTCACTCCAAATAGAAATGTTTGAGTGTAGCATTTCATTAAATATTTTATAATAATACCGCCAGGAGAAAACTTGACAGATTAAGTGAAAAGGAAGCATATAGTAATTTAATCAGCTTGCTCAACCTTTTGGATCTGCCAATAGTGATATAAAATAGGTTTTAGCCTTCAGCCAGTTGTTGGCTTGTTTGTTTGTTTGTTTAACAGAAAATGCCAAAGTGAGCAAACAAGCAAACAAAAAATGTCAATCCCTTATTTTACCATATGTGAGGTGACTTAACGCCTCAGAGAAAGGCTCAACTAAATAACAGTCGTAGCACAAGCCACCAGCAGGCTATTATCAAAACACACTCACCGTTATTGTAAGGAAATATGTACTAATCCTGCACAGCAGAAAAATGTGGTTTGTCCTAATGTTGCCTTTACTTGGGTCACTGAACAATGTATATAACATGAGAATTCAGAGCTGACAAGGTAGAAAAAAAGGTCACTTCGTGTATTTTCCAGAACAAAAATGTGCCTTGAATATTAATAGAATTTAAACTTCCTCAAAGACCACTGAACATCACTACAAATTAGCACTCCTAGGAAGGAATTTACTGATTAATTTAGAAGTATCTTTCTCAGGCATGATTCTAACTCTAAGTTAATACTTAAAAATACAATAAATCAATTTACACATATTACTGAGAGTTGGATTGGATAGTGGTTAAAGGCACCAACCTACAAATTGGGAACCCATGAGTTCTAGATATGTTCTAGGCTTGAGACCAGCTAGGTCAGCATTGGCAATTCTTTTTGGTACTGAGTGCCGAAATGGGAGCATGCATGTGTGCTGGAAACTGGAAGAACAGCCGCCTGGTGCACATGGTCACACTGGGCTGGTGCTCTTCTGGTTTCTGGCATGTGCATGCACGCCAGTCAGCTGGTCTTCATGCATGCATGCATGCCAGAAACCAAAAGACCAGGTGACTGGTGAGCATGCGCATGCCGGAAACTGGAAGAGCAGGCACCCGGCGCGTACATGTGCACCAGGCAGCTGCTTTTCTGGTTTCCGGCGCTCCTGCATGAGTGAAGACCAGCTAGCTGGCACGCCAGAACCTGGATGAGCAACGGGTGATGCCTCGTGTGCCCGGAGAGATGTCTCTGCATGCCACTTCTAGGTTCACCATCACGGAGCTAGGTGATTCTAGGCCAGACACTCCCTCTCAGAGCCTAGCAAGGCAAGGGCAAGCCACTTCTGAAAATGTTGCCAAGAAAAATGCTTGGATTTATCCAGGCAGTCCACAGGATTCAAGACTTATTCAAAAGCCAATACAGATATATTGTATACTCCATATCACGTGGGCTAGGAAATTCTGGGAGTTGAAATTCATGCATCCTAAAATCGCCACATTTGGGGCAGTGGTGAAATCCATTTTTTTTTACTACTGGTTCTGTGGGCGTAGCTTGGTGGGGATGGTGTGACTTGGTGGGCGTGGCAGAGGAAGGATACTGCAAAATCTCCATTCCCACTCCACTCCAGGGGAAGGATACTGCAAAATCCCCATTCACTCCCTACTCCTGGGGGAAGGATATTCCAAAATCTCCATTCCCACCCCACTCTGGGGCCAGCCAGAGGTGGTATTTGCTGGTTGTCCAAACTGCTCAAAATTTCTGCTACCGGTTCTCCAGAATCTGTCAGAACCTGCTGGATTTCACCCCTGGTTTTGGGAAAAAGAACCCCTTTGCTCTTTGTTCGATGATTGATCTCAAATAAACACAGGCTATTTCTTACTTAATTCCTTACTAATTTGTAAGCCATTTAATTCTTGATTCACTCTCTGGCTAGCTTACAACTAGGAACCAAAATGTGATGTGTTTTAGAGAGAAAAGCAACATAATCAAAACAAAACAAAAAAGCAAGCAAAAACAATCACCCGGTTTTCATGGTCAATTATTCTAATTAACAACAGATCACTCTCTTGAAGGCTATTTTATTAAGTATAGGGTTTAAATATATATATGCTAATTAAATGATTAGGTTGTCAATTAAAGATACATTATTTCTCCCTGTATTTTGTTAAAGTGGTGGCTATATAAAATCCTCAGCACTTACAAATATTTTGTCTCTATATATTCATTCAAGATCTTTTTCAATAAGTTCAAATATTTTAAGTATATTTAATTCAGTCTTACTGACAGTTCTGTACTGATCTTGCCTCAGATCATTTTTAAAGTAGTATGTCTATTGTACATATATACATTCTGTATATACAGTATGTAGTTATGTATGTAAGTATGTATGTATGTATGTTACATGTTAACTTACTAACTCATTTAATTTTAATGGCTTCCTTTAAAGAATCTAAATATATGTTGTCCATCTGGTTAACCTTGACTGAATTTGAAAAGCTAAACAGGGTTGGATCTAGTTGCCATTTTGGATAAAAATCCCAAATCAAGAAATTCCAGGGAGACTACAAGAAAACCCTTGAACAGTCATACAGAAAAGAAAGACATACAGGTGAAACTCGAAAAATTAGAATATCGTGCAAAAGTTCATTTATTTCAGTAATGCAACTTAAAAGGTGAAACTAATATATGAGATAGACTCATTACATGCAAAGCGAGATAGTTCAAGCCTTGATTTGTCATAATGTTGATGATTATGGCTTACAGCTCATGAAAACCCCAAATTCACAATCTCAGAAAATTAGAATATTACATGAAATCAATAAAACAAGGATTGTACATAGAACAATATCGGACCTCTGAAAAGTATAAGCATACATATGTACTCAGTACTTGGTTTGGGCCCCTTTTGCATCAATTACTGCCTCAATGTGGCGTGGCATGGATGCTATCAGCCTGTGGCACTGCTGAGGTGTTATGGAAGACCAGGATGCTTCAGTAGTGGCCTTCAGCTCTTCTGCATTGTTCGGTCTCATGTCTCTCATCTTTCTCTTGGCAATGCCCCATAGATTCTCTATGGGGTTCAGGTCAGGTGAGTTTGCTGGCCAATCAAGCACAGTGATCCCATGGTCATTGAACCAGGTTTTGGTACTTTTGGCAATGTGGGCAGGTGCCAAGTCCTGCTGGAAAATGAAGTCGGCACCCCATAAAGCTCCAGCATGAAGTGCTCCAAAATCTCCTGGTAGATGGCTGTGTTGACCCTGTACTTAATGAAGCACAGTGGACCAACACCAGCAGATGACATGGCTCCACAAATCAACACAGACTGTGGAAACTTCACACTGGACTTCAAGCATCTTGCAGTGTGTGCCTCTCCATTCTTCCTCCAGACTCTGGGACCTTGGTTTCCAAATGAGATGCAAAAGTTGCTCTCATCAGAAAAGAGGACTTTGGACCACTGAACAAGACCAGTTCTTTTTGTCTTTAGCCCAGGTAAGACGCTTCTGACGTTGTTTGTGGTTCAGGAGTGGCTTGACAAGAGGAATACGACATTTGAAGGCCATGTCCAGGATCCGTCTGTGTGTGGTGGCTCTTGATGTACTGACTCCAGCCTCAGTCCACTCCTTGTGAAAGTCCCCAACACTTTTGAATGGCCTTTTCCTGACAATCCTCTCCAGGCTGCGGTCATCCCTGTTGCTTGTGCACCTTTTTCTTCCACACTTTTCCCTTCCACATAACTTTCTATTAATGTGCTTTGATACAGCACTTTGGGAACATCCAACTTCTTTTGCAATTACCTTTTGAGGCTTTCCCTCCTTATGGAGGGTGTCAATGATGGTTTTCTGCACAACTGTCAGGTCAGCAGTCTTTCCCATGATTGTGATTCCTACTGAACCAGACGGAGAGACCATTTAAAGGCTCAGGAACCCTTTGCAGGTGTTATGGCTTAATTAGCTGATTAGAGTGGGATACTTTGAGCCTAGAATATTGAACCTTTTCACAATATTCTAATTTTCTGAGATTGTGAATTTGGGGTTTTCATGAGCTGTAAACCATAATCATCAAAATTATGACAAATCAAGGCTTGAACTATCTCGCTTTGCATGTAATGAGTCTATCTCATATATTAGTTTCACCTTTTAAGTTGCATTACTGAAATAAATGAACTTTTGCACGATATTCTAATTTTTCGAGTTTCACCTGTACAAGGACAGAGAGAGCAGTAAAACTACTTCTATATTGTTGGCAAAAATAAAAAAGAACTAAAAAGCTATATGAGAATCACAAGGAACTGAACTCTAGTTTTAGGAGATTGCCTTCTTAATTATCTGTTGGATTTCACGTGCAATTACTGGAGCATTCACCTTCACTCTGTCTCCTACATTAAGCATAAATGCATACTACTCATTTATCAGGTTCTCAATGTATAACAGAAGTACTGGATCTCGTTTTCATAAGGAATGCATGAGATTTTCCATTGACACCTCATTATTGACCACATGCTGTTTGTTTTGATAAGATGGAGATGATCCTTCTCATTTATTTAGACAGACTCTAGTGGCTGAGACTGACTGGCTTGCCCTTTTCAAAAATAATTCTTCCCTCCCAGTTGCAAATTTTGATCAACTGCTTCTCTGCAAAGTTTTTACCAACCATGGACACATTTTCTTTAAGTTGGATTTAAGTCATCATTACTTATTTCTAGATTTAGTTGTAGCTTTTACTGCTTGTTTTAGTGCAAAAATAATGCTTTATTTTATATACATAGATAGGCGGTCCTCGATGTATGACCTAATGGAACCTGATGATTATGCTCCTAAGTTGTGATGGTTATAAAGCGGATCATCATGTGACTGACCAGATTTTACATCCTTTTTTTTTTTTTTTGCAATGGTCATTAAGAAAATCAACAGTCATTAAGCAAAAGCCACAGTCATTAAGAGAACTCATTGTAAATGCCTGCTTTCAGCAAAAGCATTGTAAGACGTGGGTCAAATGACCACGAGATCATGCGAATGTATCAAGCTCTGGGGAAATCAGGAGAGTCAGGCAGTTCAAATGATATAAAGATTTCCTGCAAGGTTAAATTCTCCACAAGAATCTTAACTACTAACGGTCAAATGAAATAAGTGGGAGTTAAGAAATTCAAGGTGGGCTGGACTTTGATCTCTTGTGGAACAGGGACTCTTGTGGAACAGGGACTCATGACTGATGATGCATTTGACCCCTTCCTCAGGCTCAGCCTGATCATCTCTTACATCATGCCTGCAAATGCAAGCCAGTTGCCAAGAACTGTGATGTCTCCTGGACCATGACTCCTCCACTTCTACCTCAAAGGCTGGCTTGAGGGAGAATGGGATCATTCCTGGCACATCCAAAATTACTGACCCTAAACTGCCAGCAGAACAGGTCTCGGCTGAGAAGAGCTTGCAGGCCAGTGAGGAAGAGGGGGAGGAGCTGCCTGCCGTTTAGTTTAGTTTTTAGTTTTAGTTTTATTTGATTTATATACCGCCCTACTCCCGAAGGACTCAGGGCGGTGAACAGCCACATGATAAAACACATAAATACAAAGTTTAAAAGCAGAATAAAACCGAATTAAACAATTTGGCCAACAACAGATTTAAAACACCCCAATAATTAAGAACAGGGGAAAGGGAAAAATTAGGTCAGGCCAGCCTGATGGAATAAAAAGGTCTTGAGAGCACGGTGGATCCAGGATCCTCCGTATCTCTGGGGGAGCTCATTCCAGATAGTAGGTGCCCCCACAGAGAAGGCTCTCCCCCTGGGGGCTGGCACACAATGGCCCAGTGGGCCTGGTAGGCCATTTTTTCGCCCTCCCCAGGCTTTCTAGGAGCCTGGGGAGGGTGAAAACGGCCTTCCCCACTCTCCTGGAGGCCCTCTGGAGGCCGGAAATGGCCCATTTCCCGACTTCCGGTGGGCCCAGAAAGCCCAAAAATCAGCTGGCCAGCATGCACATGTGTGCTGGAGCTAAACTAGGGCAATACTCATGTGCCCACAGATATGGCTCCATGTGCCACCTGTGCCATAGGTTCACGATCACGGCCCTAGGATGAGGAGGAGGTGGGCCTTGGTCGTCATCTGAACTCCCTCTCCCTTGTTTTACCTCTCCCCTGCTCTGCCCAGCCTGACTTTGCCCTTCTCCAGTTTCCTCCACAGCCAACCGAGCCATTCTCTCGCTCTCTGTCAGCTGTTCATCTTCCATCTCAGATTCAGACTCCGATGACGGGGGCATGACACTGACCATTGTACTGGCTGACAAACCTAATTGGAGGCTCCAAACCTCAGATTGGATTTTGGCTTCTCTTTTGAAATTACTCAGGCAAAGCCTTTATTCCCAAGACTGTTTTGATTTTGCCGTATGTTCATTTCCTTGTTATCTACTTGGTCTCCAGCCAATTGCTGTTCTAATCTAGCAGCTGTGGGTTAGCTGAAACCTGAGACAGAATTGCTTGGGGAAAGACAGTATAAAGCTCTCTCTACACCAACACTGACATATACATGTGGGTGAGTGGGGTAGCACAAGAATTTGAAATGCAGACATATATCTGTTTGAGTGTTAGAACTTTGGAACCAGATCATAAGTATCTTTTGGGAGACCTGATGTAACATTGAATGGTCCCTAAGTGAGCAAGGGACACGGTGGCTCAGTGGATAAGATTCTGAGGTTGTCGATCGAAAGGTTGGCAGTTCAGCAGTTCGAATCCCTAGTGTCATGTAATGGGGTGAGCTCCCATTACTTGTCCCAGCTTCTGTCAACCTAGCAGTTCGAAAGCACATAAAAATGCAAGTAGAAAAATAGGGACCATCTTTGGTGGGAAGGTAACTGTATTCCGTGCGCCTTTGGTGTTTAGTCATGCCGGCCACATGACCACAGAGATGTCTTCGGACAGCGCTGGCTCTTTGGCTTTGAAACAGAGATGAATTCCTAGAGTCAGGAACCACTAGCACATATGTGCGAGGGGAACCTTTACCTTTACCTTTAAGTGAATGGTTGTAAGTCAAGGACTACCTTCATGTAGGTACGTATATAAAATAAAGCATTAGTGTATGTATGTGTATATGTGTTTATGCCTGCTGTGTTTCAGTTCCCAGTACACTGAAAATATCTTGACGGAAGGTTAGCAGGTACAATATTAAATATATTCTTACTTTGAAAAATATTCTCAGTCCTGTCTCTTTTGCAGTGTTTTTAAATTGGAAACCTCCTCTTTAACTTTATTTCTCCCTTTAGATCTGACCCTCCCTTCTGTATTTGCAATATTTGGAAATGGGAAAGGACTATTATCCTGTAAAAACAAATATTTATTTGATCTGCTTTCTCCCCCTTTCAAATGTTTTTTCTTTCTCTGATATTTCAACTTTTTCCTTACAAGTTATCTTCGGAGAAGGTATTCTGAAAAGCATTAAAATACACAGTTTTCATAACAGAAAATAAAAATATGGCTTGTATATTTTCTTAATTAACTAGGGGACTCCTTGTTTGAATGATGTTTATTACCACCTCTTTGCTTTAAAATTCCATAATGGATTATATTTAAGATTATTTCTAAAATTAAAATCCTTTTCATGTATGCAGGGAAACTCTCTTTCTTGGACTAATAGTGGAAATTGGGCCACAATGTTAGAATATTCATTGCTGAAAATCCCTTGTAGACCACAGTGTTTAACTAAGGAGCCACAAATCCATAAGACTGATTACACATACTTCCTGAATTTAAATGCCATGCTTTATTGGGTGTTTGGAGCCATGATGGCAGAGTGGTTAGATTGCAGTATTGCAGGCTAACCCTACCCACCGCCAGGAGTTCAATCCTGACCGGCTCAAGGTTTACAGAGCCTTCCATCTTTCCAAGGTTGGTTAAATGAGGACCCAGATTGTTGGGGGCAATTGTGCTGACTCTGCTTTGAGATGGCTATAAAGCACTATGGAGTGGTATAGTATATAAGTCTAAGTGCTATTGCTATTTAATATCTTCTGCAGCATCTTCTGCAAAGACAGAAAATCAGGCACTTCCAGGTGAGATCACATCCCCAATTGATTCAACAATCTGTAAACTCTGGGTTATTTTACTCTTTAAGACTGCTTTTTACATGAAGCTTTTGTTGATAATTTATTCTACAGTATCTATTCTCTGTACTCTATACTTTTTCTGAGTCACCTTTTATAAACTTTTAAAATTAGACAAAAAAATATGTAAATTAATTTGAAGTTTAAATATAGTTACACCTACTTCTTGTTGGAAAATTGAATAGAATATAATGACAGCTGTTATTTACCAAAATATTTCCTTCCTTCCTTCCTTCCCTTTTTCTGTTTACCATGAAGAACTAAAGACAAAATGTTTTGCATAGTACCACTGAAATTTTCCTGCACTTCCTGGAATTACTCATTTAATATACTATAGAATAATATTTATTTTGTTTGTAGCTACTTCACATTCATGATTCATCATTCTATGATGGATAAATCCCAAGGTCTCCTGTACGTCTACCATCTCCAAAATACAATTACAGACAGAGGGGGAGAGGGAAAGTTCCATTTAAGTACTTTGTATGATGAAATTTTATCCCTTTCAATTACTGTATTCTAAGAAGTTCTATCTGCCTAATCTCTCAGCACTATCGGTCTCAACAATGACTCCCAACTTTATGCCATTACGAAATTGCATGAATATATTTTGCTTTATCCGCTGCCAAAGTTATTAAAATGAAATATTAAACATTTTTCCCAAGACTAATTCTCAATCATTTCCTTGAAAGGTTCTACCCATAGATTCAGGACCATTTCCTATTCATGAATTATTGTGCTTTTTTTATATATCCTCCATCCCATTTCCCATGTAATATTTGCTAGCCAGCATGATTGAAAATCTCAGCAATCTTGTGAGCAACTCCTTCTAATCTCATCCATTTCATCAATTTTACCAGGGTTAATCAGTATTATGAAGAACACTTCTGACTAAATGTGGTTAACACTATTCAATATAGAAATAAAACTGGCTGCAGAAATACAAGGCAAAATACCCACAAAATTTAAACTAAGTCAGATTATCCATAAACTATATTTTTTTAAAAAAATCAAGTCACAGCCATAACAGTTCATATCATAGTAGTGGAATATATTAGTTTAGAAAATAGAAATTCATATATATATATATATATATATATATATATATATATATATATATATGTATAGTTTTCATGCAGATCTGCTATTTCCAATTGTACATCTACAGTCGTGATGAGATTAGCATTCTGTTCTGTTTTAATTTTCCATCAATAATATACGCACAAACAAGGAAACACATAGGCTCTAAGAAGAATTAAACCTTTAGTCTGGTTTATTCTTTGTGTGATCCTTTATTTTGCCATCATTTCTACATGTCCACATTTCCTGTATGTAATATTCCAGTCTAAATATTACAAAATGGTAAATGTGAGTAATTTGTTTGGCACTATCTCCTTCAACTACTGAAGCCAATATTTTGTTAGCTTTGCTGGTGCTCAGTGTGTGCCAGGAAAAAACCCATATTCTCCCAATGAGTGGTTCGATTCCAGCAGGAATGTTCAAAAGATGTGATCAGAATATTAAGCTGCTGACCTCGATGGTGACTTGAAGTTCTGAAGATGGTGCCATTTTTAGAGCATCACAGAGTTTCAATCACACCAGCATGACTATGAATTTGATTTTTTTTACCATGCCTTGCAATTACCCTAAATCATAAACTAACAACTGCATCTTCTACCGTACAAACAGATTGCTATCAATATCACAAATTAATGATTTGAGTTTAAAAAAATTATAGGATGAAGAGAAATATCAATGTTTAATTATCAATAAGTAGATATATGCTGAAACTTAGATGCACTTTAATTTTCATGTCATGTATTGGACAGCATATGAAAGCCTGATAATTAGAGCAAAGGTTCTCCACATTGGTCAGAAGTTCTTACTTTGATAGAAGTCTGTTTTTCTTTTATACAGAGATTCTACATTTAGTCATGGACCAATATATTTATTCAACCTGAGTTTTCTGCTAATTTTGCTTCCTTTAAAAGACTTCTAATTATTTTATTGTATTGGCAGTACAAACCTGGAACATGCCTGATTGACACAAAGCTGCTGCACAGTTTGGTTCAAAAGTATCCCAATATATTTCTTCATGTCTTTCATGAGATAGGGAAGACAAATTCAGCAATCTGACTCTTCAAAGAAGTTTGATTGTCAACAATCAAAGCTACTGAATCATACTAATTTTCAGTCTGGCCACATACTGAGCATTTTGTACTTCCACTGAATCAAATGCTAACTTTAAATAAGTTTAATGAAAGAGAAAGCATTAACAAAAGAGTGTGGATTAATAAGAAAGATAAAATGAAATTGTGGCAAAGTAGTCTTGTTCTTTGATATTATGATACTGCATTTGAGTTAGATAAAGAAAAGAAAACACTTTTTTTGAAGTTTCATAAAATACAGTTTTGTTCATCAAAAAGAAATCTGGGGATCTGAAATAAATTAGATCATATGAAAGACCAAGTAATATATCAACTAACTTTATCTTGAAAGTGTTAATTTTAATATTAGAGGCAGTAAACCTATCTATGTCGGCTTGTATGACTTGGGAAATACAACAAAGTTGTATTATTTAATTCATCTTAATTTAAAAGATTTACAGACGGCCCCTAGATGGCCAGTTGTGGGTCATGTATATAAACAGGATAATTTAAAGTGATTTCTTAAATGAAAAAAAAGAGAGAGCGAGCCAATTACATATTAGGGATACTGTTCTACATAACATAGGGCCTAAAACCAAGAAAACCTGTCTTCTAGTTCTAGACCTCTTCACTATAAGTCCTGTATATGGCAGAGGGACGCGGTGGCTCAGTGGCTAAGACACTGAGGTTGTTGATTGAAAGGTCAGCAGTTCAGCGGTTCGAATCCCTAGTGCCATGTAATGGGGTGAGCTCCCATTATTTGTCCCAGCTTCTGCCAAACTACCAGTTCAAAAGCATGTAAAAAATACAAGTAGAAAAATAGGGAGCACCTTTGGTGGGAAGGTAACAGCGTTCTGTGCACCTTTGGCATTCAGTCATGCCAGCCATATGACCACGGAGATGTCTTCGGACAGCACTGGCTCTTTGGTTTTGAAACGGAGATGAGCACCGCCCCCTAGAGTCAGGAACTCTAGCACATGTGTGCGAGGGGAACTTTTTCCTTTTTATAAGGCAGAGCCAAGCTAATTCTGGGACTGCCTATATCTGAGGATCTCTGCCTGTCTTGCCATATCCTACAAGAGTATTTCTCCAGATCCCTTCTGTTAAAAGGGCCAACTCGTGGACTGAGGAATTATGCTTTCTCTTTGTCAGTGTCTGAATTATGACATATTTTAATCCTGAGTCTTCATAGCCCTCATCTTTTTGGCCTTTGGGAAGACTGTGTTCACTAAAGGTGGAAGGGACAAAGAAAACCAGACAGCCAGACAGATATACAATCATTGGCTAATTAATCTATTAATCTAAAAGGACATTTTTGCAACATTTTGAAAAATCTAGATTTTGGACTACTCAGAGCCACATGTGTTTATCAACTTACTTGAAAATTGAATGGCAAATCCAGATTTGCTGATATAGAAGTCTGTGTCAAATTGTATTGTCACTATGTTGAGAGTGCTATGGATGCCTTCTGGAATAAGAGAGCCACTAATTTCTTTCAAAAGCATGTCATTTTCAGGGGGTCCATCCCAGACACGTAGGATATCATGTGATGCTTCAGTGTCAAATGCCAGAAATTGGAGGCTGTAGAAAAAGACCAAATATTAATGTCCAATTCAAATAAATAAATTAAATAATTGCAACTAAATCTATGCTACTGGGAGCTACAGCTTAGAAGGGATCGTGTAGGGGAGAAAGATACTTGATTGATAATTAAAAGGTCTACATAAAGAGGTCTGCCTTTCAGGTGATGAACAGCATTGCTTTCTTTACTGGAGATTCTCCTCAATGGAACTTTATGCCTTGATTTGAAGACTCTTGTGTAGATCTAAAGGGACACGGTAGCTGAGTGGCTAAGACGTTGAGGTTGTCGATCGAAAGGTCAGCAGTTCAGCGGTTCGAATCCCTAGTGCCGTGTAATGGGGTGAGCTCTTCTTACTTGTCCCAGCTTCTGCCAACCTAGCAGTTCGAAAGCACGTAAAAAATGCAAGTAGAAAAATAGGGACCACCTTTGGTGGGAAGGTAACAGTGTTCCGTGCACCTTTGGCATTTAGTCATGTCAGCCACATGACCACGGAGACATCTTCAGACAGCGTTGGCTCTTCGGCTTTGAAACAGAGATGAGCACTGCTAGGGTCGGGAACGACTAGCACATATGTGCAAAGGAACCTTTATCTTTAGCTACGTAGATCTAATGTGAGAAAACATTTGATGTACAGTACATGCAATGCATACACCAAAGTTTCTTCTGGCACTGAACAAAAATGTCAGATGAGGCTTCTGTACAAGTATAATGACTTCTGTAGCTGCTACCACAGCTGGGCAAGGAGTCAGAAGGAAGGCAAAGTAAATCAATGAAGCCATTCATTATGTCTTAGAGATTCCAAACAACCATCAGCCTTTTATGAATCATCAACCCAGACCCAACCCTCCAGTTATACTACTCCATACAGATTTGCAACAAATATTTGTTCATCCAAAACTAGTAAATCATTTTAGCCCACCAGATAATATAGTAGCTAAAACTACTATACTCCACCTGCCAAGCACTATTCCAGTTATATTTATATTGTTGTTTCCCCAAATAATATAACATTAATATAACTTTAAATTCTGAATAAAAGGGAACATTTATACTAATAAATGGATTCCAGATGGATTTCTTAGTTTTTGTATTCCAAAATAGTTTTTTTTTTCTTAGTCTATCAGTTAAAATTGTCCTGGTGTACCTGACAATGTTTCCTGGATCTACTTCGACTATCCACGTACAACGCAGATTATTATCATACGGAAAGGGGTAGCCGGGGGACAAGATTCTTCCTGAAGATTCTCCTTTAAAACGACCTCCACATTCAGCTGATAAAAACAAAGTGGAAAATTGTAATTGTTTATGATAAATATTGATCAGGATATTTCTACAGCAACTAAAACATGTAGAATAGGAGGAGTTTCATCCCAAACCTATAACAACATCATATTCAGATTTGAACAGCAGGTTGTCCTCACTTACTGATGGCCTCATTCAGGAACCATGCAAAGTTACAAGGGCACTGAAAAAGGAGGTTCATGATTGATCTTTTAACTTGCGGCTATCCCAACATCCCTGTGCTTATGTGATCACAATTCAGATGCTTAACAACCAGCACACATTTATGATGATGCCTGTGTCCCATGGTCACATAATTGGTACATGTGGCCTTCCCAGATGGGTTCCAAAAAGCAAAATCAATGGGGAAGCTTATAGGAAATTGCCAATTAATGACTTAAATACCCAATGACCTGTGGCAATTTAATACTGCAGTCAGAACTGGTTTTATAAGTTGGGAATTTTGTAATGTTGCACTTAACAATTGCTTTGTTTAGCCATGGAGTTTCTGGTCCCAATTCTGGTCGGTAAGTGAGGCCTACTTGTAATATGCAGAGTGTATATCATTCTCCTCCATTTCCAATATTGATTGGGATCAATAGGTGAAGAGAAAATAAAAGAGTATCCGACCCTTCTAATCATTTGTATAATCACTCGACGCCTTTAACTGTTGAAACAATGATGAAGAACAAATAAATCTTGAATGCTTTAAGTGCAACAGGAAAAATATATATGAGATTTTAACTTTTGATGATTACATCTATTTATGATGATAGAAGTACTGTTTATTAGGTTCACTCTAGTTCAAGCAGTCATTGATTTATAGGTTTTTCTCTGTTTCAAAGAAAGTCAGAAGTTCCTTTGTTTTATAGTTTGTTCTTGTTGCTTGTACTCACTATGTTTTTAGTTATCCCCTTCCTTTTTTTCTAACTCATTTTCTTTCTTTTCTTTTCCTTTTTGTATTTTATACTTTTTTTTACAAAAATAAATGTTTGAATAAAAAAGAGGAATGAAAAAGAGACAAAATGTGTTCATGTTCTAGGAGAACAATTTTCAGAATCTCCTCATACATATAAGTGTGTGTGTGTGTGTGTGTGTGTGTGTGTAATGTGTATTCAATGCTACTCCATGGTTATGATGGAGTTTGTCAGTAAAATCAAGAAAGACTTGATTGAAATGTCTTCTTATTCATAAACGTCAGTTGGGACTTGAGCAATCATCATCCTTCCATATAATCTACATCACAACATTGTTTTGAGAGGGGAAAAATGTTCACCAAGTGAAGAACAATAAAAATAAAAGTACTTCTTTGCAAAGCTAGTCTAGAGAAAAGAAGGACTAGTGGGGACATGATAGCAGTATTCCAGTATTTGAGAGGTTGCCACAAAGGGGAGGAGGTCAACTTATTTTCCAAAGCACAAGAAGGCAAGACAAGAAATAATGGATGGAGCTAATCAAGGAAAGAAGCCACCTGGAATTAAGGAGAAACTTCCTAACAGTGAAAACAAGTAACCAGTGGAACAGCTTGCCACCAGACGTTCTGGGTGGTTCATCACTGGAGGTTTTTAAGAAGAGACTACACAGTCACTTGTCTGAAATGGTATAGGGTGTCCTGCTTGAGCAGGAGGTTGGACTTGAAGGTTCTTTCCAATTCTATTCTGATTGATTGAAAGTGATAGAGGTATATTTCTGATAATAAGAAACTGATTACCGATACAAGATGGCAGGGGATAATCCCAAGTCCTCCTTTCTCCAGTCATGCATTTTAGAAGACTGCTCCCATGGAGAGTGTAACCAGGATTACATCCATAAATGATAGTGCTGCCAGCAAAATGGCCTTGGTCACTGATTTTGTATCCAAATTGTGGAACACCTGGATCCTCACAGTGAGAAAGTTCAAAACCTATGAAAGGAAGGAAAGAAAATCAACAGTGTTAAAATCCAAGCTAGGATTTTTCCCCCAAAAATCATAGATCGTAATTTAAAAGTAGGCTGTTTAATGCAATGATTTGTTTCTTTCTAGCTATGAATGTATGTATGTATGTATGGATGGATGGATGGATGGATGGATGCATGCATGCATGCATGCATGTATGTATCATTTGAGCCCTGGTGGCGCAGTGATTAGAATGCCATAGTGCAGACTAACTGTGCCGACAGAGTGGAGTGTGATCCTTAGGGGTTTAAGGTTAATTCCCTTTATCATATTTTTTCTGGTATTATGCCTTATTATATATTTATTGTTAATAGTCAATATATATTAACTTGGGCGTACATTTGGATGACATATTATGAAACTCTTTCTAATAATGTCTATTCAATATTATTTCTGATGAACTTGGAGTGCATTGTTTTCATCAAGTTTATTTATTGCTTGATTGATTGATTGATTGGTTGGTTGGTTCAATTTATATGCCGCCCTTCTCTGGAGACTCAGGGTGGCTTACAATGCGTTAAGCAATAGCCTTCATACTTTTGTATAAACCTGCTTAGTAGGGAAAAGCCCCCCCCCCCAAAGCGGTGTTCTTTTTTATACAAAGTCAGCTTATTGCCCCCACAATCCGGGTCCTCATTTTATCTACCTCGAAAGGATGGAAGGCTGAATCAACCTTGAGCCTGGTGAGATTCGAACTTTCAGTAATTACAGGCAGCTGGTACTTAGCAGTACTTAGTCTGCTGCACTACCAAGGTTTATAGCAATAGTAATAGCACTTAGACTTATTTACTGCTTCACAGTGCTTTACAGTACTCTCTGAGTGATTTACAATGTCAGCATATTGCCCCCAACAATCTGGGTATTCATTTTACTGACGTCAGAGGGATGGAAGGCTGAGTCAACCTTGAGCTGATCAGGATCAAACTCCTGGCAGTGGGCAGAGTCAGTTCGCAATATTGCATTCTAACGACTGTGCCACCACAGCAAAACAAAGGTTATGATCATTTCTTACTTGATTCTTTATTTTACTTTCTGAAATACTTACTGGTATATACGAGCTGAAATCCTTCATCTGTACCCTCAGCATCTGAATTAAATTCAAGCCAAAGATGATTTGAAGTACTGCTCAGTGTTAGTCCTCTTAGAGAAGCTCCAGTAAATGCACCCAGCAAATGTGCTGTATTATCTTTCCCATCGTATATCTGAAAAAGCAAATTGACTTTAGATAATTTCAATAAGCACAAAACAGAGAGTAAACACAAAACTGAGATAGATCAGGACTGCTGAATTTACTCAGTTTGATAACACAGAATATTATCTCAAGAGCCTTAGTATTTTTTAAAAAAATGCCAAATTACTTTTTTTAAAAAAATCCATGAAAAAGGTAGGACTTCCACTTCAGCTCACAATTTGTAAACAACTGTTTACATTGAGAGTCAGCATTTTAATGATGGCACTCATTTTCTCTTTTCAAGTCACATTAAAAGACTCTCTGAAGTTTATTTCTATGAAAACAGTTTACTAATTCATATACTGATATCAAAACAAAGCAAATGACTGCAGTGGGACTAGCAAACAAACTAGCTATAAGTCTAAAGGACATTGTAATCTATATGCAAATTAGACATCTAGGCTGCGTGGTTGGCTTTGAAGTACCAATTTATTTATTATCTTAAACAATTTCCACGCCCCTGCAGATAACCTTGGAAAAGAAGGGGAGCATAAGAAATTCTTGAAAAGATAAGGATTATGTTCACTTCGTAGACTTAACTTGGTTACTAAATTAACCCGTTTTATGGGTTCACCTAAAACCCTGAATTATAAACTGCCAGATATGTTGGTTCATGTAACATACAGAGGAGAGAGAGAGAGAGAGAGAGAGAGAGAGAGAGAGAGAGAGAGAGAG
>WNWU01000003.1:50860022-50875013 GCA_012654045.1 Ptyas mucosa
AGAGAGAGAGAGAGAGAGAGAGAGAGAGAGAGAGAGAGAGAGAGAGAATTTACTTTATTAAAACTTATGTTATGTTATAAATATGCAATTACTAGATGTTGGGGTTTTTTAAATTAAAAAATGGCATTAATTTAGCAAAGGCTCTAATAACTTTCCCCAAATTTCAAGAGATAATTTACATTTGCCTACAGTCTGTAAAGTGACATACAGCTGATCTTGAGAAAAGGAAAGGAATAAATGAATCATTAAGGTGGGACTGGCAGACAAGATGATCCTGTCTTTAGAAAGAGGGAAGTAATAGAAAGAAACTCAAAATAACCCCATCTCAATTTTCTTTAGTATAAGATGTGACAGAGAGAAAGTTAAAGAGGCTTTTGAGATTCTGTTATTCTAGGTAATCACAATAAAGAGCAGTCCTAGAAACCCTGTCATGCCAGATTATTGACCTCTTCCAAGACTTACAGAAAACACAAAATTGACCCTTGTGTGGTTCCATATATTTATGATCAAGGCATGCAAGCATACCAATTACTTATGAAATACAGAACATTAAACAACAGCTACCTCTGGACATGAGGATTCATGAGATTCCATGAGACATATTCCCAGGAAAGCATAGAACAGTGATGGCTAACCTTTTTGCCATCACGTGCCAAAAGTGGGGGGAGTTCGGTGGGATCACACGCACGCGTGCCCACATCCATAATTCTATGCCCCGTGCTCCCCCCACTTTTGGCACGTGATGGCACGGTGGGCCTGGTAGGCCCGTTTTTTTGCTCTCCCCAGGCTCCAGAGCCTTTCTAGGAACCTGGGGAGGCCTTCTGGAGGCTGGAAACACTGTGTTTCCTGACTTCTGGTGGGCCTAGAAGGCCCGAAAATCAGCTAGCTGACGCACGCATACGTGCCGGAGCTGAGCTCGCGTGCCCACCGATATGGCTCTGCATGCCACCTGTGGCACCCGTGCCATAGGTTCGCCATCATGGGCATAGAACCTCAGGCTTAAAGCAGTTCTTCCCCAGGGTAGAGGGTGCCCAGTTAGTCCTCAATTGGAACCCAAATTTAACCGAGACCAAACTGCCCTTGTCCATGCCCACAGGTATACATTCAGTTCTGGTTGCAAGAAGCTCAACAGAAGATTATCTCCATGGACATCTGTTCTTTGGAAGACTGTCTACTGTAGACCTCATCCCATTCCTAAGAGGTCTGTAAGGGGTGTGCATAAGTGCACCAGCGTGCCTACTGTCCCTGTCCTAATGTTTTCTTTTATTTGTATCCTTTTCATGTATTTATAATTATGTTTAAACTTGTATCTGTCATAAAATACATGCTTGATGAAATAAATAAAATAAATAAATAAATAAATAAGAGTAGCTCAGATACCACTCGGATTTCAATTAGGAAGGGAAACGAGACATCTGTTGTATATCTAAAGGGCTAATTATCCAGAGCTCAGTAAGGAGTTATCTTCAATTTACAGCTATTTATTTAATGACCATTCAAAGTTGCAATAACACTGAACAAAGCGACTTATGACCAATGCTCACACTTATGACCAGCATCCTCCCGGTCACTGTTAAAAATATGAGTGTTTGGCAACTGGCATGTATTTACGATGGCTGCATTTAAGATGGGATGATATGATCACCGTTTGCAACCTTCACAGCTGGTTTCTGATTGCTTGGTTCACTTAACAACTGCAGTGAGTTGCTTAACAAAACGGGTTGTAAAATTGGGTGCAACTCACTTAACTCACTTTTGTTTAGCAACAGAAATTCTGGTCCTACCTAATATTGGTGGTAAGTCAAGGACCACCTGTACTGCTGAGCATCAGAAATGATGCAGCTTTTTCCTGAAATCAATAAAGATCCAGGACTGCCTTTTCCAAATTCAAACTCTTGTCTGGGCTGTTAAATTTTATCAAACTGAGTTTTTAAATAACTGGTTTGCCTGAACTAACACCACCACCTCTGCTTTAAACTCAGGAGTTAGTGTGCCGTAAACTGATGCATTTATTTTACAGAAAAGTATGCAGATGTCATCCAATTAACACCTTCATTTTAATATTCCACCTCTGTTTTGATCTCAAAACTCAAAGCAAGTTTTAATCCCATTAAATCTTCAGATATCAAACAAAGAAAGCAAATAAAGAAAAGCAAACATGACCAGAATAAGAATATTTTCAAGGATACCCTATATGGCATTATCCACTTTGTTTTAAACAGTGGCCAATATGATTTTTCGCGGAATGATCGATTGATTGATATTTTTATGATAAAAATGCTTATAGCAGCATTCTGGAATAATGAAAGAATGAAATATAACTATACCTAGGCGGACACAAAAAATGTACATTGTTAAAATTCAGCTCATGAGGCTGGGTAAACTTAGTCAGAATAAGTTTCATTTCAACAGTTTGGAAATGATGGAATAATTCTGTGAAGAGTTTTACTTTGATACTTAATTTGACATTCTTTAGTGCTGCATAGTGTTCTGCATCTTCCTAGACCAGTGTTTCCTCAACTCCAACAGCGTTAAGATTGGTGGACTCCAACTCCCAGAATTCCTCACTGGCTGGGGAAATTCTGAATTTTGGGAGTTAAAAGTCCACCCATTTCAAAAGTTGTGGTGGTTGAGAATACCTTTCCTAGTCTCTGAAATCAATTGCACTTTAAATCTAAATAAGAACCATTTGCTAATAAAAAAATTCATAAAATAAAACAGAGAATTCTCTTATAAATTCCACCAAAACCTTTAACACATTCTTCTGAATAGGGATATAACCGTTGTTATTTCAAACTATCACATATATGGTCCTCAATGCACCCCAAATCTCCCTAGGTAATGTAATCTTTAGGATTACAATATTAATGTTAATTGTTAGACAAATATATACTTAAAAAGACAATACATAAAATATTTGGGTCCCCAAACTGTCTAGCTGCATACTTTCCTTGCATCAATCCTTATTAGCAAATTCAGAAAAAAAAAATTGTACTGGCTGCCATTAGGCAAACAAATTCAGTACAGGTAGTCCTGGATTTACGACCATAATTGAACCCAACATTTCTGTGGCTAAAAGAGACAGTTGTTAAGTCAGTTTTGTGCCCTATTTTATGATCTTCCTTGCCATAGTTGTTAAATGAATCACTGTCAGGGTTCCAAGTAACACCTCCAATGAAAGAAAACTCCGAGTCTTGAGTTTCCTCAAAATTACATTTTATTAGAGATGTCATATTGGCACATCTGGGAAAACCCGAATCTGAAAGTTTCCAGGTTTTCCTCACCCAAAGAAAAGTTCAAGTCCCTGTCCAACACCCACAAGTCCATCACATGGCCCAATCAGACATTGTCCCAACTGGAGATACCTCCCAGGTCCAGGCTCCCAGGTGCAGGGCAAGTTGTCCTTGACTGCTTGAGAAAGGAATGTTATTATGACTGCATATCACCCTGTCTCCATGCAATCCCCCCTCCCGGTTTCCCACAGTGGTAAATGTGGCAGGTTTGAAGGCCTAATACAAAAGATGGCTTCCAGGCCTGACCCTGCAGTTGTTTAGTTAGTAACATAGTTGTTAAGTGAATCTGTCTTCTCTATTGACTTTGCTTGTCAAAAGGGGATCACATGACTAAGGGACATTGTATCCATCATAAATACAATTTAGTTGCCAAGCATCAGAATTTTGATCAGGTAACCATAGAAACCTGTAACCGTTTTAAGTGTGAAAAACAGTCTTAAGTTTCTTTTTTTTAGTGCCATTGTAACCAAACAATTTGTTGTAAATTGAGGATTGCCTGTATAGATTGCTCTTAATAGATTATATAGGTGTACATATGCAGAGATGCATCCTTATGCAGCCTAAATCCGTAATAATTTAAAATATCTCATTGTTATTTATTGTTTTAGCTATTTAAAAAAAATTAAAAAGCAAAAAATTATTTTACTTTTTCTTGTTGGTCAACTTGAAGTAATTTATGATAGCCTGATTAATGGCAACTATTTGCAGAAATAAATACAACCCTCCCAATATCCAACATACCTTAAGAACATCTGCTTGTGCTAAATGGAATGTTCTGGCAGAAATATTAATTCCCTTTCCTGCTTGCACCTGAATGCTGTAAATACATTCGTGATTGTTGTCATAGTTCAGGGGATAATTGGGGGACAATAATATTCCTTCATTAGTGGTGGCAGAAGCTCCACATTCAGCTGCAGGTAAAACAGAATTCAGTGTGTAACTGAATAGAAAACATACATGAAATTGCAATGCAATTTAATAACTGTCCTAACTGGTCAACGTAACATTCCTGATATATAATTCTAAGGAACCAAAAAAAAAAAGAGTTAATTTTCAAATTCTTCTTCATCTTTTATATTGTGTCTCTTGTGTTTTATTTTCCCCTCTATTTATTTCTGTGGACAATTTCTGAAAACAGAAATAAAGAAGAAATGGTGATACCTTGGGAGAGATGTACAGAATTGAAAATTAAAAAAAAGAGTGTGGATTCAAAAGAATTAAGCACAGGGGTGAATGGCAGAAGTAATGACAGGTAAGAAAGAGTTGTATTTCAAAACTGATAGGGGGAAAAAGAATAAAAAAGAAAGAAAACAGTTTCACACAGAAACTATGACTTTAGAGAATACTTTATTAAACGAGGGGGGATTATAATGCAGGAGAAGTGTAATTTATCCTTATGAATTACACTGTAGTTGAAAGAAAGAAGAGAGTAATGAAAATACCTGGTTGTAATATTGGTAGTAGTATTAATACAACAAAGGGCAATGAGAAGTTTGGAAAGTCAGGGATCTAGAATGCCATCTCACTCAAAGTCATCACTAAAATTAGGATATCAGTTATTTTGGCCACTCCAGTAAAAAAACATGTAGGGCTGTAAAAATCATTGCATGTATGTATGTAAATAATCCAGATGCCTCCTTTTCCTAATAATACTTCAGAAAGCATATTAGCCTAAGCAAAACACCTCTCCTTAAAGCATTTTGATTTCATTTCATTTTCCTGAAATGTTTGCAAGGTTCCTTCAAGAGAAGTAGAATAGAATAGAATAACAGAGTTGGAAGGGACCTTGGAGGTCTTCTAGTCCAACCCCCTGCATAGGCAGGAAACCCTACACCACTTCAGACAAATGGTTATCCAACATCATCTTAAAAACTTCCAGTGTTGGAACATTCACAACTTCTGGAGGCAAGTTGTGAATGTTAATTGTACTAACTGTCAGGAAATTTCTCCTTAGTTTTAAGTTGCTTCTTTCCTTGATTAGTTTCCATCCATTGGTTCTTGTCCTGCCCTCAGGTGCTTTGCAGAATAGACCAAAGTACATAGCTGTTTAAAATTGTTTCTAGTTTTCTTGGTGCTTATGCTGGAATCATTGTCTTTCCTTATACTCTAGAAGACAATAATCAGACCTAGCCTTCAAATATCTATGATATCCACTTCTTCTAAAAGAAGAAGAAGCCAAGATGACTGGCTGAAATCATGTGATTGACAGTCCATCTGGTTTTTATATATGCCACACCATTTTAATTTTTTTCACCACACCCCATTAGGTTTAATGGAAAATCAACTCAAATATAAGACTACATTTAATAAGGTTGGCTATACTAACAATCTTGCAAATCTTATTCTATACAGTGGTACATCGGTACACAACTGCTTCAAAACTCATCAAATTTGGTACTGGATGCATTTTGATGCAAAAATGTTGCCCCAGTACTTGGTGTTTGTTTAGTACTCAACGCACTGTGATAGGAAGAGGAGGATGGCTGCAGAGAATAGACAGGAAGTCAGCCATTCTGGGAAAGTTACTACAAAAGGATGGGAACAGCCACAGAGGATGGAAAGGAAGTCGACCAGGGGTGAATTCTAAATTTTTTTACTACCAGTTCTGCGGGCTTGGCTTTATTCTGTGGGCGTGGCTTATTTTGTGACAATTCTTTAGGATTTAGCAGAGGTACTGGTCTACCAGGCTTTTAATTGTTTGCAGAGCTGTACCTGTCTACTCATTCGTTTTTGGAGGCACTGGTCTACCCATTCGTTTTTGGAGGCACCGGTCTACCCACTTGTTTTTGGAGGCATCAGACTACCCATTTGTTTTTGGAGGCACCAGTCTACCACCACACTACCTTTTAACACTGATCAGCTATAGGGCGGCCCTTTGAAGCCTCGTGGGAAGAGTTTAAACAGTTTTTTTTCCTTCTAGCCGATCAGCTAGGACTCGGGAAGCAGCAATAGATTGGGGGTGGGGGCAAATAAATGTGGGGGGTGGGGAGGGAGGGCCCAGCTCCTGAACAAAGAGAACTGGTTTGGTGACATCATATCGTCACCGCTACCAGCTCAGCCGAACCGGGAGGAACCCACCACTGAAGTCGACCATGCTCAGAAGATAATTGACATAGGAAAAGGGACAGCCAGAAAGTTATTCCCAGCTAAAACAAAAGGCAAATAGTAAATCATGTGGTTTGTCCTTTTTAGTACTTGTCGGACTATCTGGAAGCAATTAACATGTATCGAGATACCACTGTACCTTCTTCTACTTTCTATATTCCTGTAAAGCAGGGAAGAATCTGTCTGAGTCACTTCTGGATACTATCTGTCTATTGGTGAACCGAAAACCTGTTTTACAACTTGGTGTTTTGGTAACAGAGTTTGCTTATGAAGATATTTTTCGTTATATTCTGCATCACCCCTGAAAACATCTGATGATGAGCCTTTCAACTGATGATTAACTAGTTTGTGGCCATTTATAGCCACATTTCCTTATTCTAGGAAGAGAAGGGCATTTTTACAATAAGAAAAAAAAATCTAAACAAGCACTATCATAACATATCAAAGCTATCACTGGACAAAATTATATTTATTATCACATTGAACGGTTGTCTGAACACATGCATGAAACTGTAGATAAAAACAAGTGTTTCTGATATAACAGGAACCCCAGCAAATTAATTATCTCAACAAGCAGTTTTCTCACAGAGGGAAGAAAGTACCCTCCAAACATTAATTTTGTGTGGTAGATTTATTTTAAAATATTAGTGAGAATGTTACATATAGTATATACACAAGGCTTCATGCTTTGTAAAAACTAAGTATAGAAAACATGGCTGTTTAGGTTTTCTGCTTAGAGAGAAAAAATATCATTTTATCAGCTGCATTTCCTTATTCATCAATTAAAATAATTTTTGGAATCATTTTGTATGAACTGTTTCCAGATTGTATTTTCACACTTCGCCCAATCAAATTCTACGAGTGTCCGGATTTTCTATAGCTTTCCTCTAGGTTTCCACATAATTTCAGCAAGGAAATTCAAATTAAAACTTTTTGCTCAATTGCCATTCTTTAGGGGCTAGAAATGTGAATTTTTTTTTAAAAAAAGCTATAAAAGCTATACTCTGAAAGTGTAAAGAAGACGTGGCTTTTTTCTCCATGTTGAGCATGTTTAAAAATGTAAAGGGAAACAGTGAACCAGAACATAAAGAGGATGTTATTATAAGAGACAGATTGGATTTTAGGATTAAAAATACAACCTACTTTAGACTGTTATAAAGAGAACTAATCAGAAGAAGAAATTAAACGAAGTTCTTGACAGCCGTGGGTCAGCCATGATTTGATTAAATTCCTCTACTGAGTACAGAGGTTGGATTAGTGTCATTATTATTATATGTTACAGGACTCACAGGACCTTTATGGCAAGACCTACCACCTTTTTGTCAGTTCTTACCCACTGCTTAACTCTAATACCCTTCAGGTCATTCATTTTGGAAGCTGTAGGCTTCGAGACATTTCTGCTGAAACTGACTTAAAGGATTCTTAGTGAAAAAAACTGTAGTGAGAAAGTAGAAAAAGTCTCACTCCCATCAAGACACATAGAGAGAGAGACAAACACAGAGGTTTTCTTATAGGTATAAGAAAAATAAAATATTATATGTCATAGAAGTTATCATAGAATAACAGAGTTGGAAGGAACCTTGGAGGTCTTCTAGTCCAACCCCCTGCTTAGGCAGGAAACCCTACCCAACTTCAGACAAATGGTTATTCAACTTCTTCTAAAAAACTTCCAGTGTTGGAGCATTCACAACTTCTGGAGGCAAGTTGTTCTACTGATTAATTGTTCTAACTGTCAGGAAATTTCTCCTTAGTTCTAAGTTGCTTCTCTCCTTGATAAGTTTCCACCAATTGCTTCTTGTCCCACCCTCAGATGCTTTGGAGAATGGTTTGACTCACTCTTCTTTGTGGCAGCCCCTGAGATATTGGAAGAGTGCTATCATGTCTCCCCTAGTCCTTCTTTTCATTAAAGTAGACATACCCAATTCCTGCAACCATTCTTCATATGTTTTAGCCTCCAGTCCCCTAATCACCTTTGTTGCTCTTCTCTGCACTCTTTCTAGACATCTTTTTTAGATCGTTGCGACCAAAATATGTGGCAATATAAATTAAGTCCAGCTAAAATAATATATTGTTTCTAAGGGAGAATAATGGTAAATGAATGACAATAAACACTAACAAGGTATTTTGGAATTTTCTTTTAATTAAATATGGTTGGACACAAGAACGATAACCAAGATTCGAGATGTTTCTAAATGTTTTCAGATTGTATTTATTAGATGCTAATTACTGAGTTATTCCATTAGAAGATTGGCAATGCTATTCCAGACATCTAATGAATTATTTGGAAACAGGATAATTTTGGCTATGGTCTACTTTTAAATTATTCTCCACATTCAGGAAACTGCCCAGGACAATCTAGCATCCGGCATACACTGAATGGAGCTTTGCAAAATATAGATATATATTTCATTTCAAACAGAAATATTGTTATACAGTTTGACAGATCTGGCTTTGTTTACTTGAAATGTTATTTCTTTCTGAATATTGTTCTTCTCCCATAAGACTAGAAATTCCATACAAATAAATTTGTGGAACATCTGTACTTCTGGAACAAAGACAAAAGTGACAGCTGATATTTTGATACTTTTTCAAAACTTTCCATGTTAAACACATCCTTGAGGTCAAGTTGATAAAACAGAGGAAAAGTTATATAGAACAGTTGAATATTAAAACTCAAAATTGGACTTCATACTAAACCAGAAATACCTGACAAATCAAAGTGAAAAGACATGATAAATGTAAACACTGTATTGTACCAAAACTAATAAGTATGCACCATGCTTAGACATGCTGTATAGTTGCAAGTTTATGGACAATGACTACACATACAAGCAAATGAAAGCAGCTGACCACGTACCCACACACCTGGGCAGAGGTGCACTCCACACTCTTCGGCCACCACCAAGGCAGATGATTTCTGAAGCTCCCTCTAAGCGGTATCCAGAAGAACAGGAAAAAGTAAGAGTATCTCCTACTTCAAAGTTAAATCCAATTCTACTTCCAAATTGAGGTGTCCCAGGGTCCTCACATGGTTCTAGATTGTATTCTAAGATGGAAATGAAAAAGCAAATCAACACCTCATTCAAAAAGTTTCAGCATCTGACAAAGATCTAACTCAGACCAAATCATTAAATGTTGCTATCTTATTATAGATAACACATGTGTACCTGAAGATCAGTTTAGCCTTCAGATATTTCCACCACCACATGCATGGTCAAATAAATAACACCGTATTTCCCTGAAAATAAGACCCTGTCTTACATTTTTTTGAACCCCGAAATAAGCGCTTGGCCTTATTTTCAGGGAGGTCTTATTATTTTGGGGCACATGGAGCAAGATGGGGCTCCTCTTGTTGCCTTACCTGACTTCCAGCTCTGCATTTAAATATTTTCAGGGAGGGCTTATTTTTGGGGGGAGGCTTATTTTAGTGCATGCGCTCAAAAGCCCAATTGGGCTTATTATCAGGGGATGTCTTATTTTTGGGGAAACAGGGTATAGCAATTCAGTTGAAGTTTATAATCATGCTCATACATGTTCAACAGAATCTGTTTATGATGGCATGTTTATGATTCCAATCACAGCTATAAATGAATGTGAGTCCAACTTATAAAATTATCCAAAAAGCTCTGCATCCTGAAAACAAGATCTATTTTCTTATGAGTTTATTTGGAATATTATGTCTTGCAATTCGTCTTGAAACCACTCTGATGTGCTGTGATGTTTCTGTTAAATAACATACTTTACTTTTATTACAATTTTCTTCAACACCAGAGTTGAAGATTACACGAGTTCTGTGTAATAGGAGCAACATCAAAAGCAATTGCAAAATGAGAAAAAAAAATCAGAAAAAAAGGTAATATTTTGATTTCTTCTTCTCATCATGCCCCATCTTTGTGACTCTCTCTGAGGTAACTATCATTTTCTTTAACCTAAAAAAGAAAAGAAAAAGAAAAAGCTTGTTTGGTTCCCTTACCCGAGAAAGAAATATTAAATCCTTCATAAGATATTGAAAAGTCAGAAATAAAGCGCAATTGAGCCCTGAAATTTCCATAGAGACCAGCATTGATTGGAGATGGAAGTTCTGAACCAGTCAGGCGTGCTAGTGGTTGAGTGAAGCTGCGATTCTCTGTGATTAGTAGGTAGTCATGATGATCTTCCAAATGGAAGGTGTGAAAGGTGAACTGCACTCCTATTAGAAAAATAAAATTAGACTCACATAGTTAACATGAAACCAATTATATCACTGATTAAACTCACACATTTCATTCCAACTCAGAAAATTAAACAAGGTTTATTTTACCCTTGCCCTCAGAGTCTTCATCTATTTTGTCTCTCATCTTTACTGAAGCCATTCTTTTTTTCTATTTGTGAGTATTATTCTACATTTTGAGGGGATTTAACAATAGGGCTAAAAATGCCACCTCTTTTCATTTACAGACTAAAGGAAAACGTTAGCATTAAGCATTAATTAAAACTGAACTAAACAGTAAATTAAATAAAACTAAACTATTGTAAATAACAATATTTTTTTTTAAAAAAATGCTGTTATTCTTGACAGTTCAAATGATAACATTAAGGTTGCATAATATGAAGCATGATTAAATGAAATGTAAATGCATACCTTTTCCATGTGTTACATCCACAGTCCATGTGCAATTCAATGAATTTGGATACAGTTCAGGATAACCAGGAGACAGAATAGTTCCACTAGGTCCTCTAACATCCCCTCCACATAGAGCTGAAGAAGTAAGGCCAGAATGTAAGGAGGAGAATATAAGGACATCAGCATAGGTAGTCATTATAAATTTCCCAAATAACAACTAGAACTTCTAATGTCACTACTTGAACGACAGTCTGTAACTGGGAGGACCTTAGTGAATTAATAGAATAATCTCTAAGTGCAACCGACATTTACACGAAGTGCTCAGAAAGGAACCCAATTAATACATTAATTGTTTTTAAAAAATGGTTAATAAGTATTCTGAATTGCTGTGATTGATTTCAAAGAGTGAAAAATGGGAGAATGAAAAATAATTCTTTCTTTGCAGGAAAATTGTGTATGTTCAATTCAACAGAAACTTGTTGAACTGTGTCTGTCTGTCTACATCCATCCATCCATCCATCCATCCATCCATCCATCCATCTATCTGAATAACTTATACATTTTTGAAGGGCTGGGGAAATCAAAGCATATGGCTTGCATTGGCTGCCGGTTGCCCTCCGGGTGAGATTCAAGGTGCTGGTGATGACCTATAAAGCCCTATATGGCTTAGTCCCAGGATATCTGTCGGACCATCTGCAACCAGCAACAGCTCCCCATTGTCCGGTGCGTTCTCACAGGGAGGGTCTCCTAAGGGTGCCATTGGCTAGACAATGTCGGCTGGTGACCCACAGAGGTAGAGCTTTCTCTGTAGGTGCACCCATCCTTTGGAATCAACTCCCTCGGGGGCTCCAGTTGGCCCCTGACCTTCGCACTTTCCGCTGCGAACTAAAAACATGGCTGTTTAAATTGCCCAGGCTGGACTGATGGGGTTTTTATTTTAATGTATTTTAATATGTGTTTAATATGTATTTTAACATGTTTCTTACTTGGATTGAGATTGTATATCTTAATTGTTGTGAGCCGCCCTGAGTCCTATGGAGATAGGGAGGCATATAAATCGAATTAAAATAAAATAAAAAAATAAAAATAAAATATGCTGAAATGTTTCATGCCTTCTACATTTCTGTCATCCTACTTCCAATTATGAGAAAGGTTTGCCATAATAATTGATACCTAAATTTAAACTGGCATACTATAACATTATATTCTATTGTAGATGGTTTTCTCCAGCATTTTTCTGGAATATTCTATATATCCTCATATATCTGAAATAGCAAACTTGCTGATGAAAACAGACAAGGGAAAAAATCAGTTCTGAAAAGGAGTTTGCTTCTTGACGGAGAAATATTATGACATTATGGTTCCTCTAGAAAGCTTGTGAGCAGCAATAATCATTTGAAACATTGCGTTGCAGCATTTTGCCACTTTATGCTCAACTAACACAGATATAGAAATATGCTGCAAAATTGAGACACACTCTAAATTTCCTGTGATCAGAAAAGCAGATCTCAATGAAATATATACGCCACTAAATTTGACATCATTCAGAAGACTGGAGCTCAGCGTTTACAGCAATATATAACAGTTCTAATACAAAAACAGACTAAAGAGAATCATAATATCATATCTAGCAAATATTAAATAAAACTCATATGGCATAAAAAAGAATGATATGTTGATTCAAGGCATGAGTCCCTAGAATCCACAAGGGAACCCATAATCTGGGTTGCGATCTGAGATTTTTCCTTCCTCCTCATTAAATTACCATTGTTTTACCAGTGAAATTGCTTTGTTTTACAGGACCAGAGGTGGGTTTCAGCAGGTTCTGACCAGTTCTGGAGAACCAGTAGAGGAAATTTTGAGTAGTTCAGAGAACCGGTAATCAAAATTTTGAGTAATTCGGAGAACCAGTAAATACCACCTCTGACTGGCCCCACCCCCATCTATTCTCTGCCTCCCAAGTCACAGATGATCAGGAGGAAATGGGGATTTTGCAGTAACCTTCCCCTTGAGTGGGGAGGGAATGGAGATTTTACAGTATCCTTCCCCTGGAGTGGGGTGAGAATAGAGATTTTACTTCCCCTTCCCCTGCCATGCCCACCAAGCCATGCCACGCCCATCAAGCCACACCCTCAGAACCGGTAGTAAACAATTTTGAAACCCACCATTGTTAACAGGACATATATATGCATATTTATTTATGAAACAGATCATCTATACATCTTCCAACAAAATGGATACTCATACTATTTTATCAAAAATTGCCTGACTGCTCAACTACTACACCACAATCAACAAAACCTTTGAAAAGGATAATACTATCATATATTGACAACATCTCAAAAACCACCAACAGACAATTACAACCACATGGGATCACATAGCACCATGAACCAACTAAAGGCCTTTGAAACAAGTAAGAAGTCGAAGATATCTCACGTTTTATTGTACTGTGAGTTATACAGTTTATAGGTCAGTATATATTCTCCCCTTATTAGAGAGATTGCCAGGGAGGGCAGACAATTTTTGTTTAGGCTTTCTCCTGCAGGACTCAAATCTGTCTATCACACATACAGTGTCAAAATTCTGTGTTGCTGAAATGTCCACAAGAAAAAAAAAATTGGTTATAGAATTATAGCTGTCAATTTGTTATCTCTAACAATTTTTGGAAAATTATATTTACTCACATACTTGTTGGCTCTCCACTCACATAAACTAGGGAGTGACCCTAACTTTTAAGAACATGTATTTTCTTAACAGGGATGTTATTATCCACTATTAATGTCAATACTATTTCTTAATATATTGTAAACAGTCATGTCTATTGCGGATCTGTTATCATAGTAAAGTTCTACTCTACTCTACTCTACTCTACTCTACTCTACTCTACTCTACTCTACTCTACTCTATTCTATTCCCTATCCTATCCTATCCTATCCTATCCTATCCTATCCTATCCTATCCTATCCTATCCTATTCCTAAGTAACCAAGAGGCCCAGCAGTCCCAGAAGAAGAGATAATCAAAAAGCCAAAAAGGAAACAAAGTTCTAACCACTTCCTCAAAACCCAGATGAGCAGAGATTAAAACCAAGTTTAACACTAGACTAACAATCAAGACGTAGACAACAAGAGGTCTATTCAATCTACAACCATTTAGTGACCATTGAAGTTACCACAGCACTGAAAAAAAGTGACTTACTACAGGTTTTTTTTAGTAGCATCCTCCTGGTTACATGATCAAAATTTGGACACTTGGCAACTGGCATGTATTTACGATAGTTGCATGTCCTGGGGCTATGTCATCATCTTTTGAGAATTTCTGACGAGCAAAGTCAATGGTTAAGTCAATGGCTTCACTTAACAAACATGTTACAAACATAACAACTCCAATGAGTCATTTAACAATGGTGGAGGAAAGGCTGTAAAATGGGGCAAAATTCACTTAGCAACTAAATTAATTATCTAGCTCTCAGCTATGAGAGAGACTTTAAAAAGGACATTAAGTCAGCTGCATTCCCTTTCTAATCACTTTTGGAAATCTAACCATAGCACGGATATTACAGACTTTCAAAACCCCAAGTTTATTTTGATGCCAGGTTTACCTTCTCTTTTCGATGCAAATAAATAAATAAATAAATAAATAAAAAATAGAAACTTAAGAATTGGCAAAGCACAGGAAAAGGGGATTTTGATTTAAGAAAGTTATAAATGGACTAGGAGACCAGAAGAATTTGGAACAGTTCTGCTTTTGATGTAAAATTTGAAAAAAAAAATTACAGTAATTAAATAATGCACCATAGGAGGTGACTGAGATAGGAATCTGTATTAGGAATTGAAATTCTTTGAATGTTACAAATGGACAATTAAAGGGATTTGAGTAATTTATACAAAGGCAGGATACAAATAAGTAAGGAAAGAGGCAGTCTCTTTTTATATATACATATACATATATATATATATATATATATATATATATATATATATATATA
>WNWU01000003.1:50875413-50905714 GCA_012654045.1 Ptyas mucosa
ATATATATATATAAAAACACTACCTCTATGCTACAATACATAGATTTAAACTGAGAAAGAAAGCTAATTTTCTGTGTCAAATGTTTTGGGTGCCAATTTCATTTTCCTGATTTTTATCATTAGTGAGCTCATTGCAGGTTGCATTGGTTTCTGCAATGGGTCTAGCATTTTTTTTAAAAAAAAAATACTAAGCCTTAGTCTGCAAATTGCCCAACAAACAAGCTAAAGACCAGAGAAGGGATTAAACAGAAGGAAGCCTCATGACAATGGGGGTTTTTTTTTTTTTTTGGCTTTCTCCACACTGCCTTTTTTAAGCCGGGATGCTGATGATTGAACAACTTGATAGATGATTAAACTTGCAGTTTAATTTGTGGTAAGTTTCTGCATGCCTACACTTGCCCAGCCCCATTCTGTCTCCCATTAAGAAGAGTGATTGGTGGTTGTTCTCCACACTGGAACGTGATGCTCAATCAGAGGGAAAATGAAGCCAGGAAACAACTCATTACTTTCCTTCAATTATTTTTATATTGTCAGGATAATGACTTAGAGTAGTCTTGTTGCTGAGACTGAATAAGGCTCAGCCATGGGGGGGGGGGGATCATATTTTTTTCCACTGGTCCAAGGGCTGGCAATTCTATACAATGCTTTTTGAGGAATAATATTGGGTCATTTATAGGTATAGCTTCTTTTCCTCTTTAAATTAAACCATCCCAATTTCAATCTGAAAGATACAGGATTACAAATTGGGAGAGTTTGTTTACTCAATGGACAAATCCCATTGTTCTAGAAGGAAAGAAAGAAAGGAAGAAAATCTCATTTACTTAATGAACTGTACACTAGTTCAACCACTTGAGGAAGACATTTGTCACAATACGTAACATTATTGCACAGTAGAGAATACTCTTCACAGACAGCTTCTTCTTAGTGTTTATTTTTAGGTAGTAAACATGTAGTACGTTGTAGCATAAAGAAATATGTCTACTATAGATATTCCCGTTTGTGCTCTATGAAGCTTGATCTATATAGGCTTCAACATACTCTTACAACGTTCCTCTTCAGTTACAAAAAAGAGCACTGAAGGGCTGGTGAAAACACTCCATTAGACCACCTTACTACTTCAGGTTCAGTTGTTACAACAGGAAAGTAATTTCAGTTGTTCAGAAACCATTGACAAATCAGAGCCCACTGATTTGATGATCCCACTACAAGGAAAATAATGAAATTGGAGATTTGATGTGTAGGAATGGACTGAAATTAGATAGCATAAGATCCGTTAATTATTTGATCTGATCTACAGCTGAGTCCTTAGATTATCCCCTTTTAGGTATGGTCTTCTTTAGCCTGTAAACCAAAAAACATTCAGCCAGGTTCTGTCATCCGTTTACAGACTCATCATAAGTAGAGGCTGAATATAGGAGTGAAAACAGACACTTTAAACTTTGCAGAAGATTAATGCACATATTTCAGCATCTATTTTTTTTTAGTATGCTATTGAAAAATGGCAATTTTCTTTCCAATTGTAAGTATACAAGAATAGGCATACTTGGGAGTGAACACCTTTTTATAAATAGAAGCCTGTGTTTTTAAAACAAATATGAAAAGAATTTAATACTTAAACACTTCTTTAAATCTCAAGAAGACTTTCTGAGTTTGTGGGGTTCTTACTTTACCTCCAAGGTATAGGCTTGACCAAGGGAATAAAACAATGTGATTGGAATTCTTCCAATAAGGTTTCCTTTTGATGATAATAAAAATTACAACTGTTTCTGGGGCCACTGTGCATGTTTTGGAAATCCTGAAATTGTAAGATGTATACTATAATATGTTAAACCACACTATTAATTACTCCTATCTGCAAGTATGATAGTTATTCCCACAGAAGAAAATGCCATCGTACCATGTTAAGAAAATCATTACAAATTAATGTTTCTTGTATTATTTCTTAATAACTGTTCAGAATGGAAAGAGGTGTGAAATTGATTTCTAAATATCTTTTTCTCAGCTGGCAAATTAGATTGCCTACATCACTGATTGCCGATATAATTACAAGACCCTGTAATATTCAGTACATGTAGACAGACAGGCCTCTCCCTCACCCCCCCCCCAAAAATCAAGTTTATGTGGGAAGAGTTACTATTGTTGTCTCAATAAATATAATGAATTTGTCTTTGTTATTAATATGGGCAAAGTTGACTATTCCTACCATCACAAGTTGGAAGTGGATGGCTCCACCAGTGGTTCTTTTCACAAAGCAAAGGCTCCTCATGATTTAGTCTATAGCCTGGGTCACATCCAAATGACACAGTTGATCCAATGGAAAAATCATGCCCATAACGATGACCATGTACAGGTATACCAGGGTCCAAACATGAGTAGGTATTAACCATTACACCTGAAGTTCAGGGGGAAAAAAAGAAATACACAATAAATTAAGAACATAATAGCATGACTTGACATGATAGCAGTTTTCCAATAGCTAAGGGACTGCCACAAAGACGAGGGGCTCAATCTATTCTCCAAAGCACCTGAAAGCAGGACAAGAAGCAATGGATGGGAACTAATCAAGGAGAGAAGCAACTTAGAACTAAGGAGAAATTTCCTGAAAGTGAGAACGATAAAGCAGTAGAACAACTTGCCTCCAGAATTTGTAGGTTCTCCGACACTGGAGTTTTTAAGAAGAGATTGGAAGAGATTTTTCTGAAATGGTGTAGGGTTTCCTGATTGAGCAGGGGGTTAGACTAGAAAACCTCCAAGGTATCTTCCAACTCTGTTAGTTTGGTATTCTATTAAATGAGACACTTAACTACATAGAGATCATTTTCAACTTATGAACACAGTTAGGACCAGCATTTCTGTTGCTAAGCAAGGCAATTGTTAAGTGAGTTGCACCCAATTTTATGGACCTTTTTGCTACGGTTATTAAGTTAACCATATGGTCATTAAGAGACACCCAAGTCCCGCATTGACTTTGCTTGAAGGAAGCTGACTGGGAAGGCCACAAATGGCAATAACATGAACCCAGGATGCTGCAACCTTCATACATGCCAGTTGCCAAGCACCTGAATTTTGATCACGTGACTGCAAGGATGCTGTGATGGTTGTAAGTAGGAGGTCAGTTCAGAAGGTCCTTTTTTCAACATTGTTGTAACTTACAATGAATGATTGTAAGTCGAGGATTACCACTACATAATACATTTTCACGAAGATTTTAAAAGGAAGATATGCATAACAAATAGCAGACATGACTATCAAAGTGTTCGTCTATTCCAGGGCTGTCAAACTCCCAGCCCATGAGCTGGATATGTCATGTGCTGACCACGCCCATGTCTGGTTTAGCAAAGGGGGAAAAAGTCCCGATAGGTCACATGATGCCACCGTGACAACATGAATTCGATACCTCTGGTCTATTCTATGGACTTTGGAAGACACTAAGACCTGAGCTGGAACTTTATAATTATCTCAATAGTATATCAACATTTTTTAAAGTTAAGAGGTTAAATTTTGACAGTGTGGCAGTATTAGCTTCATCACTCTGAAGTAGAGATATTCATAAAAACTTTCAACCTTTCCATTCTTTCAGTTCCATGCTTTGAAAGCTGTCATTATTTGGTACTTCCTATCCTGATCATCAGTGGAGGAAACCTAGGGCTTATTCCCCTCCAACAGTGATGGCTAACCTTTTTGCTGTCATGTGCCAAAAATGGGGGGAGCACAGGGGGGGGGTTGTGCGTGTGTGTGCCCACAGCCATAATTCAATGCCCCTCGTGCATGCACGCGCGATCCCTCTTCCCTCCGTTTTTGGCACCCAACAGCAAAAAGGTTACTTGTTGGCCCAGTAGGCCCGTTTTTCGCCCTCCTCAGGCTCCAGAGGTTTTCTTGGAGCCTGGGGATAGTGAAAACAGCTTTCTCCATTCCCCCAGAGGCCCTCCAGAGACCAGAAATAGCCCGGGTCCCAACTTCCAGTGGGACCGCAAGGCCTGAAAATCAGCTGGCCGGCACGCGAATGCGCGCTGGAGCTGAGCTAGGGCAGTGCTTGCGTGCCCACAGATATGGCTTTGCTGCCACCTGTGGCACGCGTGCCATAGGTTCACCATCACGGCCCTACAAACTTGACTGCTATGTTTGAAAAGACAGTCTATGTTCTGACCCACCACTACACTCTAATAAACATTTTCCAGATCTCTTTTTACTTATAGGTTGTAGTTTGTGCATTTACTCTTTTCCATCTCACCTAAATATTGCGGATTCAATCCATTTCTACAACTCAAATATCTTAACTAGCAACGCCTGCGGGAAATGTTGGTAATTAGGATACTGTAGCTGGAGACCTATATCATTACTTGGCTAATATACAGCAAACCAGGAGCAGAGCATCTTCCTTAGAGGTTATAGGAGTCAAGGTGGCTATCCACAGGGCAAGAATCAATCTTTCATATTTATGATTAGTAAATATATTGGTAATAGGGTCCAAATCTCCCTGGTTTGTGTAAGTGTCATGACCACACCTTGAAATGCATTTATACCAGTATTTATTTTATATAGTCAGGGAACATTTGCAGTACATTTGCCAAAGAATATGGAGGAAAAAAAATACTTACTTTCATAGTGGATTTTGAATCCGTTATTAGATCGACTATTATCTGTTGTAAACAAGAGATAAATGAAATTGCTGCTACTGAATAAAAATTGAGGGACTTGTGTACCATTGTAAGATCCAAGAAGTGGTGACAAAAGATTTGGTCCATCATGTACTTCAAGAACATCGTAATTGAGTTCTGTCTGGAATCTAAGTTGGAGAAGCACACAGAGACATAAAATATAATCAAAGACTGCATGCTCAGAAAATTGTTACACTTACTCTTTGAAAAAAAATATTTTTGTTTTCTAGGTCCTACAAAATCCTATTCCAATTACATTTTTCGAATACTAATGATGAGCAGAGTGTATTCCTTTATTTCGTCACTGTTCTAAAATCATGGAAGATATCACTATAGCATGTCACAGAAGTCCATATATTTCTAAACATCTTTAAACACACACATTTTGCCTCTCAACTGTGCAATACATCAATTTCACCTCTATGCTGATAGTGTTCAGTTGCTTTATTTACACCCCTTTATGCTGTTTTATAAGTGGGCTGTATAATGAAGGAAGTCATGTGGTGAAACTCACTAGGGTTTTCCCAATCTAGGAGTTAAGCTTGGAGGAAAAATCCTAGGTGTAGGGGAAATATTGTCAACTGAAATAACTTTTGCAAATTGTATTTATAGACCATCCTTTTTCAGGTATATGTTGAGCACATCATTTAAAAATAAATATTTTTCATGTGATTTACTGTAGGTTTTTTTTTTAATTGAATGTGACCTTGAAAGAATTTGGTTAAAGTATAAGGGTGGTGTTCCAAGGGTATTTTTTCAAGAGGCATTTGGACTTTGTTGTATTTCTTTGAAGACATTTTGCTTCTCATCTAAGAATCTTCTTCAGCTCTGACTGGATGTTGGGGAATGGAAGGATTTATATTCCTTGCAGATAGCTGGTCATTTGCAATCTTTTAGAGAGTCGTTGAGGGCACTTGGAGGTTTATCTGTTTTCTCAGGGTCACTTCTTGCCTCTTGGAAAGCACCTTTGGGACAACCATGACCTGGATGACTGAGAATCACCATTGACATATAAGGCTTTGTTTTGTTTTCAGGTTGACTGCTCAACTAGCTTTAGACTAATTCCTGAAATTTTCTTGGCAAGATTTTGAAGTCATTTCCTAGGGCTGACAGAGAATGACCCGGCTGTCTTTATGCCTGAGGCAGAACTAGAACTGATGTTCAAACAGTTTCTAGTTTATTACCCTAACCATTACAACAAACTGTCTCTCTAAGATATGACTAGCGGTGAACCGTTTTTATATACATTTCTATAGCTGGGTGCTGAATCGTCAAGGTTCTACATTGTCTGAAAAACTAAGCACGGCTGCCTCAAGTTCCTTGTAATCCCTGAGCTTATTGCATGTGCCTGCAGTAAACAATGTCTTCTAGGATTGTTGCTAAAATAAACACAATATACTGCCTCGACAGCAAGGATATCTACAAGGTTCAATGAGGAAAGGCAAGGTGACAGCCGCAAGGAAGACACAATCAAAGCTTCACCCCCTTTTAATGAGTGGGTGGAGATTCAATCACATGACCAGGGCTGCTATCTTGATATTCCCTCTGACTGAGGAGCACATTCAGAGTCACATTTCAGGCCCTTTGGAGTTTACGCCTCAGGAATACCACCATTTGAGGACCCAGATTGTTGGGGGCAATGTGCTAACTCTGTAAAAACTGCTTAGAGAGGTCCGTGAAGCACTGTGAAGCAGTATATAAGCAATGGTGGGATGCTGCCAGTTTAACAGCTGGTCCACTGATCACGCATGTGCACAGTTTTACAAATACTAACCTTCTGTGTTACCACTTGGGAATAACACAGCTCAGGCTTGGCAATCTGCTTCACCATGCCAATCAGCTGAGAATATAAAGGTAAGTAAAGCACGGGGGGGGGGGGCAGGCTGACCTGATCACTGGAACAAACTGGCTCTCTCTCAGCTGATTGTCGGAGTTACCGGTTCGTCTGAACCAGTCTGAACCGGTAGAATCCCATCCCTGTATAAGTCTTAATGCTATTGCTATTGCTATTTGTTGCCAGTCCAAGCAAGCATAATCAAGTAATAATTAACCATGCACAAATCTAAAGAAATACACACCAGATACATGGCATTTCACATTTAACACCACAAGTCAAAAACTAATGCTTCTATAACTTTACCACATAAAAATCATAGCATTTTAATTTAATTCCTATATATATATGACAATTGAAATCTATTGTGTCTTTACATTTCCATTTTATCATGATTTAATCTCAGTTAATCACAAGAAATACCATAACATTAAATATTTTGCAAAGACAAACATCTAGAAATCTTTGTATAGTTATTACATTGGATTCAGTCAGGATTTGAATCAACTAACTGAACATAATGAAGCTTATCTAAGCCTTTTTGACTAACTGAAATGTTATTTGTTTCTGTATCTCCACATAGGTTTGTCCTAATCAAACTATTTATTTTACCTCATAATCGAATATTTATTGAATAAGCCACAATGCAAAGTTTTAAAAGTAAAAATCCTATGAAATAAATATTAATTGAAATTACTGAAACAAAATAATATCCAAATTGATAGCATCAATTTACTAAGACACATCTTAGTAAACACAGCCACAACACAGTCTCACTGCAAATTTTACACTACCCATTTATTCTACTCCTGTGCATGACAGATATGCAAATATTTTAATTTTTTTTCTTAAACAAATTTATAACAATAAACCTAAAATAAACAACAAAAAAACACATAGTGGTCTGGATAAAACTTGCATCCATTAATCAACAAAACCATCCTAGCTTCATGAACAGGTCTTCACTGCTTTCCTGAAGGCCAACAGAATTGAGACCATCCATTTTATCGGGGATGCCTATGGAATAAGGCAGACACCACAACAAAGAAGACACACACTTCTGTGGCCTCAGCAGGCGCACAGTTTGCCAAGAGCATGCTCACTCTGCCAAACTTAATAGGATTGGGCAAAATGCATCAGTTCCCTGCAGGGCTTTAAACCTGATGAATTGAACTCAGAAGCCTATTGGGAATCATTGCACAGTAGCCATGTTACATGGGTGTAATGTTACTGCCTATGCTGCTGCATTCTCGAACAGCACAGCTTCTGCATGTTCTTCAAGCACATCTCCACGTGGAGTGCATTGCAATCTCTAATTGGGAACTGGGAGCTCAGTGACTTATGAGGTTAGAACAGTGGGCTGATGATCAGCAGCCTCGTGTTCAAGACCCTGCCGCGGGGCAGGGTGAACTCCTGTCACTTGCTTCAGCTCCCACCAATCCAGCTGTTTGAAAACAGGTGACCGAAAGTAGATCAATGGGTACCACTTCTGTGGGCAACTTCACAGGAATGAGAAAGGAGCCCCCAACTGGACACACCCCAGGCAGAGGTGTCACCTTGTCCTTCTGATATGGAAGTATTAGTTTTGGGAACTGACCAAATCATGAGTGACTATGAGCAGCATATCCCAATCTAAGAATGAGCACAACTTGCAGACAAGATGTCTCCGTGCAAAGGCTCTTCTAACCACAGCTGCCACCTGATCTTCAAGAAATCTGTGCCATTTATTTATTTATTTATTTATTTATTTATTTATTTATTTATTATATTTATATACCGCCTTTCTCCCGTAGGACTCAAGGCGGTGTACATTTTAAAAGATCATTCACATGTTCATGTTTAGCCCCGCCTGTTGGAACATCAGGGTCTTGAGGGCACGGCGGAAAGCACGGAGATCAGGGATATTCTGTATCTCTGGGGGCAGTTCATTCCAAAGGGTTGGAGCCCTCACAGAGAAGGCCCTCCCCCTGGGAGTCGCCAGTCGGCATGATTTGACTGACGGTACCCTGAGTAGTCCCTCCCTGTGAGAACGAACTGGTCGGTGGGAGGCTATTGGTGGCAGAAGACGGTCTCGTAGGTACCCAGGTCCTAAGCCATGGAGCACTTTAAAGGTGATGACTAACACCTTGAATCGCACCCGGAAGACCACCGGGAGCCAGTGCAGCTCGCGCAGGAGAGGTGTTACATGGGCGTAACGAGTTGCGCCCATAATCACCTGCGCGGCTACATTCTGGACCAGCTGGAGCCTGCGGGTGCTCTTCAAGGGGAGCTCCATGTAGAGAGCATTACAGTAGTCCATACGGGAGGTGACTAGGGCATGAGTGACTGTACGCAAGGCATCCTGATCCAGAAAGGGACGCAACTGGCGGATCAGGCGAACCTGATAAAAGGCCCCCCTGGCCACGGCCGTCATGTGCTCTTCTAAAGATAGCCGTGAATCCAGGAGGACACCTAAGTTGCGAGCCCTCTCTGTGGGAAGTAAGGTCTCATCCCCAATTGTCAGTGATGGTACCAGCTGACTATACCGGGATGCCGGAAGCCACAGCCACTCGGTCTTGGAGGGGTTGAGTCTGAGTTTGTTTCTCCCCATCCAGATCCGCACGGCCTCCAGGCAACGGGACATCACAGTAAGGGCATCATTGGGGTGGTCCGGGGTGGAGATGTATAGCTGTGTGTCATCAGCATACTGATGAACACTCACCCCGAAACCACGGATGATTAAGACCCTGTTATTCCATCAGGCTGGGCTATCAACGTAATTTTAATTGGGTGTTTTAAATTTTGGGGTTTTAAAGTGAGCCAAAACTATTTAAAAATTTTAAATTATTTTAATTGATGTCTGTCTTGTGCTTTTAATAGGCTGTACACCACCCTAAATCCTTCAGGAGAAGGGCGGTATAGAAATAAAAAAGAAGAAGAAGAGCTGTCACCCCAGAAAAACCTGAAGATTGCAGACCAAACCTAACTTAACTTTTTCTAAATCACTCAAAGATTATATTGTGAGTTTCAAGTGCCTTCTAAACTATCTTTTTCTGAAAAACCATAGGTTTGTACTGAATTATTACAATATTTTTTCAATGCAGCTGGTCTTTAATGTGTAATCTGTTCTCTTGAACTTTGTTTACTGAAGCTGAAACTGAGTGTCTTGTTTTTATAGAGAACACTCGATGAATTATTAAATCGGGCACGACTGAATAGCAATTTTCTCCACTCCCCTACACCCACTAAGAAACAAACACCAAAATTGGGGGAAAACATTACTAATGCTAACTGTTCTGCAAAGACAAGTATTTTCACTATATTGCCTAGGAAAAAATTACATTTGAAAGAGTAATGATGTATCTGATGCAGCAAATGATTTCTTGAAAATTGATTCAATATATTAATTGTCAAATGAATATATGCCTCTCCACTAAATGAGATTTCATGATGAAAATCAAACATTCTTTAGTTATAAAGAAGTATAAGCCCAGGTTTAATATCTTTCTTCAGATGTAGCAAAACAAAATTAAACAAAAACAAAAAACAAAAGTCAGTATCTGAGCAACTAAGAAAATCCAAAGAACATTAAGCTTACCTGTAATCAGATTTGAAATATACAGTACAATATTATTCTGGGAAATAAATTAATGGTTTCATGAGCAAGATCCAAGATCATTAGTCTAATGCAGTACTTAACAACATGCTGATTAACTACTGGCATTTAAACTCTAATAATTATGTTTCAATTGTCACACTAAGATAAAAGTACTAATTCATATTCCCTTCTCTAGTTATTCCCCATATTTGTGATAATACATCAACCTGTAACGTTTAACAGATCATGTCATCACTTTTCCAATTGAAGTAAAAAGGGAAACATGTTCTCTAAAGCTATGGAACGTAACGTCTTAGTCAGGATCAGATGCATGAATTTTCAATTTGAAAAATAGCTTTGAAAATGGATGTCAGACCTTCTGCAAACAAATGAATATGTAAATTAGCTTTTATTCACTATGGGGGGTGGGTTTTTGTTTAGAATTCGGCTAACCTGGATCATTTAGCCAAATGCTTAATATCAGAAGCAGGAATTTGCCTAGGTAGTTTAGTACCAGGGGTGGGTTGCTACCGGTTTGCCCCGGTTTGGGCGAACCGATAGTGGCAGCGGCAGAAGGCTCCGCCCACCCGCCCAGATGTCATCAAAAATGTCCTGCGCATGCGCAGAACCTTCTGGGCATGTGCAGAAGCACCGCACACTCCCGAAGCGCCTGCGCCCTTCGTGCTCTTTAGTACTAAACAGTACCATTTAGTACATTTATCCATTGAAAAGGATAAACAATATAGTGAAGCAGTAATTTAACTAAATTTCCAGAAAGAATGGTGCTGTTTGAGAATTATATCAGTACGAAAAAATTTGTAGGGGTAACTAATTTATCTTTTCAATTCAGAGAAAGAAAGAAAAACTGATGAAGTCAAAACTACCTTTAAACTTTTATGTTCTTGATTATTCATCCTGTATGGATGTCTCCACTGTCCCATAGGTATCTGAGAACAGACACTGAGGCTACAGTAAGAATAAAAACATTTTTTTTCCACAAACATTTTTGTATACTACTGTATACTACTGTTATCAATTAAATATATGTAGTACATCAGATGATATTTGGAGGTGGAAACAGATAGTTCAAGAAAGATTCTTTTCCATCAATCATTGGACTCTGATTATTAGGAATAGCTGTAGTTAGGGTGGTTTATTGTTGTTATGTTTTTACTCCCTTGTAATGTGGTGAGAGCCTTTGAATTGTGATAGGTGATAAAAATCTATAAAATAAGCTAACTTTTCATGATATTTTGGCAAATTACAATTTCTGTGAATTTATTTATTATGGGAATGTCCCATGAGAAAATTTTGTTTGCAAAGGTTAAAGTAAACTATTTACTTCTTAGACTTTTCAGTATTTAGGATTAAGGGCTTTTTAGCATGTGCAAAGAAAGTATATCTATTATAAACCAATATTCCTCTCTACATGAGAAAAGTACAACAGGGTGGGGCAATCTGTAATTCCCACAAGGGCCTTCCGGTACTTTTTCTTTCTTTTTTTTTTTAAAATATAAGAATAGGAATGCATTTGGGGAAGCTTCATGTCTCCATCTCCACCTAATCAAAGGCAGATGTTCGGTTTGTGATATCAGTACAAGTTGTGCTGACTAGCTTCCAAAGAGCATAGGGGCAAAGTTGAATCTCAAAGCATTGCTTATGTATGAAGTAGAGAACCATAGGGTTAGAGAAAGTGAAGTCAATAAAAAAAAGTAAAAGAAGGGAAAAATAGTGATCAAAATATAGATTTTCCTCTTTTAGTATTTCTGTTCTTTCCTTTTCTTTCCATCTTTTTCGAGATACGTCTTACAGAATTATGAAGAAGAGTTTTGAAGATGACTGAGAAAAGCAACAGCAGCAGCAGCAACAACAACAAAGCAATAATAATTCCAAAACATCTGGAACACCACTTGAACACCATTGCCATTGACAAAATCCACCACCAGTCATTTGCAAACGGCAGCTTTACTTGGAATGGTTTACATGCTGCAATAATACCTTTAATACCACCTGTCTTTCCTAGGTCCTTGACAAATCCTATCTAAACATTTATCAATCTACACATACACGTAAAAAATTCTTTAAAAAATAATTACTACTGTTATGACATGTTTTAAAATGATACATTTAATGTAACCCACAATTTTATAGATTATATCCTATATCATACTAGGTCTTCTCAAACATCGGTATTTAAGATGTCTAGATTTTTTTTTCAAACATAGGAAGAGACATAGTCATTGTATTCATCTTTTAATGACCCATAAGATATTTATGGTAATCTTACAAAAAGTAGATAATCACAAAGGTAATTTCTTTGTATCATCCAGCAAATACCATTGAAATACATAATGCTTTTATCAATGGACAGAATAGGAAGCCATCATGACTAATTAGTAACCATCAGGATATTGCAGGTATCACAAAGGAAGGATGTGCTCTGGATCTACACACCTAAGTTGTTATTTATTTATTTTTATTTTTATTTATTCATTCATTCATCAAATTTAAAGACCACCAATCATACTCTCAGTGGGCAATACACACTTCAAAACATAAAAAACATGTATAAAAATATAATAAAAATATTATATTTCAATAAAAGAAGGCAAGTCCCACTGGGAGACCTACTTTGTAGTAATTATGATATCTTAGGCAAGCAAAACAGTACAAGCATAAAGTTTTAAAAATTTAAAACTAAACTAAAATTTAAACTAAAATTTAAAACTAAAAACCAATATTGAAGAAAGAGACAATTTTCTAAACACATATGTATGTATTCTGTCCTGACATTACAGAACCTCGGTAGAAACAGGGGTGAAATGCTACCGCTTCGCACTAGTTCTGGCAAACCAGTAGTAATAAAAGCTACCGGTTCTTCCAAACTGGTATTTCTGATGATCAGCTGTGCCGCGCGATTTATATTTGCTAGAAAGCAGGAAATCCTGCTTTCTAGCGAATCTAAATCACGTGGCACAGCTGTTCTCCCCCTTCATTGTTCTACTTACCTTCAAACAGTTTCTTTTTTCCGCGCAAAGCACACATTTGTTGTGTATTGTGCATGTGCGTGCATGCAGCATGTGTTTGGCATGCACTGCACATGAACACACATAGCGAACCCACATTTGGTATGCAGTGTGCATGCATGAGCAGCAAACCAGTGGCAACCCATGGAGGATTTCACCACTGGGTAGATGCCTTTACTATAATCTAATACCTTGTACATAAGTACATCCTAATTGTAGTACTATCATTAAAGTACATTACAGAATAGTGGGAAATTCACACAGAATTTTCAGAACCGGGATGTTCCATCACTTTGAGCTTACAAAATAGAAGCAACCATCTCCATCAAACCCTTAAGTCATGAAATTAGAGTAAATATTCTCTATCACTGAATCCATTGCATAACAGTGTCATACATTCAATGACCCAGACACCTCTACAAGTTTTTTACTGAAGTACAAATAAAAGAAAACATGATTAACAAAAATTGGCTTCTGCTACAAAATCAATAATAATAAAAAACTTTTAATTAACTCCAGTTTCAACAGATAAGGTGTTTTTACCAGAGCATCTTAGGAAAAAAAAAATATGCAATAAACATTCTTAAGCATTGCATTCTTAGCAGAAAATTCTCTTAAATTTATATAACTATGTCAATTGGCATCACTGTGTAATGATATAATTGCCTGAATAACCCATTTAAAATGTTTGTATAATGAGGTCACAAATCATGAAAATCACGGTAAACATCCTGATTTTGTCTCATCTGTAATGATGTCATGACGAAAGGAACATACATCAGTGAAAAAGACTTTTGGATTTAATGGACATTCAGAAGCAATGGACACCTCCCTCCTACCCTACGGGTCCATTAAATCAAGGTTTTATTTTTCTGCTGTAATCTCCTGGCCATCAGTTAAAAGTAAAAAAAGAAAAAAAAAAACAGAAGGAGGAAAAAGAAAGCTTTTGTCAAGACCTTTCAAATGTAATTTTGATAGAGTGTCCTGGTTCTGCTTCAATCACCCACTCACAATTCAAGGAGTCTTTATAATAGCCAGGCCAGCCTGGAGAAAGGATGACTCCACTGGGGGCTGCAAAATGTCCACCACATGGAGCTATAAAGAAGAAAACAACAAGTTGTTATTGTCGGGCTAGAACAGTCATCATGCTCAGATTTCTGAAATAAAAGGAAATCACAAGAGCAGAAAGGAAGGCTGAAAAGAAGAAGCTACTTTTATCTTCAGATAAACTGGAGTCAAAGTGAAGCATAAATCAAATAAAGTCAGAAATCATCTGGGGGGGGGCATAAACTGGCATTGCAATTCTATATAACAGAATAACAAGTCCCTAATTCAGATTTTAGGGACACGATGGCTCAGTGGCTAAGACGCTGAGCTTGTCGATCGAAAGGTCGGCAGTTTAGCAATTTGAATCCCTAGTGCTGCGTAATGGGGTGAGCTCCCGCTATTTCACCCAGCTTCTGCCAACCTAACAGTTCAAAAGAACGTAAAAAATGCAAGTAGAAAAATAGAAACCACCTTTGGTGGGAAGTTAACAGCGTTCCGTGCGCCTTTGGCTTTTAGTCATGCTGCCACATGACCACGGAGACGTCTTCGGACAGTGCTGGCTCTTCAGCTTTGAAATGGAGATGAGCACCAACCCCCTAGAGTCGGGAACGACTAGCACATATGTGCGAGGGGAACCTTTACCTTTAATTCACATTTTACCACTCTCATCAACTCACTAATTCAATTAAGGGCAAGGTAGAATTTGTATTCATTTATTAAAATTTGCTTTTAAAGCATGGCCCTACCACACAAGGATGTTTGCAACATTTTTTTGTAGATGTTTCTATGTGATTAAAAAGAAGGAGTAACTGAGGAACAGGAGAGAGAATGAAATATGGTCCGGTCCTACTATCACTACTGTAAGCTTCAAATTTTTGTTTGCCTTTTCTCAATACCTCTTTCCAGCAGGTTCTGGAGACCAGTAGCAGAAATTTTGAGTAGTTCAAAGAACCGGCAAATACCACCTCTGGCTGGCCCCAGAGTGGGGTGGAAATGGAGATTTTGCAATATCCTTCCCCTGGAGTGGGGTGGGAATGGAGATTTTGCAGTATCCTTCCCCTGCCACACCCACCAAGCCACACCAAGCCCGCCAAGCCATGCCCACAGAACCGGTAGTAAAAAAAAAATGAATTTCACCACTGCCTCCTTCCCATGATTGGTATTTTTTGGAGGGAGAGGATTTTCAGTTTCACTTCTGAACTATATTTTTATATTCCATCACAACGAACAAGCTACACAAGCAATGTTTTTTTCTACATGTCATTAAATTACTATTCTGCAGTATGGGAATATTAACACTGAATGCTCTTCTATGGTTATTACAAAGACTATTCAAACTGTTACCTAAAAGCAGTGGCACTCAGAACCAGTAAATCCGATCAAAGCTGTATTGTGCCATTGCCATTTCTATGCGTGTCATGATGTCACATTTAAAGGGACCCTGCTTTCATCAACGTGGCCGTCCCTAAAAAAGTTTTGCTCTGAAAAATGATCTCAATTTGTCAAAGCAAAATAGGCAAATAAAATATTTTAAATGCTACAATGTTCTTCATTTGCACAGTATATTTTATGTGTTCCAACCCCTTCTCATACAGCTTCCTTCACAAAACTGACCATTTTCACATATCCTGGGATTCATCATTATACTCTCATACTGTCTGAAATGAAACTGAAAAGAATTCATACTTCGCAGTGATGGGAAAAGACTTTATCGTTCTATCAGGAGCCCTATTTAGTTTCATGAAGCCTGAACATGGATCCTGCCCCTCCTATTCCTCCCACTCACACACAGCAAAGAACAGCTAATTTCTCTGAGGGAATGTGAGTGACTCAACAGCAGGTTCTTGTGAAAAATTTGATAGATGAATGGATTCTGAAATGGCAATAGCTCCTGTATGTATTTACAGTATTACGTATTAGCAATTTTTGAAAAAAAAAATCAGTAGAGAAATCTACTTGAGTAAGGTAAAATATGTGCTTGTACTTGTTCTTATAAGGGAATATATTTCCATGAACTAATATCTATGGAGATTCTCAATCATCCAGGTCATGGTTCTCCCAAAGATGCTTTTCCAAAAGGCAACTGGAGTTTCTTTCTTTTTTCTTCGAAAACTGAAGAAGCTTCTTCGATGAGAAGCAAAACATTTTAAAAGAAGGAAAGAAAGGAAGGCCAGTTGTTTTTTGGAAAAGCACCTTTGGGACATTTCCATGAAGAGGTTGGGCAAGGTAGTTTGTTGTCAGTGTGCCTGAAATTTAGATTTTTTTTTAAAAAAATGGCATGATTATGGCTGTGTGAACATACCTCTGCATGTAAAAATGTAAGATCAAAGCTATCTGCTGCATTTTATTCTTCACATTGATCAATGTTGGGTCATATTAGTATAGTAGCATAGTAGATGGCTAACATTTTTACCATCGCGTGCCAGGAGAGGGGTGGCAGGGGAGAGTCACATGCATGCATGCCCACACCTATAATTCTACGCGCCCTGCCCTGCACACACAACCCCCCCTCTCCCCCCCTGCTCCTGGCACGCAATGGCCTGGTAGGCCCATTTTTCTTTCTTACCTGGTTCCAGATCCTCTCTATTTATCTGGAAAGGGCAAAAACAGCCTTTCTCACTCCCTCAGAGGCCCTCCAAAGGCCTGAAACGGCCAATTTCCCAACTCCTGGTGGGGCAGGAAGTGACGATTTCTGCTGTGCCCAACCTCTCTAGGAGTCTCTGGAGGCTGGGGAGAGCAAAAAACGTCAATTCCTGTCCCACCGGGAGTTGGGAAATGGGCCATTTCAGGCCTTTGGAGAGCCTCCGAGGGAGTGGGAAAGGCTGTTTTTGCCCTCCGCGGATGCATAGAGACGATCTGGAGCCAGGTAAGAAAGAAAAATGGGCCTTCCCCACCCATCCCCAGCCCTTCCGGAGGCAGGAAACAGCTGTTTCCCTACTTGCGGTGGGCCCAGAAGGCCAGAAAATCAGCTGGCCGGTGCGCGCATGCATGCCAGAATTCAGCTGGTGTGCCCACTGATATGGCTATGCGTGTCACCTGTGGCACGCGTGCCATAGGTTCGCCATCACGGCCATAAGTGGTCTTGAGTGCCAAATAGAGTAATGTTTGAACAATATTGCATTAAGACTTAGTTGATATCTCTTCAATTATTCCCATCCATCTTTATTAGGTGATGTTATGAACTCTGAAGATAACAAGAGCCTGATAGGTTGTAGCCTATGGTTGAGGAGTCAACAGTTTGTTAGTCACTGGAAATAATAGCTCAAAGCCAGCACAGGCTGCCAATTCTGAGAACAAGGAGATGAATTCTGAATTTGGGAGTCAGTAGAATGTGTCATCAGCTAACAAAAGCTTAGCAGCAGGGAGCATCACATTTCCTTGAGTGAAATCAGTGCCATCTTTTCTAATATTGAAAAGGCCTAAAACTCCACAGACTTCTCTTATGGTTGGAAATAATGTTCTACTACTAGATCTGTTTTGTAGCCACTGATTCTTGGTTTCTCGTTATTCTGTTCTCTGCAAACAGTTATTTGGCTTATGAGCCATGATTTGAATATTATGGATATCTTTGTCTATAACTACCAGAATGAAATAGATCCACTCTCCTGGGATGTATTTAAATCACAGCTATGAATTAGAGGAAAGACAAACTTTCTGTAGATTTTTTTCCTACCTAATTTAAAGTTGCAGCACTAATGTTACCTCCTATGTTATTTACAACTAAACTTATAAATTTGATGGAAACATTTGCTTGTTTCTATTCAGCCAGTACTCTTTTCTTTTAAGATGTTGTGAGATATTATCAGAACTGTATACAGTCTTCCAAGTGTGAATGAAACATGAATTCTCTATCATTATTCTTAACATAACATTTTCCCTTCCCCCTTGTGACTAAACATTTTCATTCAACAATCTAGGAATATTGTAAAACCTGGAATATTTTTTCCTCCTAGTATTCCTTATTTATACTATCATTGTGATTTTTTTTTTTGCTATTTTAATTATTGCTGTTCCAATTGGAAGACTTTCCATTGACAAACACTGAAATATATTGGTTCAAATAAATCCTTAGAAGGATTTATTGGACCAATCTTTTTAAAAAATCATATTCTTTAACTGGTCAAATCTCTTTTCAGATCCAGGTAAGATTCTTTTTATCCCCATCTGTTTACAAGATAAAACTAACTTTTGCAGAAACTTTTTCTTTACCAAGACATATATTTCCATATGCACAATATTTTTCTTTGTTACAAGAATTTTTACCAATTCAGACAAAAATACCCTCTCTTTAAATATTAAAATAAAAATGCTATATTATATATTTTCTAATCCTCTGAAACAGAGGAATTTGTGTGACATGAGATAGATGATAGATATCGATTGATCGTTAGATAGATAGATTTTAGAAAACCAGCAGTTTCCATTTGAATGTTTGAAAACCTTTTAGTTAGATAAAATCAGACCTATCACTGTATATACCCAAATAACATAGGATATTATTTGCATTTAATTGAATAAACATGCTATAATTATAATTCTGAATGTTATCAATGTTTTACTGAAGTTTATCTGAAGCAGAAATAGCTTTTGCAAGAGTGAGCATTCCTGAAATCCTATCAAAACACAATTGTTCAAGTACCACAATCTTAATCACATAAAATTACATTTACTATTGTATTAAAAATAATACTTAGTGTAGAAAAATAATTCCTAACATGATAATATGTTATTTGATTATCAAATAAAAAATGGAGCTTCAGTATAAATATCTGTTGTATATTCCCAGGAAATTAATTTTAGCTATAACGATTTCATGTAACTGGAAATACTTCTGTGCCTAACATGTTAAAATGTTATAAATAATTATCTACAACAATTAGTTTCTATTATCCTTCAAAACAGTAACAGCCAAAACAAAACATTGTTATTATATTAAATTGACCATGATAGGATGTATAACTAAATTAAGTGAATGATTGAGCACAACATTAATAGAGCACTGGTTTAATTTTAATGCTACATTAAAAAATAAGCTAAAAGTAGGTTACTAACAACTTCAAGAAATTTTAATTTTTTTTCATAAATAAACTAAGGAGTATATATGGTATTAGCTGATAAATATTTTTTATGTTTAAAGAAGAAAGTTTGATTCAGCTCAGTTATGTAACTGATAACAATAAAATATTGATATATTACCTGAAACCATGTAGGAAGTTATGATATTTTGACACATCAGTGTAAAAATATTTGAAAAATATTTTATTATTGACCCTGTAATCCCTTAATTTGGAGTACAGTTGGGGTGATGGAATGGAGCTAAGCATTTATTGGCTAGATGCCCTTCCTGACACCTACACAAAACTCAAAGCAGATATTTTTTCTTTGCGCACAGAGAAAAAAATATCTGCCACTATCTAGGATTGAACTCACAGTCTCCTGATTGTGAGGCAAGAGCTCTACCTCTAGGCCACCATGCCAGTCAGTGTAAATATATTTGAGTATTTTAGGAAAAATATATTTATGGACCTAGAAGTTTTGCATATGACAATGAGCAAGCTGTTTCATGTGAGAAATATGGAATCTGAATAAACATATGAAAAAAGACCAGCATGTATTTAGCTTCCTGTACCGAATATTTAATATATGCAATATTTAGTAACTTAGATTATCATTCAAGATAATCATATCAGATGATATTTGCAAATTTCATCAACATGACAAAAAAAAAGTTGGCTGTGAATTTCATCTATTATGTTACAGATTAAGAACTAATATACAATATATATTAACACAAAAACTATAAAAAAAGTTACAAATACCTCCACACTTAGGGATAGGTCCACTCCACATGACTTTACCATCCATCAAAACACAAGTAATTGTTTCAGTTCCTTGAGTTTTAATAAAACCATCTTCACAAATCACAGAGATAGAACTTCCCAGTTGAAAATTGTCTCCAAACCGACGTGCATTGATTGGTATACCAGGATCAGGGCACTCATTATGTCCAAATGCTTTAAAACACAAAGAAGACAAGGAAGGAATAGGACAAAGATTTAAAAATATCAGTTATACTTCAAAGTTATTTGAGCCCAGGTTTTATATATTGCAATTTTTTTTCTTGATCTCTAAATTAATCAACGTTGATACTACCATAGATGCACTATGCTCTAAAATATAACAATCCCCCCCCCCCCAATTATATTAGTTGCATTAGTTCTGCACTAGTTGATAAATAGTTTCAAACATTGCTTTGACAAGTTTTTCCTAATTTTCATATTTTGGCTTCGTTTCTCCTTCACTGAAGAATTGAACTATAATTCTTTTATAGTGCAAATTACGTTGGTTTATTTTATAATTAAAATTACTTTCATGTTCTTCTTTCCATGTGAGAATGACATTTCAGATGATAGATAGATAGATGATAGATAGATAGATAGATAGATAGATAGATAGATAGATAGATGGTAGATAGGTAGGTAGGTAGGCAAGCAGGCAAGCAGGCAGGCAGGCAGGCAGAAAGACGCTGCCCAAGACCACATTGGTATCTGTTTTTATTTGATAATTATGTGGTAAATTCCATATTCAAAATTTATATAAGTCCTAAATATAGCAATTGTAGGCAACATATCTTGTATTCATATATGAGCAAAGTAAATTGATAATTTTACTATTATTACTAAGTGGATGCAAAATTAAAAACACTAAACCTAAAGGTATCATTGTAATAGTTTTGTAATGAATAAAGTTTTATATTCCAAAACAATAAATTACCATAAAATTACCCTTTAAGTAGAAACCCCTTTTCCTATTCATATGAATGTGACAGAGAGTCAACTGTTGACAAAGTGGCTTGAGGCAATAGCAATGTGTCAAACAGTACATAATTTAAAAGCAGAACAAGAACTGTGACAATTACTGACTCAGGTTGTATATTCTTCATCTCTCTCAGGAGAGAAAAAGAAAAGGAGAGAGAGAGAGAGAGAGAGAGAGAGAGAGGAAGGAAGTATAATCAGTGTAACTCTAAAGAGTTTTTGCAGTTGTCATCAGTGTTTAATGATCCACAACTCTTTTCACTCACCTACAAGAGTGACTGCTAATAAGTTAACTAGTATGGTTTCAAGAGGAGACTGAAGGAGATATTATGGACAGAATGGGATATAATCATTTATATAAGATAATACACAAGATCCAATGGTTATTCATTGTACAGTTATGTTCTAAAACTCCTGCATCCTTTTTTTCCAGAAAAAAAATAAAATTTTAATTTTAATTCAAAACATGGAAAGGTGTCATTCAAGTTTAAGAACAAAGGACTGCTTTTAAAAATGAATTTTAAAAGTTCATTGGGAAAGAACTGTATCTTAATTTAGGATAACATTTGTCACTAGGCAAAAATTTGGAAACATGTCAGAAACAAAAGTGGAATCACTTGTGGCATTGAAGTAATTTTATATAACAATCTGATATGACATCCATCAGAGCCAATTTAAATGTAATGTTCTTCAATTACTCTTTGACAACTTAGTATTAACAGCTCTTGCCACAGGTGTCACTTTGGAAAAAGTACAAAGTTATATTGTTATTAATAGCATAAAGTTGTGTATTACTTTACATTAACACAGATCCGTACATGGCAATAAAATTAGACATCCACTCTCTTTGCCATGTTTATAAGGTGTGAGAATGTTACTATAGCTTTTTTGATACTGTGGCTTGAAAAAAAGAAGGAAATGAAGCCAAACATTCATCTCATAGGAAGTCTATTTTGTGATGCAGTTGTAGTAGAAGTAGATACTGCAGAAAAGCAAATTAAAACAATCAAAAATTAATAAGACACAGATATTTGATATGGTGGTTCCTAGGTGAAGAAAGGAAGGAAGGAAGGAAGGAAGGAAGGAAGGAAGGAAGGAAGGAAGGAGGGAGGGAGAACGTGAGGGGGGGAGGGAGGGGGGGAGGGAGGGAGAAGGGGGGGGGGGGGGGGGGGGGGGGGGGGGGGGGGGGGGGGGGAGGAGGAGGAGGAGAAGAAAAAGAACAAGAAAGAGAAGGAGGAGGAGAAAGAGGAAGAGGAGGAGGAGGAGGAGGAGGAGGAAGATGAAGAGGAGGAGGAGAAAGAGGAGGAAGGAAGGTGAAATCAGAAGACACCATAATCCTTCAGTTAATTATTATGGTATGAATACTAATAGCACTAACAATAAAGTCTGTCTGTCTGTCTGTCTGTCTGTCTGTCTGTCTGTCTGTCTGTCTGTCTGTCTATCTATCTATCTATCTATCTATCTATCTATCTATCTATCTATCTATCTATCTATCTCTCCAGAAAAATATTAATAAATAAAGGCATGCATATAATTATTAAATATGTAATAAATACATTTACTCACTGTTATAGGTGATATTAAATCCTCGGCCTGACATTGAATGATCAGCTTGAAATTCCAAGCGTAAAATGTGGCTGTTGCTAGTCAGATGGGATGGCACTTCAGCTCCAGTGAATGTGCCAAGTATTGGAGAATCCGGAGAATCACCGTCTTTAATTGCAAGAAAGTCAAATTGAGATTCCAGGTCAAAATCATTGAAAGAGAGATGAATGCGACTCCCAGGGTCTGAGATGATTGTCCAGATGCAATTCAAATTATTCCCGTATCCTTCTGGATAGTCAGGAGAAAGAACAGTTCCCATCGGTGCCGTGAAATTAGATAGGCAAGGAACTGTCAAAAGTCAGGAAAGAAATTAGAAAAGAGATAAGAACCCAACTAAAATTGACATTCTGAGCATTTTCTCCCAATATTTTATTTCAATATTCTTATTTATTCATTCCTTTATTTCAGGGGTGGGTTGCTGGGGGTTTGCAGGGGTTCGGGAGAACCTCTAGCTACGATTCTGTGCAGTTCGGAGAACCCCAAATTCCACTCCAGGCTGGCCCTGCCCACCCCTCCCCTCTTCTCCCAGGAGTCCCCATGCAGCCCATTTTGGATGCAGGTAAGTGCAAGGCATGCGTGGAGGCTCAGGGAGGGTGAAAAACAGGCCTACCGGGAGTTCAGGAAGGCCAGAAACAGCCCTTTCACTAGTTTGCCATGAAATGAAATACAATGTTACCATACTTCCCAGAGGATTATCCAAAACCACAATTAAAATTGGTTGATAAGGATTGATTCAGCAATCTTTTTAAAAAGACAACCCAAAGTTTACGGGTATTGTTTAACTCTAAATTCAGCCCCATTTGCTGAATTTAGAGTATATAGTACACATTAGTTGGAACCAGTTATCTGGTTCCATTCATCCTGGAAAGAGAATTATTATTCTGATTGATCACAGTTATATTAGCTCATTGCCAAATCTCATTTTCCAATTTTGTTCTAGGTGCAATATCTCATTGAAAGAAAAGTATGCAAAATGAACCAAACGACTATTACTGAATGGAAGAGAATATTTGTAGCTCAGGATTGAACTGTGGAGTTCATGGTGTCCTCTGAGCTTGGTGGTTTTCTTGCAGACATTTTATCACCAAACTAGGTTACATCATCAGTGCTTGGTACTGATTGATTAGGATTATAAATAAAAGAAGATCCTTCCTAGTCTTATTCCCCTAATAAAATATTAGGGATGCAAAGGCTTTCCCTTTCTGACTTTCTTCTTCATTTAAGAAGCTTTATTTTTTAAAAAAGTATAGGAAGAGTGGCAATGATATTCTATCGTTTAGATAATTGATTGGTTAGATTGTTAGATATAGATGATGACAATCATCATCTCCTCCCCCCCACCCCCACACTTCTCTGTTCAGGATCTAACAGTAACTTTGGCATAACTTGTAATTTGTTGATGTCCTTGACATCCTTTTCCTGTCTGTATTAATACCTATTAACTGTAAATTGTAGAAGAAAGCATGTATTGAATTCTGTTACAATGAAATGAAAGTAGGCTTTATGATTTACCCACTTAGTGCTACATATGCCCACTTTCAAGCAGTAGTGAAATCAGAAACTTCAGGCAGTTCAAATGAGTATAGAGATTTATTGCACGCTTAAGCTCTCTACAAGAATCTGAACCACTAACGGTCAAGAGAAATTAACGGGAGTTAAGAATAGAAATAATTTCATGATGGGTTGGACTTAGATCTCTTGTGGGCACACAGACATTCATGACTGACAACACATTTGAACCTTCCCTCCCTCAGAATCAGCCTGGTTATCTCCTATAGCCACCCCCTTAGAGGGAGGAAGCTATTCACATGCACAATCATTCATCAAGCATGTAAAGAGACCAAAGATCAATGTTACCATGGTAATTTTTAGTTCACAAATAAGCAGGACTTGGTTTAATCACAAGAAATTTTCAAATGTCCTTATTATACAGGTAACATTTTATATTAATACTACTATTTTACCACAGTCACCATAATGACTAATAATTTCGGTTACTACATTGCAGCAGTTGGGGGCGTTATTATACAACCAAGTAAAGATAAAATAAAATAACTAAAATATCTTATAGAATGCTGAAATACTTCTTTGGGTTTCTCCAAACCTGCCTAACGCCCAGATATATTACATTTTGTTGGTTGGTTGGTTTATGTTAAAAAGGTGATTGTTTTTTTGTCGCGGTGGAATTAGTGCCAGGCAAGCAAAATATACGTTTCTAGGATCATGTAGGCACTAAAAGAGATTTGGGGATAGTACAAAATTCAAAGAAATTGAAAAAATGTACAATTTCATTGTAAGTCAACCATTATTAGGAATATTTTAGCAATTATCCAATCCTATAATTGTCCATAAAAGTATGTGTAAAATACATTATAAATACTGAAGGAATACTGAATATCTGAAGACCAAATATTGTCTGGTGAGAGCATAAAAATGTTTTTAAAAAGATTTTAGTTCAAAATAGTTTTTCAGGAATATATACATACAGTACGTTTTAAATTATTGGAATATATTAATTTATACTCACAAATGCATATAGGTATGTTTGCTGACCACTGGTTATTCTCTTGACAAACAATAGTTTTTTCTCCAATCAATTCAAATCCGAACTGGCATTCAAACCTCAACACATCATGATTGGAAAAACCATCTCCTTCTCTGATGCCATACAATGGTGTTCCTGGGTCTCCACAACTTTCTTTTTCGATTTCTGTTTAAAAAGACACAAGTTACTAGTCAATAAACTAACTATACCAACTACTAACTAAGAGCCGCGGTGGTGCAATGGTTAGAATGCAGTACTGCAGGATACTTCTGCTGACTGCCGGCTGCCTGCAATTTGGCAAATCGACTCTCACCAGACTTAAGGTTGACTTAGCCTTCCCTCCTTCCAAGGTGGATAAAATGAGGACCCAGATTGTTGGGGGCGATATGCTGACTCTGTAAACCACTTAGAGAGGGCTGTAAAAGCACTGTAAAGTGGTACTTAAGCCTAAATGTTACTGCAAATATCATAAGATACTGACTGTAGCACTAGCACCTCTTATCTAAAAAGTAGAAAATGGTTCAAATGAAAATGCACAACCCGTGAGAAAAAGAAAGTGCTTTAAGATTTACATTGCCAGAATCATCATATATGTGTAAATCATCTCAATTACTACTGAAATAATTATTTTAGTTTGATCCATACTGGATTTTCATCACATGAAATTATTAGAAGCCCCAATATGAATTTATATTTGCAATCAGATCTAGTTACTGCATTGGCTCCAATGAGCATAACAATGTAAATGAAATCTGATGTATCTCCAAATTAGCAACCCACATGAGATATTTCTCTTCCTCACACCACACACTTTACTGGGCAAATGTGACTTTTAAGGTCTGGATTTTGTTTTAATAGAACAAGAAGACAAGCAATTCCAATTGTACAGGAAAAAGCTTTCAAGTGATTGTCCTCAACTCTATGTAAAATCATTATTAAACTAATTAGATCTCTGTATTATAAAAGGAGAGGCAGTAAAGGGAAATGGAAAGCAGAAAAAGAAAAATTGATCAGTCTGAAGCATGGGGAGAAAACACAGAGAAGGGAAAGAAAGAGAAGAATAAAATCTATTTTATCAATTACATTGTTCCAACAATGGGAAGGATGTACACGCAACTCTAATCTTATATTTTGTTCAAAATAACTTTGGGCATTTGGGAAAAAAACACACACTCTCTTTTGATATCTTCTCTTTCCCCATGCATCCTGATTACGTTTTTGACATTGATTGTGATTCTCCAGTTTATCTTAACAACTGCTTTTCCATGTATTGCATTCCATATATTAATATTTGTAAAGCTAGTTGTTCTGCTAAAGGACACATTTTTTCAGAGGTAATGTAGAAGTCCATTGAAATCATTAAAAAAAAAAAAAAAACTAGAGGGAAACAGAAAGACCAGAACATGCTATTTCCTGCAGTCAAGACCAAGATAAGCAGAGATTAACACCAGAGAAACAATCAAGCAGAAAATAATACTGTAATCAAGGAACAACCAAGGAAGGGAACACCCCCCCCCCAATACAAATAGAAAAAGCTACTCTATATAAACAGGAAGCAAACCCCACACTCTCTACCATTGATAATGTTGCCTAGTCCAGTAATACAATGCCTGCAAGCAAACAAACAAGCTCAGTGAGCATCAAGGACTCCATTGAAGCCACTTTGAATTGGAATAGAATTAAAAAGTGTCAAGACATAATATTATCTCTTCCTCCTCCTACTCCTTCACCTCCTCCTCCTATTCAGCAGGTTGAAAGGAAAAATACTACACCGAATCAATTGTCTGAAGAAGACTTTGACCAATACCACAAACACCAAAAACAGATTGCAGACTGCCTATCCTTCTCTAAGAAAGCCACATGGGAAAATGAGGATTGTTATCAGCTATATTCAGTGGTGGGATTCAGCCAGTTCGCACCACTTCGGGAGAACTGGTTGTTAACTTTCTGAGCAGTTTGGCAAACTGGTTGTTGGAAGAAATAATTAGGGTAGCGAACCGGCTGTTAAATTACTTGAATCCCACCACTGGCTATATTCCATTTATTTTGTTAGAAAGACATATTAAGATTCATTTTTTTTAAAAAAAATATCCTTGTCCCAGCTAGGATGATAGTATGAGGATCTGAGCCCTGGGGATCTGAAATTCATTTATATAGGGATTTTTTTTGGTGGGCTGGGGGAAGAGGTGGGAGTGATATCATTGAAAAATAAATAACTAAGAAATCTCCCAGCACCCGTAATCTTTACATACATACATACATACATACATACATACATACATATCTCTCAGTTAATTATAAAAGACTTGAACCACTAAATAAAGTACAATTGCAATAGTGAACAAAAATATTTAAACTTATTTATTTAAACTGGAATATTGTCCAATGATTTTCATACATGTTCCTACAGTTTTAATCAGCTCATAGCAAATTATTTGTGCCATAGTCACATAAAGCTCATACTTATGCATTATATATTCCTGTAAAAAACTGTTTTATTGACCACATGATTCAAAGGACTACATCAGAATTCCTATGATCTCATTGTAATCTAAAAGTCAAGAAGAGGATCTTCTGTTTATGTGAGCTCAAGGATCATTTTAGAAATTTTCTCCATTTAAAATTTCCTCTCACTTTCCATCTATTTTTATTAATATAGATAAGAACATGACAACTTGTCTGGTTTTGAACTCTTGAACCAGTACATCAAACATAAAGGTAAAGGTTCCCCCGCACATGCGTGCTAGTCGTTTCCGGCTCTAGGAGCGGTGCTCATCTCCGTTTCTAAGCCGAGGAGCCAGGGCTGTCCGAAGAAGTTTCTGTGGCCATGTGATCGGCATGACTAAATGCCAAAGGCGCACAGAACGCTGTTACCTTCCCACCAAAGGTGGTCCTTAGTTTTCTACTTGCATTTTTTATGTGCTTTTGAACTGCTAGGTTGGCAGAAGCTGGGACAAATAACAGGAATTCACCCCGTTACATGGCACTAGGGATTTGAACCGCTGAATTGTCAACCTTTCGATCAACAAGCTCAGCGTCTTAACCACTGAGCCACCGTGTCTCTTGTATTACATCAAACATGCAATTCATTTAAATTTAAAAATGTTCTCTGTGCTAAATTATCACGCACATAACTTGTCCAGATGCCACTTTAGCAGGTTTATATTATTTTGTTTGAATTATTCAACCTACATTCAGAGCTATATAGCCTAGCATCTCTCATATTCAAGTTATTAACGCCTTTGGATACAAATATCATCAACAGATATAGCTTTCTCTGTGGAAAGGTTTATATTATCGAATAAATTGCCAGTGAAATTCAACGAGTCCCTTCTTTTCTATAGTTTAGGAGGAACCACAAAAGCAATGTTTTACCAGGATATTTAGTGCTGCTACTTTAGCTTTTGTGTTTTTACATTTTTTAATATATATATATATATATATTAATGAACATCACTGATGTTTGTGTAAGCCACCTAACATAAGAGACTAGATGCCATGTGTGTTTTCTAAATAAAATAAGCAGCAATGAATCACTCAACAGGTGTGGAGAATTGTGATCATTCAGGACTGACTTATAGCCAGAGGAGACTAGAGACCTTTTCTTCTTTGTTATTATTGCATTTTTTTTATTTATGTTCTTGCCAGAAAGAGTCTTGCCTGAATAATGAGTATTGGTTTGAAAATTTAGAAAATAGAAAGCTGGAAATATTAAACTCTCCTGTCTAATTGAAGGACTGAGTTAGGCTCAGATAACTTTTAAGTTTGAATCTATATTGAAATATGGTCCTTGCAATCCTAAATTGCATTAACAGAGGGATACAATCAAGATCAAGTGAGGTACTAATACCATTCTGTAAAGCCTTACTAAGATCACACCTAGAATACTGCATCCAGTTTTGGTCACACTATAAAAAAGATGTTGAGACTCAAAAAAAAAAAATGCAGAGTGGAACAACCAGGATGATTCAGGCCTAGAAGCTATATTTTGCATTGGGCCATCAGGCCTGCCACATTTACTACTGTGGGAAACTGGGAGGGGGGATTGTATGGAACATAGGTGATATATAGTCATAATAACATTCTTTTCTCAGAGAGTCAAGGACATCTTGACCTGTACCTGGTGAGCTGGAACTCTCCAGTTGGGACGGAGCTTTGATTGAGCCATGTAATGAACTTGAGCTCCTCAAATTTATAATTTTTAGCTGGGAATCATGGAATTAGGATGATATTGGAGCTTCTAAAGGTGATTCAGAGTCAGGAGGTATAGTTTTATATGAATTCAAAAAAACATTTTTAAAAGAGTTTTTTTCCAGTTTTATTGTCTTTTATGTCTCTTAATTATCTTGAAAAGAGCTAAACCTACCAGCTTTCAAGGATCTATTGCAAATAATGGAACTAAAATTAGCTCTACTTTATTTAAAAAGGATAAGCTTGGGGAAAGCTCTTAGAAGGTACAGAAGTAGAAAAAAGTAGAACATTTCATCAATTTAGGGGGTTCAAAGGTTAGAAGAAGAAAAAGTAGAATAGACTTTGTGCATAAATAATCAAGGCACTGAGAGTTTGGTTCACAGACGACTGAATATTTTTCTAACATGCTGAACATTTAATGCTTATAAAAAATGTAGTGCATGGATCAATCAAATTGATTCAAGCTTGGGAAAAGGTGCTAAAATGTTATCATTTCTGTTTTGCCTTGGATAAAAGTGACAGAAAATTCATTTTGTCTATATATGAGGAAGCAGCGCTGACCTTCTTATCATGGTGGCTCCTCAAAATCGTGGATTATATCTCTCAATAACCCAAACCAGAATGATAGACAGCAGCATTTGCTGGACACAAGGAAGAGTTATCATGCCTCGTATCAGAAAGACACAGAAGAGAAGGCTATCAAAGTAACGTATCACTTTTAAATTTTATTTAAAATATTGTGGCAGAAAACTCTGTTTGATCCTAAAAAGCAACCAGGATCAGACATGGTTAGTACTGGGAGACCCTCAGGAAGCCTTTGAGCTGTACACTACAGTGGTGGTGGTGGGGAAATAACATGGAACTATTTCTATACCGTTGCCATTCAAGTGATGTGATTTAACTTGAGCTGTCTGAGAAACATTACAAAATTCACAATTGTTCCATTCTGTGAATGAATATATATATATATATATATATATATATATATATATATATATATATA
>WNWU01000003.1:50916236-50961281 GCA_012654045.1 Ptyas mucosa
AGGAAGGAAGGAAGGAAGGAAGGAAGGAAGGAAGGAAGGAAGGAAGGAAGGAAGGAAGGACATATGTCTTATTATTTCTTTTAGAAGATTTTCTCCTCTTTCCACTCTTAAAACACACTTTAGAATTTAAAATTTGGATAATTTCTTGGTTTGAGTTTTTAGCAATCAGTCCTGAGGATGTTTAAAGCCATATAAAAATATTGTTTCAGGGGTTTTATTCATTACTAAAAATAAATGCTCTTAGTGATCATTTAACTGGGCATTTCACTGGATTTCAAAAGACCAAAAATTTGAGAAGGTCCTAGAACTTCCTGGATTCACTTCCAGGTTCTCAATAGCAGTAATCCAACCTCTTCTTACAACAAAACTGAATCTTATTTTATTTTCTACTGAAAATACATCAAAATGTATCCCCAAAGAGTCTCCATTATGTTTGCCTGAATTCACAGGCATATTAAAAAGAGATATATATAAATGAATAAATCTTGCAAAACAGATTAAAAATGCAATTGGAACATGAAATAACTTTGAGACAGTTACGCTCAGCTTGACAGTACTGCAAATTGGAAAAAAAAATCAGCAAATTATCTACACATTTTTGTCTACTATATCTTTTTTGTTATAATATAGTGGTAACTTTACCGTGAAGCTAACAACACTCTGAATAATACTCTGATAAGGGGGAAAACAGATAGAACATTCATTTGCATTCATAACAAATCAGTGTAATTTCATCAGTCTTGTTAAATGTATGTCTTGCTTTGAACTGGCTGCTACAAAACATTAGCATCTTAAACTAGACTAGACATGCAGAGAAAAATTATTCATATTTATCTAAGGGAGATTGAGAAGTTAGAGAACAGAGAAATCAGTAAGTATGCAAGGTCGAATATTAGGAAATGATAAAACTAAAACTGTATTAGATGAATTTAAAGACTATCATGACATGAAATCAGATTGAAGCTCAATGTCATTTTTTTTTGCACTTGTGTCAGAAGCACCAAGGCACTTCCGGATTGAAAAGATTATCTGATGACATCACTGTTGCCTGAGGGATATCCCATTGGGAACTCTTATCATGTCCCCAGCAGAAATTGGACAAAGGACTCAAGTCTCAAACATAGGCTTGCTAACCTCCATCCCATCATCTTGATTGATCTTTGAACATTTTTGCCAATCTTTCCGGTTACATCTATAAAACATTTTATACAAATTCTCTTTATATGCTGTAGCCATTGTTAATTTGTAATTTCTTTTCCATAATTGCTGCCATTTATCTAATTCTATTGTATATCCAATTTTTTTTGCCCATGCTATCATTGTTTCTTTTACTTGTTCTTCCTCTAATTTAACTCCAAGTAAATAATATAGAATTTTTTAATCATTTTCTCATCTGTTCCTGTGAGTATCTCACCCAATTCTGTCATCTCCAAATAAAAACCATATAACTTTGCATCTTTTTCATATCTCAATTGTATTTTCTATCCCAGCATCTTAACCATGTGAGTCATGTTCCTTGTTCAATATCTTCTGTTGATTTCTATTCAACTCACAGATCCTTAGACACGTCTCTATCGAAGGATGATATCATTAATAAGAGATGAATGATACTTCTCTAACATCAATTAGAATCTAAATTTCAGAAATGTTCATGAAAACTACATGAAAAAAGATGCTTATTCTACAATCATATACATATATTTCAGTAACACAATAAATAACACTAGACAGTAGGAAAAGATAAAATTTATTTGATTTTATCTTTTCCTATTATCAAAAGGATTGTTTAAGAATTTAACAGCAATAGGAAAGAAAAAAAAGTTTTATGCAATAAAGAAGGGAATAAGAACCAAAAAATGTGTGAATTGATTCTGCGAGTCACATATGTGACTTCACATCCTTCTAATGTGCATTATATTTATAAGAAATATGGTTAGATCTATACAAGCAAAGCCTGAATATTATATCTGTATTTAAGAAGCACTGATTCTTGTTATTATCTCAGAAGAGAAGAAATGTTTATGAAAACATTTGTTGGAAATACAAGTAAGTAAGGGGTTTAATATAAATATAAACCTGAAGACTAGATAACATAAACATTGGTCCATTCTAAAATCACACATTGTTTTGAGAAAATCTTAGTTGATGGTGAAATTCAAAATCCTTTCCTCAAGAAATATTTTCAACATTCCCTCTTTTATCTCCCCATCAAGAGGTCATGGGATGAATTATCAAGCAGAAAAATACAACAACAATGTATAATAGCTACATCAACTCATTGAATTTTGTTTTTTTTTCTTTTAGTAATCCTGTAATCCCTTGCATTGGGCTGGAGTCAGGGCAAATGGAACTGATTGCCCTTCCTGATGCCTATGCAGAGTTCACAGCAAATATTTTCTGTTTGCACCCAGAGAGAGAAATATCTGCCACTACCTAGGATTGAACTCACAGTTTCCTGACCTCACAGACTTCCACGTCTAGTGCACCACACCACTCAGATCAACTCACTGAATGAAGTGTAGAAATTAGAATAAGTCGTGGTTGCCTTTAAACTTTATCCTTGTTCAGGCTTATTACCTGCTATAGGGAAATTCCAGAAAATCCATGGATTTTGATTGATGTGACAGAAATATGATCAATATGATCTTTCACCCAGGTGAATTTTGCTTATTAAGAAACTATATAACATGGATTCTCAAAGCTAAGCTGGCTTTGCTTTCTGTGATTCCCAGGTCTTGGCAAAAATGAGATATTATGACTGTTCTGAGGGGCAAAGGACATGGGCTTTGTAATTTGTTAACTAACATAGTTACCTTGCATTTTAATCTCATTTATATTCTCTCTTTTAAAGTGATGTTCAGATTTATTAGCTTTTAACATTCCTAAACTGATAAACAAGCTGGAGACTAGCTCCAGATAACAAAAGTTTGTTAGTACAAATTGGGGTCTGGCTTATCTCTTTTGTGAACGCTAAACAACTTTTCTCCTTACAATTTATTCCCCTTCAGACTTCAGACCTCATTTTAATAAACATGTATGCTATTATCAACTTTCCTCTTTCAGATTTCTTTGTTATGTAAACTATAAAAAAGGGGATGTAAGCTAAAGATAAAGGGGATAAAGATAAATTAAAGCTGAAGGGGACGCGGTGGCTCAGTGGCTAAGACAATGAGCTTGTCGATGAGAAAGGTCGGCAGTTCAGCGGTTCGAATCCCTAGCGCCGCGTAACAAAGCGAGCTCCTGTTACTTGTCCCAACCTAGCAGTTTGAAAACACGTAAAAAATGCAAGTAGAAAAATAGGGACCGCTTTGGTGGGAAGGTAACAGCATTCCGTGTGCCTTTGGCATTTACTCATGCCATCCACATGACCATGGAGATGTCTTCAGACAGTGCTAGCTCTTTGGCTTTGAAACAGAGATGATCACCACCCCCTAGAGTTGGGAACGACTAGCACATATGTGCTAGGGTAACCTTTACCTTTACCTTTAAGCTAATGATTGGGGTTCCCTCCTTGAGTGAGAGGAATCCCTTTTGTCTGAATATGCTGATAAATTGTAATAAAATGATCTTCCTGTCTTGCTGGTTTGTCTCATTGGAAAATATGCATGCTGAGGCACGAGGCTGAAAAAACATATTTGGCCTTCAGTCCCCTGCATGAAAGTGAGAAATAGGAATACACTGTTCTTATTCATTAATATATATGTGGTGCATTTATATGAGATGGGTAGGGAAAGATTATAATTCTTGTTTGCATTTAACAAAAATAATTAAAACAAAGTAACAAGAGTTTGGAACACAGAACAGTGGACAACGGACATAATTGTAGAAGAACAATGTGCATTTTTAAAGAATATGTGTGCATATCTTTTGAAAATGAGATTCTTTAGAAAACAAATCAAATTATTATTACATTATTAAAATGTTAATTTAATTTAATTCCCAAACTTAAGAGGCTGCCCAATGTCTTGACAACTCTGAGCAGGTTTACAAATAAAGCAGAAAATGGAAAGAAAAAAAAAGAGTCCTAGCTGAATAGAAATACAAGATTCAGCAGCAGGAGAAAAAAAATGAAAGAACCCATTGTAGCCTATATCCCTACACCTGGGAAAATAGCCAGACTTTTAAGAGTTTCCTAAATGTCACAAATGAACCCCTGGTGGACATCATTCCCAAAAACTGGTGCTGTAGCAGGCAAGGCATGCTTTCTGGATCCTGCAAGATGACACTGTTTAACTGACGGGAACTGGGGTACACTCACTCTTCATATGATACTGTTCTCATAACAGAGTCTAAGATTCTGGCTCATATCCCAGCAATTTTTATAGCCCAAATAATTTCTTTTATATTATCCAAAGATTTTAAAATATTTATTTTTATAAATCAATATTCAAGTCCATATACTATAATTTTATGGGAATAAGATTGTTGCCCCAGTAAAATTATGCTGTCAGGTTTTACTGTCCAAGTAGTAACAGCTCCAGAAAGCAAAAAGTCATCCATTTTTACTGTGCAAAATTCAGGATTGGTGTATATTAGTTAAACTTTGTTAAAAGGAGTACAATTTTCTACAGTGTTCGGAATGGGACAACTTGCCATGGAATAGAATCTTTAAAGAAAAGATGCTAAAGGAAGGACAAATATTAAAATGATGTCAAAGAAACAGTGGTGGATAACAATACAGTTATTTCACATTGAGTTATCCCACTTTGAATTGTCCAGTGGTCAGTTGTCCCGCTGCAAATTGGTCATGTCCAGTTGTCCTGCATTGAGTTGTCAGTGGCAAGTCAGCCATGGCAAGTTGTCCTAGGCCCGTGATGGTGAACCTATGGCACGGGTGCCACAGGTGGCACATGGAGCCATATCGATGGGCACGCGAGCTCAGCTCCGGCACGCATGCATGCACCAGCCAGCTGATTTTCGGGCCTTCTGGGCCCATAAGAAGACAGGAAACACACTGTTCCCGGCCTCCAGAGAGCCTCTGGGGAAGGGGGAGGCCATTTTTGCCCTCCCCAGGCTCCTAGAAAGGCTCTGGAGCCTGGGAGGAGCAAAAAACGGGCCTACTGTGCCATCACGTGCCAAAAGTGGGGGAGCACGGGGGGGCAAGGTGCATAGAATTAGGGATGTGGGCACGTGTGCGTGTGACCCCACTGCGCTCCCCCCAGTTTTGGCACACGATGGCAAAAAGGTTAGCCATCACTATCCTAGGCTCTATATAACTAATTCAGGGTGTTCTCCAAGATAATGTATAGCTAACTTAAAGTGTATTGAGCTATGCTATTTTGTATTGGAATATGTGCTGTAGTTGAATCTCATAGGACAGAGAGATTGCACTAGCACTGATGATGTTACTTAGTTGGGTAATGAAATGTCTGCAACCAACCTCAGAGAGCACCAAGGACCCCAGAATTTATAGTGTTATTTTATGTATTTTGTTAGCTTAAAATTGAAGAATAATACATGTGTATGCCTGTAAAGTATTTTATAATTAAAGGGCATTGCTTCTGTGCTTTCTGCTCACATGATCATAATAAAATGAATGATGTTAGGATCCACAGCCAACAGAAAGATAATGTGATGTCTTTATTTTACTGTTAACTTATTTTGTTTTGCTATACATTGTCCTGTGAATGTGAAATTATATTAACATTTAAAAGCCACGTGAAGAGAAAAAGAGGTCTGCTCTTTTTTTTTTTTTAGTCTTTGGTGACATGTCAACAAACCATTATTTCATCAGGATAGAGATTATGGAGACTTACACTTGGAGCACAGTTCTAGGATCACCTACTTCACCTCCATCCCCAATTGTTAGTGTATCATAGCCAATTTCCAGGTCAAATTCTTCAAAATTAATTTGAATAACCTAGAATGGAAAAAAACAAAAACAAATCCAAATTTACTTAAAATGACTACAAGTTTCTTTTCTTTATCAATCAAACAAATGTCCAGACAGACTCTATAACAGTGTTTATTATATAGCACTAACAATAGCACCTAGACTTATATACTGCTTCATAATACTGTATGGTACTCTCTAAGTGGTTTACAGAGTCAGCGTATTGCCCCCAGCTATCTGGGTCTTCATTTTACCGATTTAGGTAGGATTGAAGGCTGAGTCAACCTCAAGCCTGTCAGGATTGAACTCTAGACTGTGGACAGAATTAGTCTGTAATAATGCATTGTAACCCCTGTGCAACCTGGGCTTTTATATTATGTAGAAGTTGAGTTCTTTTAAAACTCTTCTGTTTTAGTTAGATAAATGAGTCATTCTTCTAAGGTAAAATTCATGGAAGACATGGACAATATTTTACCCATGCTATCATGAAGTTTCTGGAAATACAATGCTCACTTTAGGCCAATAGCATGATTTAAATGTAGAGTTTTACCATTTTAACAACATGAAATAAAAGAAGTGCTAGAGGCAAGAATTAAATTATGCATTAATAATAAAAGTTACAGAATTTTTGTATTTAACTATATCCTGATTTAATTGTATCCCCATTCATTCATGCAAGTTTACCGGATTTATACAAACCAAAGAAAGATATTCATGCTCAAATAAAAAGCAGACATAATTTGATACAATATATTATACAAAAGCAATATCATCTTTTAACTTCTGCAATTACTATAATAAATAAATGATTGTTATGTTATTTTTAAAATGTTTCATATAATGACTTTCATTTGAAGATTAAACTTTCTCTGATATAACTCTGTGTGCATAAAAAGAAATGAATCAATTTGTATTTATAGCATACCTGAGGGGGGTGTTAAGGTGATTTCACATTTTCAATAAACACTTGATAAATCTTGTTGTGCTTTATCTGTGATAGGTGCATTAGATTTTTGATTATGAACCTTAAATTCCAGATGGAATAAATTTCCATCCTTGAACAGGGATAGCATATTTGAATCCACACCATTCTTACTGTAGATCTACTCCTCTATTTTTAGGAAGTTTATCTGAAGTATTAAGGATCTTCAAACAGTGTTGTTGTCAGGGTTCCAAGTTACACATCCCACTTAATAAAAACTCAGAAGCAGGCAAATCCCTCAAAGAACATTTTATTGGGACATATCAAATTGGCATAATCCCTGGTTTTTCACCCAATTAAAAGTAAAACTTTGTCACTTCCCCTCAGAATTTCCAGTCACATGGTCCAATCAGCATACAGTCCAGTATGCTGGTATACAGTGCAGTTGTTAGATGACCTCAGCTTCCACCTTTCAAACACCTGCATCAACATCCTTGATTTCCAGGGGGGAAAAAAATTGTTTAGGCTACAACACCCCAGCTATCTCAGAACTACAAAAAGGAAAATGGCCACAGTTCAGCCAACTTCAAGGTTGACAGTTGTCATGATAGCCATAGCCAAAAATTATCCAGACAGAGGTATGGCTGACACTTCAATCATCAAACCACATTACCTTGGAGGATGCAATGACATTAGGACTGGAGAGATCATTAACTTTACTATTTGTCCCGAAAAATGAATGCACAATTGGAAGAAAGTTCCAAATGCTTGTTGATTTAGAGTAATAAATCAATAAACTGAATAGGCTTGAATCACAGAATGTTTTCCTTGAACACAGAATTGAAGGTTAATTGATGAATAAGAAGGACAATAACATAAATGCTTGGGAAAAAATACCATGCTTGGCAAAGGGTTCAAAACTGAACCTTATTTTACACATAACAAATGGTTATGCAATGTAGAAGTCACAAAGCATGGAATTGACACTCTGCATTCTGATAAAAATTGCTGCTGGTCAAAACAATTTAAAAAAAAAACAATTAGCAGAAGGTGAACTGGAAAAGCTGTCTACTCTTTCAGCCTTCTAGTATGGTCTGTCTTGAGATAAGCCATGTATACTAATTTGTGAATGAAATATTTGTGATGGCACAGCACATTTCCTTAACCTTGTATCACCTTGGTTTTTTTTTTCTTTTTCTCAATAACTGCACATTAAAAAAAAAGTCCTAGGCTATAGTCATAATACCTTTTAATTTATGTGCCTAGAAGCTTTCTTAAAATATGGTTAAACCAGTACTTTTATTTACAGCATGCTAGTTTCCTTTAAAATAATAATAATACCTATAATAATAATAATGGACATGGCAGTACCTGGAGGCAGCAGGTAATTAGGGTAGTAATAAGACAATAATTCTAAGAGAGGATACGGACACTGTAAATTTCAACAGAGTAGCAAATTAATATTTTTCAATAGATAATAAATACAGTAGAAGCTTCTTTAGGAGTTTCTTTCTTTTTCTCTAGCAAAATACAGTACATCCCTGAATAAAGAATATGATCGAAGCCTTTTCTTTTTGGATTTTAATACAGGTCAGTTGAAATCGTATCAGTGTCAGTTTAAATTAGAATTGAATGAAGATATTGTGGTAGTAGGCAACTTCTGCCTTTTCACATCAACCATCAACACTAAAAGAAAAGCAGTCAAGGAATATGTTGCAGACTAGCACTTAGTAGAGCAACCAGGAAGGTCTTGGAAATTGTATTCAAACGCCATGGTATGTCTATACCTACAAAGATCAGAATCAGGAAAGCCATGTTGTTCATAGAGAAGCAAAATTTGAAGTATGAAGAAGCAAGAGAGGAAGGAGGTTGACATTTCTGAGCTTTTGCACTAGAAATTACTCCAAAAAATATAGAATAGAATTCTTTATTGCCCAAGTGTGATTGGACACACAAGAAGCATATGCTCTCAGTGTACATAAAAAGACAAGATACATTCATCAAGAATCATAAGGTACAACACTTAATGATAGCCATAGGGTACAAATAAGCAATCAAATCATACTAGGAAACAATCAATATAAATTGTAAGGATACAAGCAACAAAGTTACAGTCATACAGTCATAAGTGGGAGGAGATGGGTGATAGGAACAATGAGAAGACTAATAGTAATAGTAATGCAGACTTAGTGAATAGTTTGACAGTGTTGAGGGAATTATTTGTTTAGCAGAGTGATGGCATTTGGGAAAAAACTGTTCTTGTGTCTAGTTGTTTTAGTGTGCAGTGCTCTATAGCTTCGTTTTGAGGGTAGGAGTTGAAACAATTTTTGTCTAGGATGTGAGGGGTCTGTAAATATTTTTACAGCCCTCTTTTTGACTCATGCAGTATACAGGTCCTCAATGGAAGGCAGGCTGGTAGTATTTTTTTTTTTTTTTTTTGCAGTTCTAATTATCCTCTGAAGTCTGTGTCTGTCTTGTTGGGTCATATCATGAACAACCAAGAATACAAATAAATAAATCACTGCAGGATTGCCCCAGAATTCTTACTTCAGGGACAAATCACTACACTCAAACGATCCTACTTTGGACCTATATGCAAATATATAGCTCCCTAGAAAAGGTTTTAATGCTGGGGAAAGTGGGAAGAAGGAGAAGAAAAGAATGATCAGCAGCAAGGTGGATAGACAGTTACAATAAGGGCACTCTAGGAAAAGCTGAAAGAGCATGTTAGGGACAGGTCATTGGGGATAAAGTCTACTATATGGTCACATGTAGACAGTGAATTGATGGCACTAACAGAGGTATAGAATCAAGAGCCTTGGATAGTACAGTGGTCTAAAGCACCCTGTTATTAACACCAGCTGCCTGCAATTATTGCAGGTTCGAATCTCACCAAGGCTCAAGGTTGACTCAGCCTTCCATCCTTTCTAAGGTAGGTAAATTGAGGACCCAGTTTGTGGGGGCAATAAGCTGACTTTGTATAAATAAACAAAAGTATGAAGGCTATTGCTTAGCACATTGTAAGCCGCCCTGAGTCTCCGGAGAAGGGCGGCATATAAATCAAATTTTTTAAAAAAAAGATCACATAAAGTCTTACTACCACTTTATAATGTCTTGGTAAGGTCACACTTAAAACATTGAATCTAATTTTGGTCACCACTATATAAAAATATATTGTGTTTCTAGAAAGAGTGCAGAGAAGAGCAACAAAGATGATTAGGGAACTGGAGGCTAAAACATATGAAGAATGGTTGCAAGAATAGGATATCTCTAGTTTAATGAAAAGAAGGACTGGGGTGACATGACAGCAATGTTCCAATATCTAAGAGGCTGCCACAAAGAAGAGGGAGGCATATATTTTCCAAAGCACATGAAGGCAGAACAAGGAGCAATGGATGGAAACTAATCAAGGAGAGAACCAACCTAGAACTAAAGAGAAATTTCCTGACAGTTAGAACAATTAATCAATGGAATAGCTGGCCTTCAAATGTTGTGGGTGCTCCATCACTGGAGTTTGTTAAGAAGAGATTGGATAACTATTTGTTTGAAATGGTATAGGATTTCCTGTCTGAGTAGGAGATTGGATTAAAAGACCTCCAAGGTCCCTTACAACTCTGTTATTCTGCACCTAATGGTAATAACAATAGCAGACTTATATACCGCTTCATAGTACTTTACAGCCTTTGTTAAGTCATTTATAGCGTCAGCATATTGTCCCCAACAATCTGTGTCTTCATTTTACTGACCTTGGAAAGTTGGAAGGCTGAGACAACCTTGAGAATCAACATTCAGAATCAAACTCCTGGAATTCGCAGTGAATTAGCTTGCAGTACTGCATTCTAACCACTGTGTCACCATGGCTAATAATCATCCCTCATATTCATTAAGCACAAATAAAGACTTCTGTTGCTGGTTTTTATAAAACATTGATTCAAGAATATGTCTCAGGATATTCAAGTAAGTCCCACAGAGTAAGCATTTGCTTTTAAAACTTTCAAGGTTCCCCGCCCCCTGCCCCAGTAGTAAATTGTTTTCCCTAATTTATTTGGAAAAAAAGAAAGGGTGCCACAAATACTTATTGAGGGAAGACTATAAGAATTTCAGCAATATCCCAATATATTTTCGTTCATTTCATTCACTCACATTCCAAATCTATGTATAATAAGCATCCACTGCTAATTAAAAAAAGACAAATGATAAAATCATCTTTTCATACTAGTGTCTCAATGTCCAGAACAAATGTGTACTGGATCAGTGATCAGATTTTATGATGCATATGTTGAGAATTCCACCAACATCATTACCCCTATTTCCCACCTCCAAAGCTACATCTCTAAATAACATGCCTGCTGCTCAATTAAATGTATATATGTATATTATTATTATTAAGAATTTTGATTGCAATAGTAAAATCTAATCCAAAATAAAGTTAAAGAATAAGAGAATAGAGGAGTAAAAAGTGCTAAAGAAAGGAAAAGAAAGAAAGAAAGAAAGAAAGAAAGAAAGAAAGAAAGAAAGAGGAAGGAAGGAAAGAAAAGAAGGAAGAGGAAGAGGAAGGAAGGAAGGAGTTTTCTTTCATTATTATTATTATTATTATTTTTAAATCAAGATTACAGCTTGGGTCAAAAAGCTTTATTATTCCATCTACTGATGGAATAAGAATGCTATGCTTCGGGCTATGAAACTAGATCAAGTTTCTGATAAACAGTTTGAGGCTCATGGAGATAATAACTGACTCCCAGACTGATAAAGATTTAAGGCACCATCTTACAAACAAACTCCAGACATTTCCATTATCCATGAAAAGACCTGTCAGTTTTCCAATTCAAAGAGTAGCAGTTAAAAAGAAAATACAGTAGTTTCCACCCTAATATACTTTGAGATATATTCGTCTTGATCCTTTCTTTTGAATATATCTTGCTTTGTGAGAAAATATTTCTGCTTTAGGCACTGGCCAAAATAACCTGAAATCTATGAGCCTCAAGTCAGAATCCTCACAAAAGCTATTTTACCTGTGATAAGAATCTTCCATTTAGATTCATCCTCTAATTTAATTTATTGCAGTCATAGGCCAGTACTGACAATAAACAAAATAAAAATTAAGACAGAGTTAAAATGCGTTTGTAAAACAACCTAACTAACATCTATAAATAAGATCAAGGATACAATCTATATTGAATTATAATGTAAACCCTAAAGTTATATTAAAAATGAAATATCTAAAATTGCAACCAAGTAAAAATATCTAAAATTATTAATGCAATGGAGTAATAATATTTAAACTTTCAACAAATTATAGTTACAAAGAATGCAATGAAGAATATTGGTCCCTCAGGGTTTGACAGATCTTGTGCTGCTGCACAATTCTATTCTATGGTGCTAAACAGAAAATTATTTCTTTATTATTAGATTTCTTCTACCTTTTTTGCTTTTATAAATAACTCGGCAAGAATACCTAATACTCCTTTCTTTTCCTATTTTCCCCACAACAACAGGCTGGTGAACTGGTTTGGGCTGAGAGAGAGAGAGAGAGAGTGACTGAACAAAAATCACACAGTCAATTTTCATACCTAAGATAAGACTAGAACTCATGGCTCCCAGTTTCTAAACTGGTGTGTTAACCCGCATCCAAACCGGCTTTCAACTAGGTAAAGAATCACTCAGATAATCTTGTTATCAGACTAGAAAGTTGTATGTTTAAGGAGTGACATTTCTCAGACTAAGGAGCTGAGAGGCAAAGCTAAATTGAGAAAGTAATATGTTATCTTCCTGGCTTTATTGCAGCAAGCTGTGCATTTCCAATTATCTAAGCTACTAAGATTCTAGTTCTTTGAAGTGGACAGGACAGAATAGTCAATATTCCAATCAATTTGAAAGTGACTATAGCTCAGTTCAAAGTCTTGTGTTAAATGAAAGTTATTCCGATTATTTTATGCTGCATTTGCTCAGAAGCAATTAAGTTGCAGTCTCAATAACCAATTATGTACCCTCTTAACATTTATGTAATTTCATAAAAAAAGGCCAAGAAATAAATATTGCAAAACAACATTACTCTTTATTTAAATAAGAACTTCTGCATATAAGATAGTTCCCCAAACACAATCAAAGAAATCCATTGTCTTTGCTGTACAAAAGCTGAAAATATCAATGACTCTAATGCTTTTCTTATTTAGACTTTCATGGAATAACTTGATTTAATCGTACATTCTCTTAAATGCCTTGCATATATTAACCTTTATACTGTGAACGACATTAAAATGTAGTTACTAACCTGGGGGAAGAGAAACAGTGAACAGTTTTTATATTTATGACATATATATTTATATTTATGTATTTATTTGTATAATGACACCATGATGTATATCAGTGTTCTTCAACTTTTCTAGCTTTGTGGACCAGCTGGGGGGGGGGGAGAGGATGATTCTGCATGAACAGCAGGCAAGAGTGCATACACAGCTTCATTTGCATGAGCGGTGGGCACATGCACTTTCCACTTGTGCAAATGGAGTGCGGGTACCCACTCTAGCCTGCTGCTTGCACAAGTGGAGATACACGCACCCTCACTTCTGCAGCCCAGTTCTGAAGGACTCAGGGCCCGGTAGTGGACTGTAGCCTGGGGGTTTGGGACCCCTGATGGTTATGATGTTCATACGGATTCCACAGATGATCTCTGTGCTGCTAAGTATAAGAAAACTGTTTCTATCCATGCAAAAAAGCACAGAGATTTAAATTGCTTGGGTAGAGGGTTGGATTAGAACCGTGATGGCGAACCTATGGCACGTGTGCCAGAGGTGGCATGCAGAGCCCCCTCTATGGGCACACACACCATTGCCAGTTGCTCTTATAGTTTCCAACGTGTGCATGCACACCAGCCAGCTGCTCTTCGGGTTTCCGGTGCTCCAGCACATGCACACGCACAGGCGTTCTGGTTTGGGCACTCTGTGCCAAAAAGGTTTGCCATCACTGGACTAGAAGATCTCCAAGGTCCCTTCCAACTCTGTTATTTTAAACATAGGAATTCACAACATGCGGCCATGGGATCACTTTTTCTTTAGTACTAAGTCCCAACATTCATATTGCCAAGCAAAGTAATTTCTGGCTTAGTTGGAGCACAGGTTAAATTGCAGAACTTAAGTTTTTTATTTGAAATGCCTGAATTTTGTGGAATTTAAGATGGGGGAAGGGTAGAGTCCCAATGAAAACATTCCCTGCAATTCCTTATTCATTGTGTTCATAATTCTCCTCCATTCCCACAACTGCAAACTCTAGAGTTCTGGAGTACCATGCACAGTGTACTTTGGAAGATTATTATTATTATTTATTTTTATTCGTCAAACAAGAATTACAAATTCAAACAAAGAAAATAAGAAAATCAAAATGTGATACAGACAATAGGCATGCCAGTACACTTATGCATGCCCCCCTAAGGACCTCTTAAATATGGAGTAAGGTCCACAGAAGTTAAGTTAGACACTAAAGTTGTGAAAGTTAATGGCTGAGACAGGTAAGAAGGGTAATAAGATATTGCAAACTTTAAAAATTCTGTCACAGAAATCAATTTGTTTATGCTGGAATTTAGAGCAGTTTACATTAAGTTTCAAGCAGTTCTTCACATATTTTACATTACGATAAAAGCTTTAAAAAAGTCATTTACAGGTAAAGCATAACTATATACAATTTTGTATGCAATACCTAAATTTGATCACAAGCATCACAATTCTAAACTATCCAAACCAAGAATTTCAAGCCTAGTAGCGTAAGATATTCTATTATGCACAGAAGACTGCAAGATGTTTCTTGTAAAGAACTTCTGAACTTGCTCAATTGTATTGATGTCCAATATACAGTAAGGATTCCAGACAGCTGAATAGTATTCTAGGATTGGCCTAACGTATGTTTTGTAAGCTCTAATGAACAATATTTAAAGGAAAAAAAAATACTTTGTAGAATTAAATTCACATCATGTTGTTGTTGTTGTTACAAAGATGAATGTAACAATGTAAGAACAATACTGAGACTCAGTTCTCCCTCATTTCTATGCTGAAAAAATACTTGGGGGAGGGCTCAAAAGTAAACATCAATGCAGCAAGCACAATGGTAATAGACATTTATTTTAGAGCAAAGTTTTTCAAACTTGAAATTTTAAGATGTATGAATTTCAACTTGTAGAATTTTGGTTGGCAATTCTGGGAGTTGACACATCTTAAAGTTGCTAAGTTCGATAAATATTTGTTTATAGGATTGGTAAAATGTAGCTGGTGGCTACAAGGAACGTCCTTATTTGGAATTACATATTTAAATAGTTCTATTATGAGCAATTCATATGAACACTTCTTCTCAATGACTTGTGAATGAATGGGCTTCATTCAGTCTGTTTGAATCATCCTCAATTCTATTTGTGTCTCCAATTCAAATAAAACTAGTTTAGGTTTTGGGTTTTACAAACGATCCAATTCTGAATCATTTCAAGATTCAGGATCCACTTGGAAAGATAATGTTGGCCATAGGCCATAGCAGCAAAATTCCAACATGCTTGAACCTTCTGCCAAGATAAATTGATATTTATATATATCCTACCTGTTTTTTTCCTCCCATAATGATTATCCTAGGAGGTATAGAGAGCTGAATGAGGGCAACCTTCTTTTTCTCATCTGGTAGACTATAGGATAGTGTGCAATTCTTTGCTAGTCTTGATAGAAGTAGGATAGTATGCTAATCTATGACTACAATAATCCTCTGGACATTATTGTAATGTAGGTTAGAAGCTGCATTGCAGATTAAGCCAGACTTGGGTGTGGCCAGCATGTGACGCATCCAGCTCGTGGGCCACAAGTTTGACAGCCCTTATGTAAATCATCAAACATAAACTCTTATATAGTGGTACCTCAGTTCTTAACTGCTTCAAAACTTTTCAAATTTGGTGCTCAACACATTTTGATGCAAAAAAAATGTTGTCCTGGTACTAATTGTTTGTTTGGTACTTGACACACTGCAAAAGGAAGTGGGAACAGCTACAGCGGCAGACAGAAGTTGTCCATGCTGCAAAGATCGCTGCAAAAAGAAGTGGGGGACAGCCACAGAGGGTGGACAGAAAGTCAGCCATGCTGGGAAAGTTGCTGACATAAGAAAAAGGACAAATAGGAAGTCCTTCCCAGCCAAAACAAAGGGTCACATGGTAAGTCACACAGTTTGTTTGACAGTCCTCCAATTTAGTACTCATTGTGTCTCCTGGAACAAATTAAGGATGAATACCGAAGTACCACAGTAATTTAAACAAATAAAAAGTAGCAATTTGAAAGATAAGAAAATATTATGCGTGAAAATCATGAGCCGATATGACAATTATTACTAAATAAAGGTTAATTTTATACCACCTTGGTCATTTCATTTCAGTGATATTTCTAGATATGAATAATAATAGGCAAAGGAACTAATGCATGAGCTTCTTCATTGTGTTTTCTTTTATGTTAGCACTTATGTGACTGGCAGATCAAGAGACTGAACAGTCTTAAAGCTTTGAACAATAACAGATCATTTATGTATGCAAGCATCAGGGATCAGGCCTCGGTCAATAGCATCAAACTAACATTAATATACATACTGCAGTGCACTTCTATTCTAGCAAAATTAATTACAGCATTTTGGACTGGGTTGGGAAAGGGATGTTTTTATCAATTGCTGTGCAACATAGATTTTCAATATTTACAGAAATTAGAGAAATGTGATGAATTCCATTTAAACAATGACCTTTGCTCTGCATAGTGGGGGAGCAAAATCCTAGAATTAAAATTACATTGTACTTTTGAGAGATCAAGGGTGCACTTCAGCGGTGGGTTGCCCCCAGTTCGCACCGGTTCTATAGAACCAGTAGTAAAACTGGCAGGAGCATCCGCCCACTTACCCCGACATCATCAGAATGCTTCTGCGCATGCAACATTGCGAACCAGTAGTAAAGATAAGTAGAATCCACCCCTGGTGCACTTATGCATCCAGTAAAAAGAGTTAGATGCAAACATCTCTGTGTTCTGAAACCTACATTCTACAGTATGTTTTCTAAAAGTAAGAGCTTGCCTTCAGAAGTTGTGGGTGCTTCATCACTGGAGGTTTTTAAGAAGAGACTAGACAGCCACTTGTCTGAAGTAGTATAGGGTCTCCTGCTTGAGCAGGAGGGTTGATCTACAAGGTTTCTTCCAGATCTATTCCTACTTGCAGTTGATTGTTTTTCCAGTCATGAGCACATCCAGTTAGAGTGGAATGTTCTCTGCTTTACTGAAACCTTAACATGATGAAACAACAATATATTTTGATACCAGCAATGTAGATAAATTGGCATACACATTGGACCAAAATAGATGTAAGTAGACAGGAAGAGGGATGACAGAAAGATACTGGTAAAACTGTGAGAATCCAGACACCCAACTAGATTTTCCGTCATTAGTTTAGCAAACAGCCTAGGAGAGGGAAGCAATTTGAAATGAAAATGACTACCCTTGTCAAATTAGAACAATCCCAGCATTAGTGTAGAGCCACATGCTTCAACAGTAGAAGGAATTGCACGTTCAAAATTGTGGCACTGCTTGAAAACAGGTCAGCAGGCAGAGGAGACAAACTTAAAGATGTGAAGGCAAGACAGAGGTGGCATCAAGTCCTAGTGTTATTCTAGAGCAAGAATAACAAGATGCCTGGCAATCAGAGTGAAGGACAGCATCATCTAATTTCAATGTTTTAGAGACAGCTACCAAGCAGCAAACAACAGCTAGTTATGACATTGCTTTTAGATGTAGTTCCTGTATTTAGGCTGTTGTAATGAGGAAATTTGTTACCATTGCAGTTTTTCTATATTAAAAAGACAACAATGGCCAAGTAGGTCATAGATCCACAAGCATAGATTCTCAATGTACCTTATCCAAGTCATTGTGTTTGGAAAGTCCTGGTAAAATCAGGTGAGGAACAACTGATCCAGTGCAACTGGATTGCTTTTTTGATAGTTGCTTTTTCCTTTTTCAATGAACTTTCTCTTGATTTTTGTATTTATCATTTTTGCAGCTTGCTTCTTCTACAGTATATCTTTGCTTAACCCTGTTTTTATTGTTACGTACTCTCGGACAAGGAAAAATAATAATAATAATAATAATAATAATAATAATAATAATAACACAAAGTAATAGAAAATAAAGAACCTAAAGTGCTTTGGGACTTTAGAATTCAAACAGGCAAGCACCTGCCCTATGACCCCCCTCAGACTTAACAGCTGTGAAAAAGCAAGACAAAAAAGTCTGGACATTGGATTTCATAGCATCTGGAGACAGCAGATTAGAAGAGAAAGAACTGAAGAAAATCATAAAGTACACAAAAACTAGAAGTAGGATGACTGTGGCAAATGAAAGCAAAGGTAGCTCCTTGGGTACAATTCCAAAACATTTGGAGCACGACTTGAACATAATCACCATGGATAAATTCACCATAAGTCAGTTGCAAATAGCAGCTTTACTTGGAACAGCTTATATCCTGAGACAATACCTTTAATACAGTGGTGGTATTCAGCCGGTTCGTACTGGTTCGGGCTAACCGGTAGCGGAGATTGCAGGTGCCGCCCACCTGCCCCCACACTATACTTTCCTATTTAGACACATTTTTGTGGCTGGGTACATGTGCAGAAGGCGCACCCGCGAACAAAGCACAAGTGCAGAAGGCATGCGCTTGAGCAAAGCACATGCATGGAAGGCACACGTGTGAAGCGAGCGTGCACATCAGTGGTGGGTTGCCCCCAGTTCGGACCAGTTCTATAGAACCGGTACTAAAACCGGAGGGAGGTTCCGCTCACCGACCCTGACGTCATCAGAATGCTTCTGCGCATGCACAGAAGCTTCTGTGCATGTGCGCAGCCCCATTGTGAACTGATAGTAAAGGTAAGTAGAACCCACCCCTGGTGCACATGACGGTGAACCAGTGGTAAAAATCTTTGAAACCCACCTCTGCTTTAATACCATTAAACAACAACTTCTGCCTATCCCAGGTCCTTAAAAAGGACTCAAGAGGTGGATAAAAGTGCCAAATCTTATCTAAATATTTGGCTGACTGGATGATTGATGTTATAATTAAACATTCATGGGTATGAAGCCATATCCTTCATTTCCAAACTCTGTCTTCTTAAATTTTCCCTTTCCATTATTAGAGTTTACTTTTATATAAAACCCGGGAGGAAAAACAATAGCAATTTTTCCACGCTTGCTAACTACCTCTTGTTTTCTTCCAAACTTTTAAACCATTTGAGAAGGGTTGGAACAATCCAGATTTGAAGGGATTTTGATTGATCTACTTCATCTTTACTCCCTTTTACCTCTAATGTCCTCAGAAAGTTTCATATTCAGAATTGTTTTGTATCTCATGATTGTGCCTGGTGCAGGTATGCCTGCCAAGGAAGAGCATACAGTTGAAAAAATAAACTTCATCTATTAGAATGAATTAAGTTTGAAGTGATAAATATGACTTTTTTCCACCTGCAAGTCATCAAACAGTAATTATCCATGTGTGAAGTTGTCCTCTTATTGCTAGGCAGCTGAGGCAACATTCAAGCAATGTGGTGTAGATTTACTTAACTTAGATTTCATGGATCTAAAATACAATCATAATTACAAGTATTTCACACTGTGAAAATTAAGGACTTCCTAATACTCGACAGTACTATATCTGATTTTGGCTACATATTTTTTTTTACATAACTACTTCTGAGGAAAGCAAATGAAGGGGAGAAAGAAAAACAATGGATTATTGTGGCAGAAAAAAAATATGTACACTTCACTCATGTTTTTTCAGAGTGTTACTTGCTTATTATCTAGAAATCTGAAAAGTGATTAATGTATCAAGTGATACATTTACACTACAAGAACCATTTAAAGAGGGATTTTAAAAAATGTTTGTGTTTTTAATGGTGCAAAGCTGCAGAGTTTAGGCATCATTCTTTTAGACGTTGTGATGTCTCTACACCATCAAAGATCAGAATTGTGCAGGGAATTATTTTCCCTGTTACATTCTATGGAAATGAGAGCTGGACTTCAAAGAAGCAAAATATAAAGACCACCAACACTTTGAACTTTAGTGTTGGGAAGTTTTCCAGCTCAGTCAATATCATGGATAGCTAAGAAAAGACAACAAAAAAATGAATCATCAAACAGTGCAGATTTTTCCCTTGAGGCACAAATGGCCAGGCTTGTTATTATCAAATTATGTGAAAAACCTAGGTGTCCTAAGAGGGAAAGTTAGAAGGAAAGAGGAAAAGAGGATGACCAACAAGGTAGGTAGAGTCCATTACAGAGATGATGGCTACTTTTTTGAATATCTGAAGAACAGACTGTCCAGAAGAAAAATCTATGAGGGTGACACTGCATTTAATAATGCATAATCAATAAAAACATGAAATATACTTAAAATTATTTCTCAAATTGATACACAGATAAACCAAAGCATGCTGACTACAAATAGCACTTAATGATCAAAATAGGATTAGTAATGCAGAAGCTAGGATTTCAGCACCAAACACATTCAATTATAGATGGAGTTAAATGCATGTGTGTGTGTGAAGGCACTCGTGTATACCTACCTAGTAAGAAGTTAACACTGGGTTTGAATTGAGATCAAAGATATTCTTGTATTCTATAGTAATTGCCTGTTCGGTTGGGAAAAAATCAGGAGAGGAGATGCTACTGAATGAAAAAGAAAGGCAAATATGCAAATGGACACTGACATATTGACATCTAAATCTGAAAGTTAAACATGATAGGGAGGAGTTCTTCCCAGGTGAATTTGTCCCTTTTTGTAATGCCTAAACATTTAATGGGTTTCCATGCATGAGGATGGTTGGCATACAGTATGCAGATAAAATCAGCTGATTCCTTCAAAAGAGACAGAGGGAGGGACAGAGACAGAGAGTTTTGCCTATTCTTCATTTTTTATGGGAATCTTTTAAAATTCAGGGATATCTTTCCTTCACATAAATACAGTCATTTACATGAACAAAAAAAGGTTGATAATTCACTTGCATCACTGATTATTGCTAACCCTGGCAAAATCACATCTACTGCTTGGAACAGTTCACCAATTCCAGCCCTGCCAGCAACTAATTGGCAGACTGCAAAATAATGAAATAAATTTCGATCAGTGCTGAAGATGGTTTATATTTCACTGATGTTTAGAAAATGACAAACAGCCAGTATAGCTGATTCAGCTATTGTTGGCTTGAGGACTGAACTTCAGATAATACCTGAGACAAAGGGCCATTTTCAGTGGGATTTTAACCTTCAAAATGCCCATATATTTAAATAAGGATCCTGAGGGTCTTCTCCTCCAAGACAGATTTGTGGAACAGCAAGAAACTTGTATATTTGAATAGTAGCATGTATCCTTTGGAATAGTCTTCAGCTGTAAATCCAGAAGGCATCTTTGCTCTTGATCTTGAAGAAACTCAGTAGAACAGGACTATTTAGGAGGGCCTTTATTTACAGTCTAGTCATTGGGACACTGAACATAATGAAGGAAGTAATGGTTAGAGGAAGTGATGGCTTCAATGTTTTTATTATGCTTGTAAAATTGATTGATTGTAATTTAATATTTCTGCTGCTTGATATAAACTGCTCAGGGACATTTGGAATCAGTAAGTAAATAAAACAGAAAATAACCGAGGCTTTGCAGAGTGTGGCAATGTAACAACATTGGAAGGAAGAAGGAAGGAAGGGAAGGAAGGAAGGAAGGGAAGGAAGGAGAGGGAGGGAGGGAGGAAGGGAGGAAGGAAGGGCCTTTATCTTAAGACAATTTTGCTCCCATTTTCTTTCTTAAACCTCAAAGTCCCATTTTTAATGAATAGCTTTCCCTTTGAACTTTTAGCAATCACTCTATAGGGTACTGAAAATATTTAAACATTTTTTTCAGATATTTTGTTCATTACTAAAGACAAAGGAGGGATAAAAGCCATATCAATAAATGGAGTCAGAAATGCTTTCTAGTGATCACTTAAGTGGCCAATTCGCGGTATTTGAAGAGATCAAAGAAAGATTGGAGAAGTTCCTTGAATTTTCTTGGACTCACTACTAGTGTCTCAACAGCAAAACTCCAACCTTTTCTTATAACCAAGTTCAAGTCTTATTTTACTTTGTATAGAGCTGGTACATCAAAATATTTTTAAAAACCCAGAGAGCTTCACATTACATGCTATTCCTTCTGTATCATTTGGAATTTTATGACCAAGAAAATTGCATTGTAGACACTGGCAAGATTTTAGGAGATATCTCCGATGTTGAATTTCTGTATATAAAGTTAGACAATTTCTTCCAACCTAGAAGAGACATCCTGACATATTCTATTGTTCCTGGAATGCAACCCCAGAGATAAATAATTGTTCTTGGAGACAGTTTAATGGGCATTGTTATCTGCAAACGGAATTATAGCTGTGGTCTATGTAAGCCTTAATAGTGTTTTATTCCATTAATATCATGCAGGGCTTGTTCCTACATTACAATGGTAAATAGGAACGAAACCATGGCTGCCAAAGAATAATAAAGGAAGGAACCATTTTACAGCGCTTTAAAAAATAGCCATTTTTTTCATACAAAGTGGTTAACCAATATTTCATTTTGCTGTTCAGACATAACCAATTTTCATGTACATATCCTCCTTTAAGTGTTCTTTTATTACTTTTACAGTTGTTAATATCTCCTTTAGCTTCCTTGCTGTGAGGATGTACAAATCCAGCCATATAACATTTGTATTTCTGTTGTCATTGATGCACTCTCCTAGAGCTCTGAGCTGAAAGAGGGTTTAGAGCAGTAACCACAACATATTTGCTTAACAAATAAATCAATTGCACTAAACAAATATAAAACCAATCTCCAAATTTGGTCTTTAAAAAGAAGTTGGGACAAGACAGAATCAATGATGGGATTCAGCCGGTTCTGTCCGGATCACGTAAACCGGTAGCGGCGACTCTAGTAGGCTCCGCCCACCCACCCAGAAGTAATGCGTGACTACTGCACATGGGCAGAAGGCTGTGTGCATGCACAGAGGTAGAATGTGTGAGCGAAGCATGCATGTGTGCCAGAGATGGGTTTCAGCAGGTTCTCACCAGTTCTGGAGAACTGGTAGTGGAAATTTTGAGTAGTTCGGAGAACTGGTGGCAGAAATTTTGAGTAATTTGGAGAACCAATAACTACTACCTCTGACTGGCCCCACCCCCATCTATTCTCTGCCTCCCGAATCCCAGCTGATCAGGAGGAAATGGGGATTTTGCAGTAACCTTCCCCTGAAGTGGGGAGGGAATGGATATTTTACAGTATCCTTCCCCTGGAGTGGAGAGAAATGGACATTTTACAGTACCCTTCCCCTGCCTTGCCCATCAAGCCGTGCCATGCCCATCAAGCCACACCCACAGAACCAGTAGTAAAAATTTTTGAAACCCACCACTGATGTGCGCACTCGCACTCACATTTATGAACCGGTAGGGAAAGTAAATAAATCCCACTTCTGGACAGAATGTAATAGGTAGAACTAGTTAGGCTGTGGCATTGCTTGGATTGCTCATAAAACCTGAATGAATAAATTTTCAACCTCACCAAATACAGTGTGAAGCCAATCCACAGTCTCACATTCATTAAAAAAATACTTTTAGATGTGTCCAATAATCTTTTTTGGCGGTCTAAAGGGCAACAGAGTTCTGAGGCCTATAACCAGCTTGGACTACAGTGACATATACTTTTTGATTCCTCCTCTTTACTTCACACCCACCAACCTACTCAGTTGCATATGTCCACTTGGAAGAGATATTGCCTTTCAGTCTTCTACACATTTTTGGTATACTCAAATCTGCTTCCCTCTCCCATGTTCTTTTTCTACTCTTTTTTCTACTCTGCTATTCTGCCTTCATTTCCTTCCAAGCCTGGCACCATCCACCTATCCCAGCTCCTTGGGAAGGACTTGACAAGGGGACAAAAATATCTAAACATTTGGTTGACTGTGTGACAAATCATAATAATTATAAGACATGGCAAAGCAAAATATTACATGGCCAGAACATAGAAAAAGCAAACAACAACAACAACAATCAGCAGACAAAGCAGATTGCAAAGACCAGGAAAGTTTAAGAAAGAGACACAGACTAAATTCTGAAGGCAGGAGAAGCAGCTCTGGATAGAAACTAATCCAGAGAGAAGCAACCTAGAACTAAGGAGAAATTTCCTGACAGTGAGAACAATTAATCAGTGGAACAACTCTCCTCCAGAAGTTGTGGGTGCTCCAACACTGAAGTTTTTAAAGAAGTAATTGAACAATCATTTGCCTGAAATGGTATAGGCCCTATACTATAGGGTTTCCTGCTTGAGCAGGGGATTCGACTAGAAGACCTCCAAGGTCCCTTCCAACTCTGTAATTCTGGTTGCATATGACCAACCAAATCCATACAAAGCAAAAGAGCAAGTGCTTTAGAGGATCTTCTACCCATAACAATATTACAATGAATAATTCATTAAATACTGTAGGTGAAAAAAATAGGAGTCAATATTTGGTTTCTAAGATTGAAGCGGAATCTTCAGAGTTTACTCAGATACGATTTCAGTTTTGTGTTGGTTGAATGATTTTCAGCCGGTGTTGAATATGGCCAGCTTACTCATGAAGCCCAATCTTTTACATCAGATGACAGGCCTGGAAAGCAGAGGATCAAAGCCAAACCATCCTTCCAGCTTTACATACAAAAGACTTGCTTGCCAGTTTCCAGCACTGACATTGCCAAAACACTGAAATGGGTGTAGTCTTCTCTGGAACATCTATCTGCCAATGCTACCCTCTGAGGTCATCATAGATGGAGGCCTTAGAGGTAGGGACATTTTTCAGAGTGCTGAGCATATGTGACATGACCAGGCAAGTTGCAAAAAGCCACATCTTCCTCAGGGACTTCCTCGGAGGAGTTTTTTAATATCAGCACATCATGGACAGCAGCCATATGAGACCACCATTTCTTTCACAATGCCAAATGCCCTCGGAAAAAAGGCTTGTCATGGATTCCACATAGCCCTATTTCCTTTCTGCTTGAGTAGGAAAGCAGCTGGCATTGCTCTCACAATGCTTTATTCTGCAGAGATCCTTATCCAAATGTTCTAAATTCGTAGCCTTAGTTATTCTATATTGCTATTCACTGAGTTATTTATACTTTAATATCCAAACTGCTATTTGTATTCATTTAAAAATGCAATATATTGAAAATGTTACCCTTTTAAACAAAGGGAAGGAAGTTAATGTTATAGTTGATTATTTTCTGCTTTGACAATATCCAAAAGACTGATATAAAATAATGAAAGAGAAAGAAAAAGAAAAAGAAAAAAACAGGTGAATTGATGATCGGGATTACAGTGGCCCATTATATTCCCATAAAGGACTTCCAAAATTTAAATAAAATGGATTCTTCTTCCTTTACCATGAAGGTCTACAAGGTATAGGTGAATGAAGAAAATAGGGGCATGGACAAGGAATTATCTCTCTACAGCAGTGGTCCCCAAACTTTATGGCTTGGCAGCCTGGGGAACCAGCCCATGTAAGTGGTGGGCCAATGCTCATGCATGCAGATGCCCAGCCCACCACTCACACAAGTTGAGCTCTGCATGTATGTGCATGTGCTGGAAACCTGCTCGGCAGCCCAGTTCCAAATAAGGCACAACCCAGTAGTGGGCTGCAGCCCAGGGGTTCGGGACCAGTAGTGGGATTCAATTTTTTTTACTACCGGTTCTGTGGGTGTGACTTGGTGGGCGTGGCAGGGGAAGGGTACTGTAAAATCTCCATTCCCTCCCCACTCCAAGGGAAGGTTACTGCAAAATCCCCATTTCCTCTCGATCAGCTGAGACTCGGGAGGGAGAGAATAGATGGGGGCACGGCCAGTCAGACGTGGTTTATAGAACTGGTTTATAGAACTGGTCAGAACCTGCTGAAACCCACCTCTATTGGTGGGGGACCCTTGCTCTACAGAATGGACATAAGAATGAAAAGGTGGGTGTTGATAAGACAATAAAGGTTGACTAGGAAGGCAAATAGTACAGAAAATTCATAGACAGAAGCTGACTAAGTTCATGGAAGATTAAAGGGGACTGAAGGCTATACATTTCAAAGTTCCTTATCAATTGAACAGATAGACAGGGGATTGAAAGAGGAATTGTTTTCCCAAATGGCATTTGATCATTTTTTTTCTATATAATTTGCATGACCTTTCTGACCATTTTTCTGAGTTTTACATAAAAATGACCACTGGTGATGACCATCCAGGCATCCATCTTCTCATGTTCAGTGGAATTGATTATGTCACACTGTTTGACTTGCATTAATACCTTCTGCTTAAAATAGACGGTACTGTGAGATTCTCTGTGGGAAGGACATGGTGGGTTCAATTTGGGGGATATATGACCTCAACAGTCATTATCCTGAGAAAAGACATACCTACTTTTATAACTCATAGACAGGGACTGCATTTATGTTCCTGCGCCTTCTGAAGCACCTCTTCTGAATCAAACCTGGAGCATTTAATTAACTAATGCATGTCTTAGCAAGTGGCAGCACTTGGCTGAATCTGTCTCATCTTGAAGATAAATAGGCACTAGTTAATGGCAGACAATAGGAGAATACAAGGTTACAGGAAAAAAAAACATGTGGGGAAACTACAAGAAACTTATAATGCCAAGCTATCTCTACATTGTTGCTATGGTACTTCTTACGTGGTCAAAAGTTAACAACCTGACATTAAATAAGGGTGTGGCGAAAAACAATTAACAGATTGAAACTTTATCTTTACCCCAGAGGTGATATTCAGCAGGTTCTGACCAGTTCTGGAGAACTGATAGCGGAAATTTTGAGTAGTTTGGGGAACTGATAAATACCACTTCTGACTGGCCCTGCCCCCATCTATTCTCTGCCTCCCAAGTCCCAGCTGATCAGGAGGAAATGGGGATTTTGCAGTAACCTTTCCCTGGAGTGGGGAAGGAATGGAGATTTTACAGCATCCTTCCCCTGCCATGCCCACCAAGCCACACCCACAGAACCGGTAGTCAAACATTTTGAATCCTACTACTGCTTTACCCCTTAAAAGAAGTTGTACAGAGAGAAGCCTTACGGCCATAACTGAGCTCAAAATTTCCATTGCTAAATAAGACAGTTGTTAAGTGAGTTGAGCTCCAATTTACCACCTTTTTTGCCACAGTTGTTAAGTGAATCATTGAAGCTGTTAAGTGAATAATGCAGTTGTTAAGTGAATCTGGCTTTCCCCATTGACTTTGCTTGCCGAAGCTGGCTGGGAAATTTACAAATGTTGATCACATGACACTGGGACAGTGAAACTGTTATAAATACATTCCACTTGCCAAATGTCCAAATTTTGATCATGTGACCATGGGGATGCTGCAATGGTAACTGTAAAAACTGGTCATGAGTCATTTTTGTCAGTGCCATTTTAACTTCGAAAGATTGTAAGTCTAGGACTGCCTGTACTAATGTTTTACACAGAGCATGATGGAAAAATAGATGCAAGAAATTTCCTGACTGGTTACTATAAAAAGGACTTACATAGAAGTTGCTGGCATCATTTCATAATGAATTCTTAGCTTTTATTTTATTCATTTTTTACAATAACTTACTCCTGAAATCCCAGGATAATTCTTTAATTGGATTCTCCCCTACCTTGCTAGGGAAAAGCTGTGACAGCTGCCAAGAAAACTACATGGCCACATCCACTATGAGTTGAGTTCAATGCAAACCAGACATATAAATACATTCTTTCTCTTCAAGAAAATATGAGGCCATTTTCAAATGTCATAAGATATCAAGAACTTTTCAGGGACATCTTAGAAAAGATTTTAAAGTCAGTACATTGTTATGGTATAAGGTCACAAGACATGGGAGTAAAATAGATGAAAGAAAGAATACAGGAATGAAAGAAAATGAATTCTAAAGACTTGTAAACTACAGGATATCACTAGAAATATTTTCAGCAGTAAGAACTTAACGAATAGTATATTGTTATGATTTATTGCCTTCATATTCCATATGAGTTTGGAAGATAGTTGATTGTGACCGTAAATATTAATAAAATACAGATCTTCATGTTTCTGCACTTTCACGCCCAGGCTTTTCACTATTCAAACATTTTGGTTTTATCCTACACTATAAAATGTTATCAGAACTAAGATGTTCATATCAAACAAGTAAAGGAAGTATGTTTAAGTTCTGCACTCATAAAATAGCTTCACTTGCTGTTAAAAAATATATATGCAGCACCAGGAATAATGTATGTATGCTGTGCGCTGTTCTTTAAAAACTATAATCATGGGATAATGGGTTCGATCCAGATTTATTCACGCTTAGAATCAATCTAAGGTAAGTGCCATTTAAGTTTAATTGAGTCTAGATCCACAAGGATTATTTATTTGAGTTCCCCTCCCCAAATGATCTTACGTTTGGAAGTATGGACAGAATAGAAGAATTGATAGTGACATCAATCTATCTATCAGTGATAGATAGGATATTTAATTTCTAAAAACTGGAATAAGAATACAAGGCAGAATCTGAAGTTACAGGCAGTCCTCAATATGCAACAATAATGGGGCATGCCCATTACAATTGTGAATCGTGATAGTCGTAAATCATAAATGACTCCATCGCTGACTATCGGGGGCGAGTCTTTGGCCCCTGTGGAGAGGGCGCGCAATCTGGGAGTCCTCCTGGATACGCAGCTGTCCTTAGAGGAACATCTAACAGCTGTAGCCAGGGGGACCTTTTGTCAGGTTCGCCTGATTCGCCAGTTGCGCCCCTTTCTTGATCGGGATTCCGTGTGCACAGTCACTCATGCCCTCGTCACCTCTCGCCTGGACTACTGTAACGCTCTCTACATGGGGCTCCCCTTGAGGAGCACCTGGAGGCTCCAACTGGTCCAGAATGTGGCCGCGCGGGTAATTACGGGAGCTACATGGCGCTCCCGCATAACACCGCTCCTGCACGAGCTGCACTGGCTCCCAGTGGTCTTACGGGTGCGCTTCAAGGTGTTGGTTACCACCTTTAAAGCGCTCCATGGCATAGGGCCCAGTTATCTTCGAGACTGCCTTCTGCCACTGACGACCTCCCATCGACCCGTGTGCTCCCACAGAGAGGGCCTCCTCGGGGTGCCATCAGCCAAGCAATGCAGGCTGGTGACCCCCAGGGGGAGGGCCTTCTCTGTGGGGGCCCCTGCCCTCTGGAATCAGTTGCCCCCAGAGATAAGGAGAATCCATGACCTCCTTGCCTTCCGCCGTGCCCTTAAAAAAATTTTTTCAGCAAGCTGGGCTGGCCTAAGCAAAGCCTTTTAAATGATTTTAAATTGGGGTGTTTTTTTTTTTAAATTTGGGCCAATTTAGATATTCTTTTTAAACTGTTCTTAATGTTTATATTGTGTGTTTTTTACTTGGCTGTACACCGCCCTGAGTCCCCAGGGAGAAGGGCGGTATAGAAATCCAAAAATAAATAAATAAATAAATAAATAAATAAATAAATAAATAAAATACATGACTGACCCAATTTTACAACTTTTTTGGGTTTTTTTTGCAGCACTAGTTAAGCAGGTGTTGTGCACCCATGGTTTACTATGGGGCCAATTTTGTTGGACATAACTGCTAGTTTTTAGCAAAATAATCATAAAATGCAACCATATGATCAGGGGACATTGCAGATGGCTGTAAATGTAGCTGTGTTGTTGAACACCTTAATGTTTGTAAGTTGCCTAGAGTCACCTCTAAATGAAATGAAATCCCCTGCAGATTTTCCTCCGCCATGCATTGCTAATTATAGGGGATGGTGCTCATCTCCATTTCAAGGCCATTGAGTCAGCACTGTCTGAAGATATTTCCGCAGTCATGTGGCCAGCATGCCATCAGGGAGCACTGTTACTTTCCTACCAAAGTGGTACCTATTTATTTATTTATTTATTTATAAATGCATGCTTTCGAACCTCTAAGTTGACAGAAGCTGGAAGGAGGATGGGAGCTCATCCGTTATATGGCGCTCAGTTCTTGAACCTGGGCTTCCGGCTTTCCAGCCAAGAAGTCCAGTATCTTAACCACTAATTCACTGTGCCGCCCCTGGATGAGATGGGTAGCACATAAATCCAATAAATAAATAAAATAAATCTCTTTTAGATGTTTGCTGAAGACCTACTATGCAGTTCTTCCTGTAATGAATGGTCAATAGTTTTGCTCTATTTATTTATTATTATTTTATTAGTCATATTTCTATGCCACCCACTCTCCGAGGACTCTGGGCGGCTTACACCAAAAACAGTATACTAAATAGCATATTGCCCCCAACAATCTGGGTCTTCATTTTACTGACCTCGGAAGGATGGAAGGCTGAGTCAACCTTGAGCTGGTGAGATTTGATCTGCTGATCTGCTGAACTAGCAGTCAGCTGAAGTCCACTGTGCCACCTTGGCTCCTCCATTTTATAAAGCTATAATGTTACAGTGTTCTGACTTTCTATATTTATTATTGTATTTTAAAGATATTTATTATAATCCATTTTGAGAAACAATGACATAAAATGCATTAAACTAACAAACAAATGCTCCTTGTTCTATCCATCTGACAGATCTCTGAGGCTACTTAACAGAAAAGTGTCTCCTGAACTTTGCAATGTGTGCTGACTTCCGTAATACTTTTATTCCTTACAGCTCTCAGTTTTATGTATATGACCTTCATGAATTTTCCTTCCCAGCTGAGCATTTACTTTATTTCTCTGTCAGTTCTTACAAGCTGACATGAAAGTCAGAGAAGTCATTGTGGTCATTATCTAAATATTTACCACAAGACTAGCATCTCTTAAAGTGCTCCTCAGCAGAAGATTTCTTGAGAAATTGGCTTTTATCAAGAACAGGTATCTGAAACACTTGAAACACAAATAAAAATAACTGGAAACAGGACTTTTTTTAAAAAAAAAACCCTTTAGAAACTTTCTATTGTCCTTTTCAAGGAATGGACCTGCAGACTTGATAGTCTGTTAAATTAGCTTCAATTCTGCTTCTTTTTACAATATGGTACAACAAACAAGCAAACAAATAAAACATAACTTAAAAAAATAAGCAATTATGCTCTGGTTAACAATAATGCAAGCATAAGAAGTCAGCATTAATTTGGTAATGATCTCTTGGGATGAAGGATGAGGCAGGGTATCTATATGAAAGGGCCAAAGAAATCAAGTGATTTTGGTGTAAACCAGAAGACTATGAGTTCTAGTCCTCCCTTAGGCATGAAAAACGGCTGGGTGACCTGGATCCAATCACCAGGATACTGTGAATTATAGTCCCACTTTAGGCAGGAAAGTTGGCTGGGTAAATTTGAGCCAGTCTCTCTCAGCCCAATCCACCTCACAGCTTGTTGTAGGAAAAATAGGAAGAGGAAGGAGTATTATATATCTTTGCTGCTTTCAGTTACTTATAAAATAATGAGGTCAGGATAAAAAATCTTTAAAATAAAATATAATAAGCCCCACAAAAAAGAGGCAGAGTTTAATCATGCAGTCATAGCTGCCATCTTGACTTTTCTGAAACAGCCTATGAATGCTCCTGAGGCCACTTCAGCTCAGATATCATTTTAGCCATTGCTTAGTAAAAAAGTTGCTATTCATTTTAGGGTAAATTACAGTACATATATTTGGTAATCTTTAAAAGAAAACATCAATTGTCTATTATTAAATGAATGAAATTATTGATAGAAAAAGAAGATAAACTTATGGGACCAGTGTTAACTTTCTCCCAATACAAATTCTATTTTTGAAAGACAGATGTTTTTCCCAGATTGGCTACTTTCAAAAAACAGATTTACCCCCCCCCCCCCAGATTAGCAGCAAAGAAAGATTTGAATTCTCTCTTCATGTTTATTCTGATTCTCTTAGTTTTCTATTCAGCTTCCCCAAAAAATTCTAGTGTTAAAATCCGTATTTTTACAAGTCTTTGCAAGTTAGTTATGGAGTTATTGTCAGGTATAGTTTTGTCCTTAATACATCCTTGATGGAAATATGAATTGATAATAATCTTTTTTTGCAATAGAATTTTTTTTTGGTTATCATTGCAATTTATTGCACTTTATTAATTTTGTTATTTGCATTATCTGCTTTCAGTGTTTTGGCTTACAATTTAAAATAGTCAGTGGCTGAAAATTTCAGAATTAGATCCAAGATTTATAAGTGCTTCAGTCATGTTCTAGCCATATTTTCCACTTGTATATGAGGCAGATCGTGATTTGGACTAACCTCAACCATAATGTTAATTTCAGAGTTTTCAAAGGAGCCACATGTACTATAATATTTGTATGTAACATATAACATGTAATGGAAACAAAGGGGGAAGATTAGAATAGACTTACTTTTTAAGGTTTATTTAAGGAAATAATGCCTTTACCCACAATAGAATAGAAGCCAGATATCCATGATTACAAAACAGTCATAGCTGAAATTGCATTATTTTTTAAAAAAAGACATTCATGTTCAATGCAGAGCGGATTCCATATTTCACAATTTTCAAAAACAAGGCATTATTAATGGCTAACATACTAAAAAGCTGAAGACATATATGAACTAGACTTTTCATAGCATAAGACTTTATTTAAATTTATACAGTGATGGGGTACCGATTATCACCTCCCTTTTCCAAAAAAATAAATGTATCCTATCTTTAAAAAATACCAGTAGGTTAAAATTATAAAATACAATTAAAAACTGCCTCTAATTCATATTTTCCTTCTGGAACTCTTCTGGAATTGGCTATCTTGTTAAATATTATACTCATAATTAATCATATTAAATTCTTTCTCTTTTCAGTTTCACATAGTAACTTTATTCAAATATTAGAATGTTAAATCTCCTGATAGCTAATATTTTCTATACAATTCATTTCTGCCCTGGTGCATATCTAATTGTGTTCATTTACTTGCTAATAAAGCCAAACATAATATTGATCTGTCCCATGTACATACCATAAACCTACTCCACATAGTCTTATGATTGATTTATTTATACAAATTTTTATTTCAGTTCATAAATTACTTTTTCTTCCTTCCTACAATCATACTGTGTTGTATTATATAACTTCTGTAAGTGCAATCTGGATACAAATACAAATAATATATTTTAACATTTGGGTAAAGTTATTATGTGAAAATGGAAAGAGAGGGAAATTAATATGATCAATTGTGGGTATAATACTTACTCTCTGACCTTCTTCTTCTACAACTGCCACCATGTGGACAATTTATTTTCAGCAGCTTTTACCTTCAGATTAAAATTCCCCCTTGCTAAAAAAAAAAAGTTATTCGACCATGTATTATTCACAGCGTTAGCCCAGCAAAGCCTGGGATAGTTTAAATGTCTGCAGCTTAATATCTGATTAACCTAGAATGCCAACAGCACCTCACGTCTATATTTTAAACTCTCAAGCTTTCCTTAAATCACTTTTTGTTCACTGTACCCATTTTCAGTTTGAAATTAGTCTTTGCTGTCTGATTCTGTACTGTTCATTATGTTTCTTCTCTCTTCTTAATGACTCTGTGGTTGTTTTAGCCTTTTATTTTTATTTCTCTTTATTTGGTTTTTGCCCAATCCTCCAGCAATTTTTAGCAAGGGGGGATTTTAGCAGGAGCAAGAGGAAACTTGGATTGGAAAAGTCCAAGAAACCGATGTCCATTGTTATGTATTGTATATAGTTGTCAGTTGGAAGTTCTCAGTCTGGTCCTCTGTTGGAGTGGGAAAATACTCTCTCCTGATTGGTTGTGGGCTGATCAGCTTCCCTATAAAAGGAGCTGTGCCAACCAGGGAGCAACAGTTGCCTCACAGGCAGTATTGAATAAAGAGCTGTTTAGAAGTCACCCTGGCCTCACCTCCATTCTTCACCCAGAACATAACATCCATGTTCTGTCAACTGCCTCAGTATCTATCTTCCCAGGTTCCAGAGATAAAATATGATCAGATGAGCTAATTCTACTCTATTGTAAGGCTACATTAAAAAAAAAAATGTTGCAAATCTGAAGGCACAAACTCCCACTATCCCTTTTAGCTCTGAAATTTTAAGGCAAATTCTTTTCAGGTTTCTTTCTTTGCCTGGTAAGCAGTGACAGGCTCCTTTTTTTATTTGATCATTCCCTAGGCAACAACTATTCCTCTTTGACCATCAAGGTCATTCCCACATACCATTACACTTATAAAATTCAGGTTCCACTCTATAGTTGGCAAAAACAATTTGCACTTTAAACTTTCCTAAATGATGTTTTTGACCTTAACTTCAAATAGTTCATTATTGGATTCTCTGTACCAGTTGTCAGGAATCAATCACAAGAAATTATCAGAGCAGAAATATGGAGGTTATACATGGAAGGTGAACTTTTTTGTCTCAGACGGGGCCATGCAGGGAATTAAAATGGTGTTTTGAACTAGCAGAAGGTAGAGTTTAAGTATCAGCCCTTTACGTATCAGCTTAAGTATCAGGAGCCCTGGTGGTACAGCAGTTACAATGCAGTATTGCAGGCTAACTCTACCCACAGTCTGGAGTTTGATCCTGACAGGCCTCAAGTTGAGTCAGCCCTCAATCTTTCCGAGGTGAGTAAATTGAAGGCCCAGATTATTGGGGGTAATATGCTTTGTACATATTGTACATTGTAAACTGCCCAGAGAATGCTGTAAAGCTCTATGGGGTGCTATATATGTATATATATTTATATGCCGCCCTTCTCCGGAGACTCAGGGCGGCTTACAATGCGTTAAGCAATAGCCTTCATACTTTTGTATATTTATACAAAGTCAGCTTATTGCCCCCACAAACCAGGTCCTCATTTTACCCACCTTAGAAAGGATGGAAGGCTGAGTCAACCTTGAGTCAATATGTGTGTGTGTGTGTGTGTGTGTGTGTGTGTGTTTTGCTGAGACACCTGGTCTACCCCAACATGTGGGAGGGGGCATTCTTCTCCCTTTCGCCTTTCAGCTCCAACCCAGGAGCCCTCAAGCAGTCACATTCACGACAAGCCATTTTATACCAAATATATTTTGCTGATAAAGAAATATCAGCCCCCTCCCACATGTTGGGGTAGACCAGGTGTCTCGGCAAAACACATAATCTTCCCCTGGCTCAAGCTGATGAAGGGAGGAGAACTTGTGGCTCGGTGGTTAATACAACTGCCTAACATGCAGGCAGCCCAAGTTCAAATCCGAGTAAGGGTATGGCTGGCTGATGAGAGCTAAAAAGCTTGAAATAGATCTATACTAGTCTCCCTTTATTTATCAGCAAAATATTTTATACATACATACATACATACATACATATATATATATATATATATATATATATATATATAAATAAAAGACTTACAGGTATTTAAGTCTAAGTGCTACTGCTATTACTATTCATATCGGCCACAAACTGCTTGGTAATTACTAACTGTTTGTAGTTGCTGCAGTTCTTGGTGCAGTTGTTGCAGTTCCATACAGGTTTAGTTCAGGGGTGGTATTCACTTACCTTTGCTATTGGTTCGCAAATGTGAGCACGCGCGCCACCTCCGCGCATGTGCAGGACCTTCCACAGATGCACAGAGCATAAAAAACGGGATGTGATTATGTCCAGGTGGGTGGGCGGAGCCTGCTGCCGCTACTGGTTTGCCTGAACCAGATAGAACCGGCTGAATACCACCACTGGTTTAGTCCCTACCTGTGTTGTTCAAATCCCTGGAAATAATTTATCCTAGGTTTGCTCTAATATAATTATATACTGTAGAATGTTATTAGATGTGCAAACTGCCTTTAGGGCATGTGGAGAAACATGAGTCTTTATTGCTGATGCACACTGGATAATTGACAAAACCAAAGAATACCAAATAAGAAGTCAGTGTCTGCTTCACTGATTACAGAACTGACTTTGTGTCAATAATGCCAAGCTCTGGAAAATGCTCCAAAACAAAATGGAACCCCAGAAATTTTTATTGTCTCGATGAAAAACTTATATATTAGGTCAGGAACTCCCAATAAAGACAAAATATAATGAAATAGACCAGCTCCCGGATGGCAAAGGAGTGAGACAAGGCTGTATATGCTCCCATTATCTAGTCAACCTATATCCTGAATATATATTAAGGGAACCTGGATTGGAAGAAGATATGGTTTTAATAACGGAGGGTAGGTGAAAATGCAAAGAATCTGCAAATCCTAGTAATAAAATTCAAGGAACACAGGACTAAAACTAAATATAAAGAAGATCAAACTAATGCCAACAAGTGGAACATCGGCCTTGGAACTGACAATAAAGATATGAAGGCAGATAGTTTCTGCCTTTGAGAATCAATCGTCAACAGTACAGGAACAGGCTGCCAAAAAATAAACCATAGCTTAGCACTTGGTACAGCTGTCATGAAAACATTGGAAATGCTGTACAACAACAATTCTAAAATATGAATAGATTAAAACATGTTTTGGAAGTGTGTGGAAAGTTATAATAAGGGGCCAGCAACAAGGTGAATGGAATAAAAATAAAATTCATCCACATTGTTTTGAGATGCAACTGAAATGATGAAATGCTGGAAGGAATATTTATTGTAGACATTTGCACGGGAATGACAATGATATGTCTCCAAGAAAAAAAAAATGATGCAAAGACACACATAAATGCTGAAAAAATATAAATGCAAAAATGATGCTAAGTGTGCCAGTCAACCTTTTGTGCTTATTTCAGATTGAAAGACTACATAAACATAAAATGAACAAAATTTGTAAGGAGGATTTATGCTTGGTATGGTGTGCGCAGACCAAATTATTAAGAAATGTATGAACATGAGGGATGTTTTTCTGCATTTGTAGAGTTAGAGAAAGAATGTGATGAAATAAGCAGATTTGAATATGTAGGTTTTCCATGAGAATGGAATTCATTCTTCAATGAGGTGGTTGAAAAATCAGAACAGCAATGTGTGAAGAAAGTCAAGTATGTAAGAGAATAAGATGACTGCTTCATTTTCTTTATTTCTGTGCTTTCACTTTCCTGATGGTTACTCCACAATTTAGAGCTATTTATCTATTTTTATTTTGTGTCTTGGCCTACATTGCATTTCTTGTATGAGTCCTTTTTGAATGTATTCAAAAAGATCTTCATTGACTTCTTTTGTTGTGTTTCTTCTCTTTCTACCTCAGTGGTCTTTTTCCCCTTAAGTTTTGGTTTCCCTTACAGTGTCATTGATAACTTTCCCTCAATGCTTCCACTACTTCAACTTCCTCAGCTAACTCTTCTTAGCTGGGACATGAGCCCCCTTAGGTGTCCCCTGGGCCACAGTGATATCACCAGCTAATCCTTTCAACCCAGATATTACTAGGTGTTTCTGACATGAATGTACTGCAGTAGCAGTTAAGTCTTCTTTTACACATGTTAAACAATGGTGAAGGGTTCTTTATACATTGGCTATGTCCTGGCAGTTTCAGACTCACAGTAAGATCGAACTGTCCTCCAGTGAAATAGATCCAAGATTTCATCAAAGTATTATCCCTTAGCATGTCATATGAATTACCATGTTTTTCACACTATACGATGCTCCGGACTATAAGACTCACGTTAGCTTTAGAGGAGGAAAACAAGAAAAAAAAATCTGCTTCTGTGTCCCAGCATCCATCCAGTATTCATCTGGCTAGCGTCCTCGCAGCAAACAGCAAGCAGCCTGGTCAGCTTCCGCATATTATCACAGCCGCAGCAAATGGTTCCTCAGGGGTCTGCTCCATTGTGCTCACCACTGGTCAACTAAGCTGAGCTGCTGCCACCGCCAGGGGGTAACTGGAGCCTTCGCTGCCAAGCAGCTGATTGGTGGTTGGATCGGCCTCCCGGAATACCGCCAATCAGCTGTTCTAGGTGCCCATTTGCTGCCACCGTTCACCACCATTCGTCGCTGCCGCCAATCGCCACCACCCATTCCCCACTGCCATTTGCTGCCACCTCCCATTCACAGCCACCCGTTCGCTGCCGATTGTTGTCACACGTTCGCTGCCACCCATTCTCTGCCACCTATCCCATTCACCTAGAGCAGCTGATCAGCAGTATTCCAGGAGGCCGATCCTTGGCAGTGAAGGCACCAATGTTCCCCTCCCCCACACCACAATATTCACTCTATAAGATGCACAGGTATTCCAACCAATTTTTTTTTGGGGGGGAAGTGTATCTTATAGTGCGAAAAATATAGTAAATTAACATACATTTGGAATGAGCACAATGCACACATTCAAAGCATCTCTGAAAATTGTCTATCTAGAATCTGCTTGACCATGTCCAGTAAACAGAACCCATCATAACTTCAAGTAAAGAATTGAACTTGTCATTAACAAACTGTTCATAATATTCAAATAGACTCCTTATAAATTACAAGTATTATTTCATTTTAGGCTCTCTTGGACAACAAGAAACCGTATTATATATATTTTCCCCATCTTTAATGAGTTAAGTGTACTAGAGACCAACTGTTTCTCAGTTGTTGCTAATGACTTATGGAATCACTTCAGTTTGGAATAAAGGTTTGAACCAGCCCTCTTAATATTTTTGCAAGTGCTTAAAAGGGAACTCTTTTATAAAGCATTTTGTGACTTTTGATTTGTTTAAACTTTAGTTCCACTGTTGTCTTTCTTCTTTATTTTGTATTTCAGCTGTGAAATTTATTTTCTTTCATTATAATCATGGTTATCGTTTTTATTCTAAACAGTTTAGAATTTTAATTTTAATGATGTTCCCTGTGGATGTTTTAACTGGTTCTATGTTTTATTGGCTTGCTGCCAATTACTGAAAGCCCTGATTGATTTGGCAGGATACAATAAAATAAATATTCAAGTATCCCTTCAGGCACCTGGATGAATGCTATTTATATTCCTCCTTTTTTTTCATCCCAGAAGGCTAAACATACCCAGTTCCTTAAAACTCTACTCACAAAAAGTTTCCAGTTTCCTGATCAAGTTTATTACCTTTATTTTCAAACTGTCCTACTTTGACGTAAATGATCTCTGTACCCAAGTTTAGATCTCCCCAATACAAAAGAGAATGAATCTTTTATTTGGAAATTACATTTCTGTTCACTCAGCTAAATAAGTATTTATCTTTTCTATAGCCATCTCACTTCAGAGTCTCATACTTAGCTTGTGGCCAACTGCTATTCCAATAAATTTTTCATGAAAACTTTTATCAAGCTTGGATCACCTTTTCTTTTCCTGATCTTTTTTCCCAAGAAATGATTTAGCCAGGAAAGCATTTCTGTCTGTTAAATCAATTCTGTAATTTTCAACCTGGTTCTTATTTTGTAACTGTGCACTATTTTCTAGAGTAAACTCAGCCCATTCTGCAAATATCTGCAGATCTGATCAGTGTTTTCTTCCTCTCTTATCTACAAGGTTAATAAAAAAGAAATTAAAAAGTGGAAAGAATGAAACCTGTAGCATCCCACTTGAGGTCATTCCAGTTTGGTGGTAACTGACTTAGGAGGTCTATTGGAGCAATGTTGCAGGAATCTACCAAAAACATAATTAAATTAACTTTCTAATCAAAATGTTATGGTATATTTTTCCAATGCTTGGCAGAAATCAGTACTGCAGGCTACTTCTGCTGACTGCCGATTGCCAGCAGTTCAAGTCTCACCAGCTCAGGATTGACTCAGCCTTCCATCCTTCTGGGGTCAGCAAAATGAGGTTGGGGCAATACGCTGACACTGTAAACCACTTAGAGAGGGCTGTAAAGCACTATGAAGCGATGTACACATCTAAGTGCTATTGCTATTGTCTGAAGAAATTATTTTTGGTTTCTTCTGCTTCTTTTACTTTCCCATCCATTGGTATTGTTCATGATTGTATGCATACATATGCACATACATACAATCATGAACAATGTTGATGGATACATACAGTACATATGCAAGAAGCTAAGTGACTGGTTATATGTCAAGGCCAATGGTACTGTATGGTATACAGTACTATTGGCCTTGACATATAACCAGTCACTTAGTGACAGTTCAAAGTTATGATGATACCCCCCAGCAAAAACAAGCTATTTTCCACCATCATATATAATACACCCATGATCATGTGACTGAATTTTGGGCACTAAGCAACTGGCCAGTTTTTACAATGACATTTAATTTGCAATGTCCCATGGTCATATAACCCTGATTTTCAATAGCATTTATTTTTTGTTTCCAGCAAAATCCAGCCCATAGCAAACAATGGGTTCACTTAATGACTCCTGCAAAACAGGTTATAAATTGGGTCCAGTTACATAGTGATCCACTTTGCAACTTACAACAATAATTGGAGGATTCATTAATTTCCCCTAAGGTTTTCTAAAAGAAAGAAAATAATAATAATAAACTCTTATTTGTATGAGATTATATCTCTCATTTATTATTATTGCTCAAGTTATTGTACTAATATGTTGATGACTTTTTATATTAAACTCAAGTTGACTTTGAATAAAAAAATTGAAGATACAAAGAGATTTGTAGCTTTTTCTTAATTAAGCATGAATTTTCAGCCTTGTAAGTAATTACTCCATGATCAAAATATTTGCTGATAAGAAAAAAAGAGTACAAATCAGGTTAATAGAATAAATGTTAAATCGAGTTAAATAAGGTATAAACAATGTAAAATAAAATAATTAGTTCTATGATTATTAATTTTTAATTATACTACCAATTGACCTCACTGTTACATTAACTACAATACAACACAAAGGAATATGTTTTTTTTTGGTGGGGAAAGAATTTAATTAGAACTCTTTACACAAGCTGACAATTACATTTATTCAATACTTATTCAAAAAGTTATTTAAGCCTTTGCCAAAGGTCATAATATAGTCATTTGAATTTATGCTAAAGTACAAACTAAACTGTACTGAAAATTAATGGACAATCACTTGTGTCTTTAACATTAATTGAAACATATCTTTTTTTATTAGACTTTGAAACAACTTATTCATTTCATTATTTGTGTTGTTGAGGTAGTGTGATTTGTTTTGTCAAGATGAAATGAGCTGAAACACTTCATCCTGGCCAAGAAATGTAGGTGGCCTTCAAACACTTAAAAACAGAAGAAGGTTATCTCTAACTTCCTTCACAATTGTTGGCCAAAACAATTTCTCTTTTGAAAATGCCATGGAAATATATGGATTCAGAAGGAGATATATCGAACTGGTTTTATTAAATAAACGCAGTCCTATGTTCCTTGAAAAGACTGTCTTGGAAACTACCATATTTTCTGGTGTATAAGACTACTTTTTAACACAGGAAAATCCTCTCAAAAGTCGGGGGTCGTCTTATACGCTGGGTATAAGCCTACCGACACTCCGACTTCCCCAGCTGACCCCCAATGATGGCGAGCCCCAGCTGTCTGGGGAAGTCGGAGCATCGGTAATATTCACCTGGATACCTGGCACGGTGGGGGAAGCTCCACGCAGCAACCAGCTGGGTCCAGCATTCAGTGGCATGCAGCCTTGATGAGATCGGCACAGCTTCCCGAATCTGAGTTGCCGGCGCTGACCGATGACGCTACAGGAGCGCTGACAACATTGAGTGGTAGTCTTATACGGCGAGTATAGCCCAAACCCTATATTTTAATAGGAAAAGTAGGGGGTCGTCTTATACGCCCAGTCGTTTTATACGCCGGAAAATACGGTACAAGTTCAGTTTAGGACATCTCATTTTATTTTATTTTATTTTACTATTTTATTTTATTTTTCAATCAGCTGTGTCAAAAACAATTGGAGACAAGAATAAAAATAATGTGATTTGTATTATATGATTTTCTTGCAAGATAAAGTTAAAGTTATCCATATTTCTTTCCAATGATGTTGGTGGACTTACTGAGAAGAAATATACACTATTGTAGTGACTATAGTGGAGATTATTTATAAAATAAATATAATGTTTCTGATAATTATATTTTAATTATAAAAACTATGCAAGATATAATGTTTTTGTTCCCTAAAGAATCTCCCAAAGAAGATATTTTGTAGGACACTGTTCATATTTATTCATCTACAGCAACTTCTACTAGATTCATATTCTATTTTGTTTTACTTCCAGGAATTCAAACTGGCAGCACTTTGAGGGTTGTTGGACTGAGGAAAAAGTGATTATCGCTTTATTTGTTCCCCATGATAATATATAAATAGTGTTCCTGTTTCAAATATCCTATATGAAAATATGTTTTTCCAAGTCAAAATCTATAAGGAACCCTAATGAGCATTATAGCATTTTGAGACAAATATTGAACAAGCATTTTAATAGCAATGGGAGAAAATAAAAAAATAAAATAAAATAAAGGGAAATAATATGACCATAAGCAATAACAACAGAGTAAAAGAGATCAAGTGTGATATCTGACAGGATGGAGCACACAATTGCTGGTTTGGGTAAAAAAATACAAAATTTCAACATGTCTATGAATGATGATACAATAGCAACTGTTATCTTCCTATATTAACTGAAATATTAAAAATATACCTCTTAATGATACATTTTGAATTGTAATTTAGCATTAAGATTCATACAGGCTAAAAGCAAGATGTCAGCTATGATAGTAATATCAATAGCATTGAGACTTATACACCACTTCACAGTACTTTAAGCCTTCTCTAAGCAGTTTACAGAGTCAGCCTTTTGCCTCCAACAATCTGTGTCCTCATTTTACTGATCTCAGAAGGAGGAAAGGCTGAGTCAACCCTGAACATAGTGAGATTCAAATTGCCAAATTGCAGTCAGCCGGCAGTCAGCAGAAGTAGCCTGCAACACTGCATTCTAACCACCACACCACCACAACTCTTATGAGAATGTTGAGAAGCACACTTTTATATAAGAATAGGAAATAGATGCATTATTATATCTAATTTGTTTTCTCATTTAAGAATAATCACTTTCCAGATCATATTCAATCTTCTTTGTCACTTTTTAACATGAATGTTCTTTCAGATACCTATTTTATGTTTTGTTACTTTTAAATATATAAATGTAGTGTTTTTCTTGTACTTCAATACTTTTTTTTCATCTCAGCCAATTGAATAGAAATTGCTACTTCTTGCAATTAAAATATCAACACAGAGAGAGACAACATTTTTTTCTATCCACTTTGTTTCTCTATATAATTCTGATTGTATCCCTCAGCCAAATATAGAACAAACATATAGAACATTATAAGAAGGTTGTCTTATGTAATTATGCCAGAATAAATCTAAAACAAAACGAAATGAAACAAATCTAAGATTTGGGTTAATAACTTTAATATATGTGTCTATTATTGGAAAATTACTATCTCTAGTGATATGCTAAAGAAAGTAGATTAAAGATAAATCCATAAGAGTGATATCTTACTATATTCCATCATGACATGATTATAATAGGCTTCAGCCACAACAATTCTGCAGAATTCCACAGATGTTCATCATAATGTTTCTCAAACATTTGAACAAGTTGTGGCTTACTTTTTTTAAAAAAATTGATTTATATGCCACCCTTCTCTGGAGACTCAGGGTGGCTTACAATGCGTTAAGCAATAGCCTTCATATTTTGGATATTTATACAAAGTCAGCTTATTGCCCCCAAAATCTGGGTCCTCATTTTACCTACCTTAGAAAGGATGGAAGGCTGAGTCAACCTTGAGCCTAGTGAGATTTGAACTTGCAGTAATTGCAGGCAGCTGATTTTAATAACAATGCTTTAGTCTGCTGCGCCACCAGGGCTCAAATCATATTTGAGTGTGCGTGTGATATGGATGTTTCTGACTCCTTCATGTGGATCCTGAATAAGAGGATGCTGTGAATAGGTAGCTAGTAGTTCAAGAGATTTGTCATCCACTTGTAAGTGATGGGTCTGAGTTAATACAGGAGGCTGTAGATTCTGATAGTAAGATCTCACCATCTGACCTTGTGAAAGTGCCAAGCCCTAAATCATACTTTATCCCATTGTCAGGTTAAAAAGGGCTGAGCAGTGAAAGTTGGCCCAGCTCCTTAAGAGGAATGATTATTACTTCCTGTAAGAAGAACATGGATTCTGGCTACTCAAGAACATTGTTCAGATCTTCTTTTTGAAAGCAATTCGACCTATCTTCCTGTGACAAATTGCTTCAAGTACCTCCTTCTCTGTGTCTTCTAATGAGACCTTTGCCTTGGCTTTTGGACAGTCATTTGTGAAACGTTCTAGCACCCGACCTACAGGGTGTCTTGAGATAGTCTCTTCAAAATTTCTGACTTCAAACTCCCTGGCTCGCAACTTGCAGAACTTGGCATGATTACAGCTTCTTTTTTTTTTAAAATCTGATTGAATATGCTTGCTCGTTGAAGAAATAGCAAGCACTTATTGCTGCCTCAGGATTTACAGTACATCAGAAAAAAAAACAAAAACAAAAAACCAAGCTCTCAAGCTTGTAATTGCAGCTCTTATTGTCTGCATCAATCTCAAGTTTGTCTAGGACAACTTGGCCTTTTTTTGTAGCTTCATAAAACCAAGTGCATTCTATTTTCCATACATTATCCAGTAGTTGTGGAGGGTAAAAGGGTAATTCTGGGGAAAGATGCAGTTGCTTTAATCAATTGCCAATCGATGTTATATCAGTACTCTGAAGTATCTTTTTTCTTTAAATCCAAAACACTGCACCGCTCCAATGCCCACACACATTGTCTCAAATGAACTAATCTTTCTAACTTTCTTTCTGACTTCTTATTGATTTTCTAATTTATCATTTGATACTGGTGCTTAAAACACTCTCACGGGTAAACTTACCTTATTTGGATTGATGGCTGTGATAACCCAAACACACTGAGCATTGCTGTCATACTGGAAAGGAAAATTGGGGGATGTGAATGTGCCACCTGGTCCCTGAAGATTAGATCCGCATGTCTTTACTGCAAAAGAAACAATGTTACATTCCAAATTAGGTCTTAATTACATTTTTTGTTTGCATTCATCTCACGTGCCTTAAAATGTTTAATGAGTTGCACAATTGGGCAAGGTGAAGATCAGATTCTAATTGTGAAGATCCAATCATGGATTGATCAGGATTTACTCAAGCAGTCCCTTATCTATTGGAGAGATGCTTTCACAATAAAACACATTTCTTACACTATCTATAAAAGCAATATCCACACATTTCCACCATGATATATATATTTTTTTCAAAATATGCTTCTCCTTGAAGTGGGGTAGGGTGGGGAGATATATATATATATATATATATATATATATATATATATATATATATATATATATATATATAT
>WNWU01000003.1:50961291-50973251 GCA_012654045.1 Ptyas mucosa
TATATATATATATATATATATATATATATATATATATATATATATATCATAAGTCAGAATGACTATGGCTGAAAAAATGCAATATAAGTTTATAGCAAAACCTTAATTGGGCCACTTGCCACATTTTGAATGCAAAGAAACTCAAGAAAAATAAGAGTTATTCATATACTTCTCTATATAATCCAATTATAGAACTGTTAATTATATGGAGTGAAGTCATAGAGGATTTACATGAATTCATTTATCAGTATAAGTTTATTTGTGACTAGGATTATGACTGCGTATACTGATGAATTCTAGAAGCTAGAGAAGGTAAACAGAACAGAATAGAAGAAAACAGAATACAGTAACAGAGTTGGCAGGGACCTTGGAGGTCTTCTTGTTCAATCCCCTGCTCAAGCAGGAGACCCTATACCATTTCAGACAGATGGCTGTCCAGTCTCTTCTTAAAAACCTCCAGTGATGAAGCACCCACAACTTCTGAAGGCAAGCCGTTCACTCCAATTGTTCTCCCTGTTAGGAAATTTCTCCTTTGTTCTAGGTTGCTGTTCTCCTTGATTAGCTTCCATCTATTGCTTCTTGGCTTGCTTTCTGGTGCTTTGGAAAATAGGTTGACCCCTTCTTTTTTTGGCACCCCTCAAATATTGAAACACTGCTATCATGTCACCCCTAGTCCTTCTTTTCATTAGACTAGACAAAGCCAATTCCTTCTATTGTTCTTCATACACTATGTTTCAACCTCTGGACCCCTAATCACCTTTGTTGCTCTTTTCTGCACTCTTTCAGAGTCTCTACATCTTTTTTTAAAATAATATGATAACCAAAACTGGAATTGGTATTCTAAGTAAGTGTCTTATTAAGGCTTTATAAAGCAGTACTAGTATTTCATGTGATCTTGATTCTGTCCCTCTGTTAATGCAACCTAGGATTGCACTGGCTTTTTTTGACTGCTGTTAAACACTAGTGGACAAGTGATTGTCCACTAGTGAGAGAAGTGAGAGATTGGAATCAGTAACCTAAATGATCCTTTCCAACTGATTCATTAAACATTAAGATTCACTTATAAATATGTACAGCAAATGTGCTTGGTATTCAGACTAAAATATTTTGAGACCTCTTGTTGCAATAAATAACTAAAAGGATTGTAATGGGGTCATCCAATTAATGGCTTGAATTTAGGAACACAGACATGTTAGAATGACGTAACTGCTGTAAAAGTAGAAACCTAATCTGGAGAAGACTGAGCAACCAGACATTGAAGCAAGCCCGGCTAAGTTTTTAATATGTCTTAAGTATATGCTTTAAAATACAAGGAATCCTTGCAGATTTTATTCTGCTAGTCATTGCCCACTATAGTTAGCAGTTATCGTTTCAATTTCAAGGCTATTGAGCCAGTGCTGTCCAAAGACATTTCAGTGGTCATGTGGCTAGCATGATGTCACAAAGCTCTGTTATCTTCCCACCAAAGTGGTACCTATTTATCTACTTGCATTTGCATAGTTACAAAATGCTAGATTGGCAGGGCCTGAGCTGAAGATGGAAGTTTACCCCATTATGTGGTGTTCGGGTCTCGAACCTAGACTGCCAGCTTTCCAGCCAATAAACCCAGCATCTTAACTGCTGAGCCACTGTGCTGCCCCTTTAAAATTCAAGGGATGGAGAAATTTGTTAAACAATAAGGTTGTCAATAAACTAGTAAGAAAACAGTTAAAATGATATGCAGATAACCCTACTAACTACCATATGTGATTTCTGACATTTTAAAAAAGAAAACTATTCAAAAGTAGCTTACTACTGCCAGAGAACAGAAGGTACTTTATGTTCATGCTTTGTGCTTAATGGTGCGTGTAACTAACACCTTGAGCCCAATAAACTTCTTTAAAGAACAATATTGAAAAGAAATACAGATTTTAGAAATTTCATAGAACACCTTTGAACTATAATTTCATTCCAAATTCTACAGTGGAAACTCAGATATTCTTCTAAAAGATCTTTTTTTTTCAATATGTATATCTGACAGCTGTTGCTATTTATAAAGCATTTAAGATGTTTTATGAAGTAATATATTCAAAAGTCATGTCCCATAATCACTTTTGTCACTGCCATCTGCTATATTATAGAGAAATGGCAGGTTTTAATTAAGGAAAAAATACATTGTATGAGTTCAGAGATTAAGCACCAAAAATATAATAATGAAACTCATGTTAGGGTAAACAGATACAGATTTATATAAAACCTAAGCATAAATTATCCTGATTCTCTTGCATTAAATCAAATGTTTTAACATTTCTTTTTGTTAAAAAAGAGTGCAGAGTCAAAATAGCACTGCATAAAGAACATAACTACAAAATGAGGCCCAGTGTTCCTTCCCTAAATGAAAGAAACAGACCTAAGAAAGTTTCAGAAAAGAATCCAATTTTCAAAGGATTCTTTGGTATTAAAGCAACAGGGTAGTATAATATATGTACCTATGAATCAAAATGTAAGCATTTCCAAATAATTGTATGAAGCTACTTTCCTTTAGCCATTATTCTTCTTATGTCTACTAGAGCAGCAAAAATGATTAGGGGTCTGGAGGCTGAAACATATGAAGAACGGTTGCAGTAATTGGGTATGTCTAATGTAGTGAAAAGAAGGACTAGTAATAACATGATAGCAGTGTTCCAATATTTGAGCAGCTTCCACAAAGAAGAGGGGATCAACCTATTTTCCAAATCACTAAAAGTCAGGACAAGAAGCAATGGAGAGAGCCAACCTAAAACTAAGGAGAAATTTCCTGAGAGTGAGAACAATTAATCAGTAGAACTTCAGAAGTTGTGACTGTTCCACCACTGGAAGCTTTCAAGAAGAGACTGGACTGCCATCTGTCAGAAATGGTGTAGAATCTCTTGCTTGGGTGGGGGGTTGGAATAGATGACCTACAAGGTTTCTTCCAACTCTGTTAATCTGTTATTTTTTTGTATCTGTTCATGCCTTGTTTATTAAGGATAAATGTTCCAGTGACATATCCTCAAATCCCTTAATAAAAGCTTATTGAAGAACATTTTTGAAGCTCAATAAATGTGAATTTTGGTAACATTTGTCATACACAGATACATTAGTGAAATACATGGTTTTATTAATTCAGCTCCTTCAATTGCCCCATTGGGCATACCATCTTGATTTTTTTGACCATTCCCTATAGAAACATCAGAACTAAATAAATAAAAATAAATACAGAAAACTTAAATACTTCAACATAAATGATATATTAGAAGAATGTGTTTCACTAAAGGAAAATTAAAAAGTTCTTGAAAAGTAGAAAAATGACAGGACAAAGACAAATAAGAAACAGATTGGATCCTATAAAAAACATCTTGTCTTATAACAGAGAGCAGTTTGGTGTAGTGGTTAAGGCCAGTGATGGGATTCAAAAAAAAATTACTACCGGTTCTGTGGGCGTGGCTTGTTGGGCGTGGCATGGCATGGCATGGCTTGGCTTGGTGGGTGTGGCAGGGGAAGGATACTGTAATATCTCCATTTCCACCCCACTCCAGGGAAAGGATACTGTAAAATCTCCATTCCCTCTCCACTCCAAGGGAAGGTTACTGCAAAATCCCCATTACCTCCCAATCAGCTGGGACTCAGGTGGCAGAGAATAGATGGGACCAGGTCCAGTCAGAGTTGGTATTTACCAGTTCTCTGAACTACTCAAAATTTCCGCTACCGGTTCTCCAGAACTGGTCAGAACCTGCTGAATACCACCTCTGGTTAAGGCATCAGGCTAGAAAGCCAGAGAGGATGAATTCTACTTCGGTCTTAGGTACAAAGCCAATGTGTCTTTCACTCACTCTAGGTCATAAAAAGAAGAAAGCAATGGTAAACCATTTCTGAAATCTTTTCAAGAAAAGTCCAGGGACTTGTTCAGACAGTTCCTAGGAGTCAAGACTGACTCAATGTTACATGCAAAAATTCTTATAGCAACAAGATAATAATGGGGCTATTGGTTTCCCAATAGACATATCCTCTGTAATTCTGGAAATTAATGTTTATGCAGTTGTTTTTTTTTCATCAATACAATGTGTGATCATTGCTATTTGGCATACAGCCAAGACAGGGGGAATCCATCCAGCTGTCATTACATTCCTTGTTGAAACTGTACCTGTCCTTACTGGAGTTGATACTGACCAGCTATCTAAATTGTTGGAATTTGTGTGAATCTAGCTACTCAAAAATGAATTAATCCTGATTTCAAAGAGACATACTCTCAGGTAGGTACAGCTACAATGGTGTGTTTGATGAAATAACATCAAAAATATAGGGATTATGCATGATTTGGCTTGATTCTTACTTATGCACACATCAATATTGTCTTTGAAACTTCAAGCATATTGCTATAGAAAATGAGTGATTCTGATGATAAAGAGTCAAAACAAGGAGCCTTCTCAAGTATTATTTATTTGTCCATCTTTTTTTATGGTAATCATATAGTTGTATTTATTGTTGTTTTCTTTTACATTGTTTATTTTATAGCTTTTTAAATCTTACTTCTGTTATGTGTACACTCTTTTCATTTCTTCCTTGTTATTGTTGTAAATACAGAATAGCCCTACAGTGATATAGGCAGCAACTGAAGTTAACAAAATGAATAAATAAATAAAATAAATGAATTATAATGGGACAGATGGTGGCCAGACATAACTCCTGACCAAAAGCAGTATAATATTCTACATAACAATAATTACTGCCAAACCAACATGAACTACTCCTTCACAGGTCTACTTTTATGTAATGATCTCAACGGAATGTGAACTAGGGATAATCACTCCTTGTTCTTTGGAAAGGAACGCAAACTTTAAGGACACGAGGAGCAATCTATCCTCTGAACATGCAGTTCTCTGTGCTGTCATTAATTATTCACTTCACATTCTTACAATGAAGAAAAAAATATTATTTTATAGGCTTTACTCCATAAGCTTCCACGTGTCCTGTTATTGAAGCTGTGGCAAGGAGACCTCTTTTAAAAGTTTCTCTTTTAGAACACTTGGAAAGCTTTAACAACGTGAGTGCAAACCAGTAGTGGGTTTCAAAATTTCTTACTACTGGTTCTGTGGGTGTGGCTTGGTGAGTGTGGCATGGCTTAATGGGTGTGGTTTGGTGGGCGTGGCAGGGGAAGGATACTGTAAAATCTCCATTCCCTCCACACTCCAGGGGAAGGTTACTGCAAAATCCCCATTTCTTCCCAATCAGCTGGGACTTGGGAGGTAGAGATTAGATGGGGACGGGGCCAGCCATAGGTGGTATTTACCGATTCTCCGAACTACTCAAAATTTCCTCTACTGGTTCTCCAGAACCTGTCAGAACCTGCTGAAACCCACCTCTGGTGCAAACCTGCTTTAATTCAAGATTACTATTTTCCAAACTTGGCAACTTTTAAGATATGTGGACTTCAACTCCCAGAATTCTCCAATTCTGACTGTTGAACTCCACACATCTTAAAGTTGCCAGGTTTGAAAAGCCTTAGTCTAGAGGATAGTAATTTTGGTTCACCGAGTCTAAAAAAAATATTATCTTCTCGTGTTTGAAGATTTCAAGTTTCATTACCATAAGCATCATTACATTTAACGTCCTATTTGTAGATAGGAGGGAGTTGGCATTAATAATTTTAAAAAATATCCAAGGTACTGTATTTTTCTTTTTTTTTTCTTACTTTCATTATGCCTTTGAACTGAAATGAACTCAGATGATAAATAACGGGGGTTTTGGCTTTTATGGTGAAAATTTGGAACATTCATTCATTTCTTTTGTTACCACTGCACTAATTTTGTTTTTGTTCTCTTCATAAGGATGTCCTGTTTGTGGCGAGATCAAGGGAGAAAAAAAAAGATACAGTTTTTTATATTTCCAGTGTTCACTTCCAAACCTGAAGTAATCTTTGGAACTGAATATGTTTTTATACAGCTGAGGGGGGCAACTGCAAGAAAAATCAATAATAATCTGTTAACATTGCTTTCCACCCCCTTTTGCTTGCAGGAAAGAATAAATCTCTATAAATAGAAGGGATGATGAATTTAACTTGCTATCTTTGGTACTTTATACATCAATAGCACTCTAAAACTTTTGCAGGGAAGAGCACATAATTTTGAATTTCTAAAACTGTGCAAGCTTTTTTTATAGATGAATTCCCATCCCCAGTTTTAAATCTTTACTTTATAGAATTGGTGAATCCAACCAATTTCTTTGAACAACTTTCAAACTCTGCAGTAAATGAAAAGTGAAATTACATTAAATTTAATATAAGGTCTACACTTGTTACTTTACTTTTTGCCCTACGTTTTAATGCAGAATACGATATAGCTTTGCAATGTAGGGTTAATAGACATTTCTGAAAGGGTTCATACTGGGGCCCTACATGGCTCAGGGCCAGGCTATCTTCGAGACCACCTTCTACCGCATAGCTCCCAGCGACCAGTAAGATCCCACAGAGTTGGTCTCCTCCGGGTCCCGTCAGCTAAACAATGCTGGTTGGTGGGCCTGCGGGGGAGGGCCTTCTCTGTGGCTGCCCCAGCTCTCTGGAACCAGTTACCTCCTGAGGTCCGGACTGCTCCCACTCTATTGGCCTTCCGGAAAGTGATGAAGATCTGGCTTTTCCGGCAGGCCTCGGGCATTGATCTCGATGTTCAATCTTGCGAGTTCTGGCCATGGATGGTGTGAATGTGTTTTTAATGTTTTTAAAATGCCTTTATAATGTTTTTTTTAAAAAAATATGTTCACTGTTTGTATTAGTTCTGTTGTAAGCTGCCCAGAGTCCCCTGGGAGTTGGGCAGCATAGAAATATAATTAATTCAATTCAATTCAATTCAATACTTTTTCAAGTATGAAAATGGTTATATAGAACCATTTTCCTCTTGTCCTGGTTGTATACATTTTATTGCATGGTTGTTGTTTTCTTCCCAGCAATTTGCATCTAGCAATCTGAAAAGGGCGATATTATTATGCAAACTCTCTCTCAGTTCCAGTTTCAGAGTGGAACAGTTACAATCAAATTGCTATATTTATCGATAAGTGAAATACCAGAGTTTCAGTTTTCTGACAACTAGCACTCTTAGATATTAAAATATATGGGTACAACTTTAAGGAAATTAGAAAAGTAATTGTTCAAGTGGACTAATCAATACCTCAGCAACAGAACCAGAAAATATCCTTGTTTCAATTATGAAACTATATTTTCTGCTTTTATAAAAACCAAAAGCAATTGTGTATTAGGTTGAATACCAGGGTTCCGTATAAATCAGATGATATAACTATAAATAAATAAGTTTGCATTAGATTCTGATCACCCATTTACTCAGAAATGTGTCTCAACAGAGCTAAAGAATAATGTTCTTATCAAAGTGTGCATAGGTTTGTAAAATAAATACATATGCAAAAGTTTTACTAACAAACTTCCGTGTTAAATAAATCAATTTCAAAATAAATCATAATGTTTCTCCAAGGAGAGATAGCCTTTAAACTTCATTGTTGTGATCAAAGAAAAAGGAGAAACCGAAGCCAAGAAAAGTTTAAAAGTGACCTTCACAGTCAATACATTTCTCTAAAGAATCAATGTTCTTCTATTGAGATAGCAAGCTGAACATAATAAGCAGAGCCTGTTTCTCCCGATTACTACTCAGTGTAGTTGCTTTCTTAAATATAATCTAAAATACCGAACAAATCATTAAGCATATTTGGTTATTAGCTCTTTGATGATCTAATATGGTGGTGAGAATTACTGCCCTGAAAACACTGCAATCTAATTTCTTCAAAAAGAAAGGAATTAATCCATACTTTGTTTCAGCCAGTGGGGGAAAATGCATATCAGTTTCAATGATTTCAGTTTCAAAAATGGAGAAATTAATCCATTCATTTCTGGTACATTTTGTACTTTCATGGTGCCAGAGCAAGCAATGAGAAGCTTTTGGGGTTCAGGTTAGGTTAAAATGTTGTAGAAGAGAATGGTGAAAACTGTAAATTAGAAAGAGAATATCATACTGGTGGGTGGATATTTGAAACTCCCTTTCTTGCTTTCTTTCTCTCAGAATTGTGATTTGAATACTTCAGGGTGAATGTTCATATATTTTCCATTTCATAATGGTACATTATCAATTTTCAGCAAGCATGGTCAAAATAGATTCTGAATGCCACAAAACTTCAAAAATATCGCCCCATTTTTGTAGACTTGTCTTAAGAGATTTAAGAGTCTTCTGCATCTTATTGCTCCACCATTTAAACCAGTGCTTAAATAGCATTTTAAGGTTGCAAAAACTGTTCATGAAAATGGTTTCATGGCTTTCACATTTCTGGCTTCTTCCTAGTTGCAGGTAGTCCTTGAGTTACAACCATTATGTTTGGTGAGCATTTGAAGATACAATGGCACTGAAAAAAAGTAACTTATGACTGTTTTTCATATTTAAGACCCCACAGTCTTGGGCATCCCCACAGTCACATGGTCCAAATTGGATGCTTAGCAAATGGCTTATATTTATAATGGTTGGAGTATCCTGAGATCATGTGATCACCTTTTGTGGTCACTTCTCCTGACAAGCAAAGTCAACGGAGAAGCCAGATTCACTTAACAACCATGTTTCTAACTTAACAACTGCAGCAATTTAATCAATCAGAATAGAGCTGGAAGGAGCCTTGGAGGTTTTCCAGTCTAAACTCCTGCTCAAGCAGGAGACCCTATACCATTACAGACTGACCAGTCTCTTCTTAAAAACCTCCAGTGATGAAGTATCCACAACTTCTGATGGCAAGTTGTTCCACTGGTTAATTGTTTTCACTGTTAAATTCCAAGTTGCTTTTCTCCTTGATTAGTTTCCATCCACTGTTTCTTGTCCTGCCCTCTGGTGCTTTGGAAATAAATTGACCCCCTTCCTCTTTGTAGAGGGCAAACTCCACAATTTAATGACTTAACAACCGTGGCAAGAAAGATTGTAAAGTGGGGCAAAACTCACTTAACAACTGTCTTGCTTAGCGATGAAAATTTGGGCTCAATTGCGGTCATCAGCTGACGATTAGTTGTATGTGTTTTGTTAAATTGTTCTGTGGTTTCTAAGAAAACAATGATTTATCCCATTGCAGTACAAACTACTTCAAAACACGTTGCTATGAAAGTTCCATTTTATACCAGTTTATCATTATAGATAGAGGCAGGATAAAGATGAGGCAATTAGATACCCATTCAGATCTGTATTCAAATAGAATGAACCATGCTATCACTTAGAACAGACCCCTAGCATTTTAACTTTTTGTAATGCATTTAAAATCTGGCTCTTCTCACAAGCATTGTGATACTATGAGAAGGGTTGAAGGCTGAATGTGTTATGGGAAAGGTTAGCTATATTTATATAGCTATATTTATATAATATGACCCTATATTTTGTTTGTTTGTTGTTTTTATTTTATTTTAGATATGTTTGCTTTAATCCTTTAGCTGTGAGCCTTTCAGAGTTTGGGTTAAGCTGGACAGAGATAGATAGATAGATAGATAGATAGATAGATAGATAGATAGATAGATAGATAGATAGATAGATAGATACGTGTGTGTGTGTGTGTGTGTGTGTGTGTGTAAAAAGTTAAAATCTCGGGTGTTTTTCTGCGTCATTAAAAGTCTGTTAGTTGAAATATTTAAAATCCTGGCTAAAATCCCAGCTTAAAATCCTCCAAAATCCCAAGAAAACACTTTGTAAGGTCTTTTGAAACTTTGGCTAAAATCCTAACCAACACTTTAAAAGTTTTCTTTTTGACAACGTTCGACAAGCTCTCTAACTTGTCATCATTGGGCCCCTACTTCTAAAGCTTCAGTTTAGAAGCTGTGGGTATGCTACAAGATCGGAGTTGTTGCTTTTCTATGTTCGCTGTTGCTGACGTATGCTGGTTGGCCTGCAACTCTGTGTCCTGATTGGAGGGCAGCCGTTTTTTCTCCTGCTTCATTATCCTAGCTGCAGCCTGACTGCGTGTTAAAGGCCCAGCTTTCTCTGGTTCCCTATTACTAACTGTCAACTGCAAAGAAGGAAGGATTCTGGTAGGCATCACAATACCACTGATTGCCTGTTGAGATCTCAGCCTATCTTCTGGCTCGGTTCTCTCTCTTTCCCTATTGCTAGCTATCATCTGCAAAGAGGGAAGGACTCTGGCAGGCATTACAACACTACTGGTTGCCAAAAGAAGACACACACAAATAGATACCTAAATGCACACTCACACCACCATCCCTTAAAATTTTGCAAACAATATGTATGCAAAGCCACATAATACAGATCTCAAACTTATTGTTCACAACACAATAGATAAGAGGCTAATCAGTGTGGCAGAGAAAAATAATTCTGACAATATATTTTTATTCTGATCTGTTGACTGCCTTTTGAAATCATTTTTTTCCCCAATATGGGAAAATTCAACATCATAAAGCCCAGAACAGAACCCGTCACCATGTATGGGCTAAGTGAAAACTGCTAATGCTCAAACCTCAGCAACTCATCACTTACTTTCCAATAATGAGTAGATTGAGATTAGTTTGAAGTTAGTGTATTACTTCTAATGGTTTGTAGCAGGAAGATTTTTTTCCCCTTTTAATATTACTTTCTGCTAACAGCCTGCAAAACCTATTGTTAGCAAGATATTTAAAATGTTGGGTCAATCTGTTCTTAAAGTAGAACACTGCTCTTACTAATTGAAAATTTTATGGCCAAAGGCTCCAGTTACTCTTAGATAAACTGGATAATGCATAACTTTATACAGCACTAATTAACTTTCAGTAATGTTCATATATAACAAAAATTGCTCTGTTTAGCCTTCCTGGTATTCTCATTCATCTTTGCTATATTTTAATATATATTTTTTTCTCTTTATGAGTACAAATATCCTGCTATACTTTTAGTATATCAATCATCTTTGGAAGCATCATGCATTCATACTACAGAATACCATATATGATCATTTGTAGGAACAATAAAGTAATATTCAGTCCTATAAAAAGTAAGGCACTCACATTCAACATTCTTACAAGATTAGAACATATGAGACTTAATAGAAGGGTTTTAAAAAATATCTGTAATCACGGCCTATAACTGTCAAATGAACGCTATGAAAGAAGCAATAATACAGCAGGATGTATTATCAAATGATAAACTAAAATCAAACATACAGCTGAAATATTCTGTATTTATAATAAAATAATACTTCAGAATATTAACAGCTACCACTCTTTTAAAATTTGTTTTTTATATCATTTTAAAAGTAACTGATGAGCATTGTATTATACAGCCATAAAATTTTATTAGAACTGATTTATTGAACAAGAAAATCACATATAAAAACGAATTGTGTAGGGAGCACAGCATGTTTCTAATAAACCTGCAAGGTTTTAACACAGGAAAATAAAACCCTGTTTCTGCATAAATAGAAGTCAATACCCATATACTGTTTGTAGAATTGCATGGAAAATTGTATTTTAAGAATGCTATCTTTTTATTAGGAGAAAAAAAAATACAGGATATATTTCACTCAAGAACATGCTTCTATTTTCTGTATATGTTCTTGGTGATATTATTTCAAAATCATTCTGAAAATTATATTACTTAGATTTTTTAAAGAATAGGAGATGGGTTCTAATTAACATTAGAATTAAATTATTGATTTATATACAATAAATGAATCAATACAGTATGATTTTTATGTTAAGCCAAATCTTAAAATGAACATATAAAGAGGAACATATGATGAAAGTTTCTGCATTGCACAAAATATAAATTTGTGTATGCAGATTAAACAAAGAAAGATTCACTGGTTTTCTTTTAAGAACAATCCTGCTGTTTTTATGAAAGGAAGAGAAGTGTTTTTTATTTAATTACAAAATAAGTGGGATACATTCTCCAGCACAACATAAAAGCAATATATATATATATATATATATATATATATATATATATATATATATA
>WNWU01000003.1:50973261-51013054 GCA_012654045.1 Ptyas mucosa
TATATATATATATATATATATATATATATATATATATATATATATATGTTTCGTCCAGGTTTTTGCTACGTAAATCAAGATCTTTATACAGCCATGGTTCAGTGAAATCTCATTCACTAGATTTTTTGGCTTTATCAGACATCAAAGCAGCATTTTGCTGTCTGTTTTAAGATTTAAGGGAGACTAAGATAGCTATTTCTGGCTTGTTTGCCTTCTTCAGTTAGCCACACCCTCATCTCCTGACTCCTCCCTGTAAAGGTCAAATATTTATTTTATTTTATTTTATTCACTTTTCGTAGGTCTTTGTGTATTTTTGCTTTGATGTCTGATAAAGCTAAAAAATCTAGTGAATGAGATTTCACTGAACCATGGCTGTATAAATATCTTGGAAAAACCTGGATGAAACAAAAATACACAAGACCTACGAAAAGTGAATAATATATATATATGTATGTATACATATGTATGCATATGTATACATATGTATGCATATGTATACATATGTATATATATATATTTCTGTATATATATATATTTCTTTTTCCTTTTCCTTTTTCATAGGCTTTATGTGCAATTTCTTTCTATCCAGGTTCTACCTACGTAAGCTAAGATGTTCCTCAGCCCTGGTTCTGTGAAATCTCATTCACAACTTCTGGGCTTTTTACTTTCTAGCAGACAGGCCAACACAGAGTTGCAGTCTGCTAGAAAGTAAAAAGCCCAGAAGATTTCACAGAATCAGGGCTGAGGAACATATTAGCTTACGTAGGTAGAACCTGGCTAGAAAGAAATTGCATATATATATATGTATGTATGTATGTATGTATGTACGTATGTACGTATGTATACACGGTTCATAGAGTCAGCAGAGAACCCAACAATCTGGGTTCTCATTGTATCAATCTCAGAAGGATGGAAGACTGAGGCAATCTTGAGGCAATCAGGATCTAACTCCTGGCAGTGGGCAAAGCTAGACTGCAATATTGCATTCTAACCACTGCACCACAATTGCTCCCTGGTTATATTAGGAATGGGAGAAAAATCAGTGATTGGAAATGAGGGCATTATGCATTGGCTATATCCCAATTTTGGAGAGAAGAAGGTATTGAAGAAATTCTGGAATTAAATCTGAATTTTAACATTTTTTTCCTCAGCCTCTCTTATAGCTATAGAGTCTCTTCACTTAAGGATATATGTGATGGTATTTACTTAACTATATGACCCAGCTAAGAAAACCTACTAACCATCTAGCAAAATTCCTTATACCTAGAAGACATGAGCAATACCAAATGAAACAAAATCGAATAAACCCCCTGTTTTTGTTTTTTGTTTGGGCAAAATAAACCCATAATATTTGAAGGTGTGAAGACAATTTGACCATACAAAAATACAGTAGGATTTATTTCAACTATAATTTCCAGTAGGAGTGCTTTCATAAACTGGGATATATGTCAGAAAAGTCAAGATGGTATCCGCTGTCATTTTTTGACCATACTGTCAATGCCCCAGCTTTAAAGATATCCTTCTTATTGCGACATGAAAAAGTGCAGAAAACTGGCACGAAAGAATACAGATTTTTATATTTTACCTTTGCACACTGGTCTATGATCACTCCATGCTGCAAAAACTTCCGCTATCCTTTGGCAGGTAATGCTTTTTGCCCCCTGTAGCACATAGTCTTCATCACAAGAAAACTGCACTGTTGAATCCAAGCTAAAATTAAACATATCATATAGTTATAGTTAGTATTACATATTCAAATGAATTTATTTCAACACTCTCTTTTTCTGCCATTGTTTAATTTATTTAATGAGAAACTCAAAACATGTCCCTCTTTTAATCTATATGTTTGCCATTCATAAACAATTTTATGTTATCTAAAAAGTTATCTCATTTTTTAAAATGTGAGAACACTTAGATTTATGATGCTCATTCAAATATGGTAACCTTTTAATTAAGTGTACTTAAAAGTCTCATATTAATAAAGACAGCTTGTCTGTGACTATAGTGTTACTTCATACTGATCTGATGGGTCTGTAACATAAGGTGGAAATGTGAAGGTCTCACAGACTGATCTTCCATTAAAATCAGAGTGATCCATGTGCTGGGTCATTGCAGATATTTAGAGACAGCTCATAAAACAAAAACCATGTCAAAATGTTTTTGAGCAGTTTCCTGGATAATAACTTACATTGGCTTGTTTACTTCCTGAAACCATAATCATCCTTGTGCTTTGCCAGAATGAAATATATATTCAGAATTAATCTGAAAGAGTATTACTATATTACCCTATTTAAAGACATAAATAAGCCACTGATATTGCCATCTTAGACTAATCTATCCAGGAAGAAGTGCTAATATAAACTAAACTTGCTTCCCCAGTGTGCATCCCTAAATTAGGTGATTTGGAAGAAATAGCCATGAACAAAAATCTGTAAATTTACACTGTGACAAATTAATTCCTTTGATCAACTTTTCTTTCCAGCAGAATAAGTTGAGACCTTATATTTTCGAAAGCTGTTTCAATCTAGAACTATATTTCTTCATGGAGCTACATACACATGCATGCTACATAACCATAATGCTAAAATGAATGACCTTCAATTGCTACACCCAATATGGCTAGTTTGACTTACAATCAAACATTTAGTGACAGCTCAAAGTTACAATGGCACTGAAAAAATTACTTTTGATCAGTCCTCATACTTACAACCATCTCAGCATAGTCACATGATCCATCTCAGCATAGTCACATGTAGGCACTTGGCAACCAGCATATATTTACAATGACTTCAGCATCGCAGCCATTGTAAATATGATTGTGACCTTTCTAGACAACTTTTGACAAGGAAAATCATTGAAAGGAAGCTGGATTCGCTTAAAGACTGCATGATTTGCTTAACAAGGCAGTGATTAGCTTAACAACTGTGATAGAAAAGTTCATAACATTGGGCATAACTCACTTTGTTTAGCAACATAAATTCTGGTCTCAGAATGTGATCAAAAGTCAAGGACTACCCCGCAGAGTAACAGATTTTTAAATACCGGCATAGATGACAACTTAAGTATAACATTCATGATCATGTTCAAGTTCATCTTTGGAGTGAGATATATCCGATTAATTTTAAAGATAACATTCTAATGCAGGAGTGGGCAACTATGACCCCTTTATGACCTGTGGATTTCAACTTGGAGAATTCCTGAGTCAACTCACCCCTGCTAACGCATTTGAAGTTTTGGTTTGTAAATATTACCTAAAGTCTGAGCCTATTCGTTTTCCATTCTCAGGTTCTCCAGGATCTGGACACAAATTTGATGCCTGTTTGATACCTCCTTCATTTACTGCAAAATAAAAACAACATAGACAGCTAGAAATTATCTTAAAATATCAAAGAAAAAAGATGTAGGTTATTGTTGGTTTCTCCCTGCTACTTTAACGAGCTAGATTTTTTTTTTTAGTACACAATTTGTACTCTGGGAAAGAAAAGCCAAATATGAGTTTGTCTTTGTTATTTCTTTGAATACCGAAAAGCTAAACATTGGTTCTAAACTTTAATTTTCACCATTTATTATGAGACAGCTGGCGTTATTAGATACCTAATAGCAATAGCGCTTAGACTTATACACTGCTTCACAGTGCCCTCTCTAAACGGTTTACAGAGACAGCATATTGCCCCAACAATCTGGTTCCTCATTTTATCAGCCTCAGAAGGATGGAAGGCTGAGTCAACCTTGAGCCGGTGAGACTCAAACTGCTGGCAGCCGGTGATCAGCAGAAGTAGCCTGCAGTACTGCATTCTAACCACTGTGTCACAATGGCTAATAGATGATAAAATGTCACAAATCACCTAGATTCTGATATTAGGGATAAAAAAAATGGAATATATTATTGGTATCCAACTTTATAGGAATATTAGTTCAGCAATGTGGTTTTCCTTAGGCCAAAATGCTGTGCCCAGTGTTTTAAAAAGCAATTGTGAGAACATCATTTTATATCCGATGTCTTCAGTTCTAGTGCTTATCTTCTGCCAATGCTATGTTGAAGAAACATTCTTAAGTAAATACAGGCTTACTGAACTAGGATATTTTTTTTATAATATTCTTATTTTAATAACTACTTTTTATAATGTATTGTTATAATGTATAAAATGTTTATTCTTTTCTAACAATCATTTTTATTAACTCATTGTTTTAGTCAATTGCTATACGCCACTGCCCAACTTTGCTTTGTGTGAGATGGGTAACCAGAGAAATGTGATTAATAAATGCATATAATAATACACAGCCTATTTATTTAAAATAATATTAGTAGTGAACATTTTCTCAAATACACACATTTTTTTTTAATAACACAATTTTATTTCTTGTAACTTCATGGACAGGTCCATGCATTTGTCTTCGATATAGTGCAGGCTGCTTTGCCATTTTCTTCTGAGAAGTTTATTAACTGGCCAGCTCTGGTTTTCCCTGGTTATCTCCCATCCAATTATTAACTCGACTCAAATGTGCTTAGCTTCTGAGCTCAGAGAAGAAAGCCAGGTGCTTGCCTTCTGGTCAGGTTTTGTATCTGCTGTTTTGTGCCCAAAAATAATCTAGATACTGTTCCTAGCAGTTCTTCAAGATACTAGGTTATTCTGTCTCTCTGTCCCTCTCCCCCTGTCTCTCTTGTTTTAGATGCCTCTTGGCAGTGGGAATACCCAGATTCTTGGGTAGCATTACACTTTAATGCTACCCAAGAAAACACGAGGTGGCAATGGTAAGAGTATTGTTCTGTTCAGATACAAATTACTTCCAAGTAACTTCATCATTTTAAGATTATTTCTGCAAATAATCTGAACAAGGGCTATGAAATTCTTTTCTTTCTTTTTCCTTTCCTTTCTTCTTTCCTTTTCTATAGATAGATAGATGATAGATAGAACGATAGAACGATAGAACGATAGAACGATAGAACGATAGAACGATAGAACGATAGAACGATAGAACGATAGATGATAGATAGATAAATAGATATAGATAGATAGATGATAGATAGATAGATAGATAGATAGATAGATAGATAGATAGATAGATGATAGTCACTGAAGTCAACACCATTGTGATGGATAAACAGTCTTAACAGTCTCTCTCTATATATACTGTTTATCCATCACAATGGTGTTGATTCTTAGTGACAGCATAGATTCCCCCCGCCCAGACAGTCTGCTCCCAGTCTGCTCCTTCAGATCCTTCAATGGTGCACTAATGATTAATTAACTTATACTTTACATTTAGAAAACACTATAGCTACTTCTCTCTTATTCTAAAATAAAATCACAGATATCACTCTGGAACAAATCTATTTTACAATTTATCATTCACACAATGACAAGAGTAAATTGTGTTTATATCTATATCTATAAAATATTGCTGGGAAAAAGAAAACCTTGCGATGTAATCTTTTGATCACATAGGTGACAAGGTTATGAGGACCAAATTAAAATCTAACAAATAATGGTCCAATAAGGCATGATGTACTGGGAAAAGAATAGCATTACACATATGTACTCTCAATTTCCATTGCCCAATTTGTGCATTTTCCCCTCAATGTCTGAACTATGGAGAGATTCTTAGGGTGCAATGCCTTTGAGCCAAAGAGCCAAAGAGAGAAGGATTGTAATGATGGCTTAGAAGTTCAAATATAATGGAAAAAGGTGATTTACTAAACAGCTAGTATTAAGGTACATAAGGATGGAGGGAGATGGTACAAAGCATTTGGTTTGTTTCCAATTTGGAGTGACAACATTATGGCTAATTTTGAGATTACCTTTGCTCCAGAAAGATAAAAAAATATATTTTTTTTAACATTGTGAGATGTTATTTTGGCTCATCTTTGAAATTGTAGATCCTCTCATTTTGCACATCTGACCATAAATGAGAATAAATATCATTTTTCTCCAGTTTATCCAATTGTATTAAATTAGTCTCAGTAATAATTTATTAAGAATTTATTAGCAAACTTCTACCCTGTTTATAATTTTCTGGCTTAGAATCTCAGCATCACTGTGCTATAGGACTGAGTTTGGGTGTTTCCTTTGAAAATAACTTCGAGAACAGAGAAATGGCAACAGAGAAATAAGGAGTATTCTGAATCTTCCCTGCATTACTACAAGAACTGTAGATGAATCCATGTAATTCTACCTTTTCAAAAGCAGAATTGGATGGCTTATACCTATACTGTAATACTGTAGTAATAAAATCCCATTTCCTATAATTCTTATCTTGCATACACAAACACAGAAATACACACATACACTCAGCCAGGGGTGAAACTTGTAGTCTCCCACCTTCTAGCCTGGTCCTATTTCCTAGTTTATTTTATTTTTTGCTTTGATGTTTGCCATAATCAATCCAACATTTTCAAATCTAGGTTGTATTTAAAAAGTGGAAATTAAACTTCTTAATTTTGGAAAACAAATCCAAAATGTCTGAATATTTTCCCCAACTTTTAAAAACTCAAATATTTCATTTTTTTTTCTATCTGGTTTTTATATACATTTTTTATATGCTATTTATATGGATTACTATGTCATACCTACAACAGCTTCTATAGTAATAAATCTATTATATATATATTATAATATATATATAAAATGTTATATATATACAATCTCAAAGTATACATTGTGCTCTAGCACAGAATTATACATATTGTAAAAGTATTGAATGAATTATTTTTTATCATTTATGTATCATTTATTTAATTACTTTTCATCCTTTGATAATATGAATTCATAGTCTTTGCATTATATACAGTAATAACATAGATTGACTGCTTGGTTCACTTTTTTAGTATTGATTTTCCAAACAGCTAATATAAAATTGGATAGGCTTGTCTATGAATTGTCTTTACTGCATTTAATTCAGACACAGTGAAGAAAATTAAGCATTATATTTTTCTTGTATTGTTAAACTTATGATTAACTTTTTTTTTCTATGAAATTCAGAAACAATCTTAAAAGAAAGGCTAATGCTTTCTTTAGCATGTAGAATTCTAGTTTGGTCTTTCATATTCTTCTAGATTTAATTTTTGAATTTCTAAAATGGCACTGGAAAAAATGCATGGTTTCTAATGGCTCATCAATGAGTGGATAATGTCATAATCTAAATAAATGCTGCGGGGCTTCACTGTATGTTTCTATTCTCCAATTGTAATACAAGAAATAAGACATTTTGATATAATACTTTCTGATTTGTCAATCTTTCTGGTTAATATTAGTATATTATTACTGGACATCAGCAATAGCACTTAGACTTATATACTGCTTCAAAATGTTTTACAGCTCTCTCTAAACAGTTTACAGAGTCAGCCTATTGCTCCCAACAATCTGGCTCCTCATTTTACCGACCTCAGAAGGATGGAAGGCTGAGTTAACCTTGAGCCTGGTGAGATTTGATCTTCTGGCAGCTTGTGATCAGAAGAAGTAGCTTGCAGTACTGCACTTTTACCATTGTGCCACTGCGGCTCAACGTTCATTTGTTAACCACATTGTTTCATTGATTCATTATTTGCTTCCTCCTAATTTACCCCATTGTTGAATGTTTAGAGCAAATTAAAATGTAACAAAAATGGAGGTATGATGTCCTTTTAGAACTGTTTCTTTTAAGATATTCCCCTTGTTCACAGAGGGCTAGGGGAAAATATTTTGCTTCTTGTTGTACTTTATGAAAATGAGCATCAGATAGTGCAACATAATACGCTCAACCAATCATAATCAAGAAAACTGTCACACTTTGGTGATGGCAGTTTCTTTTTCAAGTAAAATAATTTAAAATTAATGGAAAAAAAGCTTCCTCTTTCGCTCCCACATTTTCTCTGAAAATAGTTTGCTCCTAATGGAAGAGGAATAATAATAATAATAATAATAATAATAATAATAATAATAATAACAACAACAACAACAACAATGCTAAAATATATATTATATAGATATAATAATGATTGAAAAACAAAACTATTTTTTAAAGAATACAGTAAATATTAAGATCAGAGTACAGACAAAAAAAGATTTCTGCTTTCTGATTAACATTTCTGTTTACTCAATTTTTTTATCTGCATTTGTTTGATAATTTTGTTAATTAAAGGCTTTGGGGATGATAGCCACTTAATTTCAAGAAATATATTCCCTGATTTTAATTCATTGATCAAAGATATCTTTGAAGTTTTCTTTCTTTTCTTGCTTCTCCTGGTGATTGTCGAAAAAGGATAAATATGCAAGCATAGAAATAAGACTCTCTTAACTTTATTTCTTGCTTATACATCTGCTGTTCCTTACCATTATTATTTTGGCTATATTCAATTGAATTAATTAGGTTTAAATATGTCCCTGTGTGAAAACTAATGTTATCGATACTATGTGTCGATATTATTTGCATTTTAATTCCAGATTTTTTTTCCCCATTGTCTAATTTTGATCCTTTCTGATCTTTCCTCCTTTCTTATACTTTTTTTACATTAATGGTATTTGATCAACAAAAATAATATATGACATTAGTGTTAATGTACAACTAGGGCAGACTATAAGTAAATTGCTGAACAGTTTGCAAGAAGGCTTATGTCAATGAAATCAATTTGATTTGACACATCTGAGATCTACTTCCTGTAAATACATAGAAACTCTTAACATGGAAAGTTAGGGCTACTAATACTTTTTAAACCTTCTTGGAGTTAATGCACCCTTAACATATCTAGTTAAAAATAGAAAACAAATGACTGTTGTAGAAGCATTAAACAGAATAACATACATACATCAAAATATTATCATTTACTAAAAATAATGTTGTACACGATGTATTAACCAAATAATAGTGGCTGCCTATGTCAATTGGCTGAAAATACACATTTCTTTCCTGCGTGGTTGCTACATTTCAATCAGGACCCACTTATCCATTAAATACAGTTAAGTATTTAGCATTAAGTCAGGAACTGTGATAAGAGTAGTAGTGTAGCAACATCAAAGTTAAATGTTAGTAGCAATGGGAGCAAATGAAAATGTTAGTCACATTAAAAGAACCTTAGTAGCAGCATTGTAAGAAATAATATGCAAAGTAATCAAACACTTTGTATATTCATTTTCCAAGAATAAGAAGCAGTAGCATATTACCGTCACTTCATGCTTTAAAATGATTCATCCACCTCTTTCATTATAAAACCAACTGAATTTCAGTTTTTTTAAATCCCCTGTTGCATTCTTATACCCCCCCCCAAAAAAAAAAAACTGGGAGGAAAATGATCTCCTATCCTCAGCATCTCAAATTTATTTCCCAACATTTTTCTACTCTTATTTTTCTTAACTGCATCTCTTTTTTCCTCTTTCTTCCTCTCTCCCTTCTTCTGCTGTCCCTTTTCTCCAAGTTACCTCATTTCATCTATTTTCCCCCCCTCTCTATCCTATAATTTTTGTGGGCGTGGGTGTTTAGGCATGTAACTTTGAGTCAGTGTTGACTCCTAGCAATTGTCTGAACATTTTTTTGTTTTTGAGAAGATACAAAGAAATGGCTTGCCATTGCCTCAAGTGCCATTGACAGTGACTGGTCCACGGTCACTCACCTGACTTTGTGACTAAGACAGGACAAGAAGCCATAATCTCCTGGCTTCTAGCCTGATGCCTTCATCGCTACATTAAACGATCTATATATCATTTACATCAGTATCGAATTTATCTACCTCTAGATAACAACCATCTTTGAAAATCAAATTAGTATAAACTGCATGAAAGTATAAACAAAAGTGTGTCTGAGAACCCACCTCACCCCAATGGGGTTAACTCATCCAGTCACTCCAGCAGAAAAGGTATGCTGTGGACTCCATTGGCCAAGTAATTTCAGCTAGCAGGATCCAGGAAAAGAGCCTTTTCTGCTGTGGAATCTTCTGGAATATCATGTCCCTCAAAGGTGAGATTTGCCCCCACCCTCTTGGCCTTCCAGAAGGGTGTTAAAACCTGGCTCTGTTGATTAACTTGGGCTCCCAATGGCAGTGTCCTTTACTGGAGGTGATTAGTAGACAAGAAGAAGATCCCACCTTCATCCCATTGATAAACTGGTTCCTGTTTTACTCAATTTTTGTTAACATTTAATACTCTTGTTATTTTTAATGCTTTAATATTTTATATTACTCTTCTTAAGATGTTGTAAGCCACCCAGAGTCAATACACAATGGCATGACCAACATATAAATTTAATAAATAATAATAATTAAAAAGGTTAGAAATACTACCTTCATTGGCAGAATTAGAACTTTTCATGCATGAAGTTGAAAATCTAAGCCCCTCACTTAAGGAATCTTAATCAACATTGATATTTGCATGATGCAATATGCATCTGTTTTATAGTTAGAGAGAATATTTTGAATTGTATCAATCCTAATGCTGAGATTTAAGGGGTGGGAAGTATTGCACAGTAATAAAACAAGTGGAAGATTATTTCCACTTTGTGAAGCTGAATAGGCTTGTGGATGTACAATATTTTAAATAACCATTAAATATTCCTTTGAAGCTTGTGATAGAAAGTTCTCATTAACCTAAATATGGGATATGAATTCCAATACAGTCATTATGTATGGAAATAACCCCCTAAGATTCACAGATAAAACAAAATTCATTCTTTGGGGCAATACATTTTATGCATATAGAGAGTATTTAAGTGCTTCAAAAGTAGTTCCACCCTGAAAAATGACTGCAATAATTATACAGTTTTACCAACACCTCTGCTCTTTTAAAACTTTTCTGACTTCATATACTTTATAAATGATATTCATTTCTTAATGTTGTATACTCAGCAGAAGCTAAATTAAAAAATATTGTTTGTTTCCATTTCAGATACTCTTAGCAAAAATAGCCATGTAGATTTTACTTTTATGTCTAAGTAGTCAAAGAATAGAATATGTTAATAAATTGAAGGGCTGCCTCTCTCCTTTTATATCCACCCAGCTCACCATAACAGGAAGGCAGGATAGGTTATGGGTCCAATATATTAGGGATATACATCTGATGGGAACAGAATGAAGGGCCTTTGGAATCGTGGCCTCTTCTCTATGGAATACCATTTTCTCCAAAGTTCCATTTGCTTCCATCATGTTCCTTTTCCTAAAGGCCCTGAAGATGTGGTTACATCAGCAGGATTGGGGACCATGAATGGAGAAGGAGCTGGTCAAGTGGTTGATTTGATTGTGTTGCTGCTGTCATGTGTGGGATGGAGTTTCATGGGTTTTTATGTTATGAATTTTAATGTTTTAAGCTGTTTGGAATCACCTGTGTTGGGCAGCCATATAATCTGTTTAATATATAATACAATTTCCCTCCAGAGAAAGATTGAAGGCAAACGAAGTCCAGGCAGAAGAAGAACATCATGGCTTCTGAGAGACTGGTTTGGACTTTTTCATGCGGCTATTGATAAAAATAGGATCTCCAACATGATCGCCAACATCCGATGACAGATATGGCACAAGAAGAAGAATATAATACAATAAATTGCTCTGAAGAAGCTCTTTTTTCAATATTATTGAAATTAAATGTCATAATGGCCATACTAACTTAAACTGACTCAAGAAACTTCAGGCATGGATGGCAGTATCTGCGATAATTTTAGAATGAAGGCTGATAGATACAGGAATTTTAGGTCCAAATATACGATGGGACATGTGGATCAGGATGAGCAATGTTTGAGAAGTCAGCTCAACCTTTGTACCTTCTAAATGTCTGAAGGATGTCATTTGATTTTTTAATGATTTATTTTGATTTTATTTGCATTTGCCCAAGATCATAAAACTCTTGAGGTCAGAATTGGTCATAAAATTATTTGGTGCTGTTCCATCATTGAAAAGGGGATATTCAGAATGTTTCTAGCTGTTTCTTTCCTTTTGAAGAGTGGAAATGGTAGGAAAAATCTCCTAGAGGTTTAACATCACTTGACCCCTTCCTCAAGTGTGGGATTATAAATCATCATTTGACTGCTGACCATCCTATGTGTTTTTCCAAAGCTACATTTCCCCCATATAAATAAAATCTTATAGCGAGTAAAGATGTCAACTTCCTCCCTATGCAGAATCTGATGCAGGTCAATTCAACTGCAACCCCAATTACAGAAGTGTAGGAACCTAAATCACACCTAATATCAAATTAAATCTGGAGCCAAGGTTTAACCCAACAGAGATGGGTAGCACTTCAGAAATGTTTTAGAAAAGGTAAGAGCACACAATTAAGCACCTATTTGTGATTTTGTAAAACACCATGCCTTTTCCTGAGACTGCCACAGCTGTCCTTTGCAGAAAATGAAGTCCTGCTACTAAAATAGTAACTATAAAGTGCCTGGAAAACATACTATATTGAAACCATCTGTTAAACAATAGGACTAGCAAAGAAGACGTTACCTACTTTGGGCAATGAAACATCTTCAAGAAAACAACAAAACTCAGAGAGCACCAAGGAACCCTCATTTGAACTCTGAACTACAAATATTCTCCTGTATCAGTATTCTAAATCTGAGTTGCAGAAATCTGAAGGACAATCAGGTAGCGACACATAAGTAGAGAAAAGTCAAATTTTTGATGTGACCTAGTTGTCTGAAGTCCTTATCTGGTAGCACATGTCTTCCATTCTCCATAAACTAGTTTTTGTGTAAATTGTACACAACATGATTGTACAATTATACAAATCAATTTCCTTCAGGTTCCAAAATTCAAGAAGACTTATTCTCTTAGTTTAGTTTTTCTACCCCCAACTGCAAAGTAGCTGACACTATCCATTTAATTTAGGTATCCTTTTCCCTTTATCTTCTTTAGATAGGGAATAACTGAGGGTCCTGAACAAGGCCTTCAGTCTTGTTAACCTTCTAATGCCAACATTTCATGTCATTGTATATTACATAATCATTACATCAACCAAAGGGAAGTTAAGAAAATATTGGACTGGAATTTCAAAAAGTTAGAGTTTAATCTTTACATAGACTGAAATACCTGGAGAGAAAAAGTCTAAACTAAACAGAACATGCTTCAACATGGGCTTGGTTATGTATTTTATTCTTTCTAATCTTTCATCATTTATTCTTCAAATTAGACAATGGCACCTGTTGGCAGCTTGGGTGGGGACGTGAGATCATATGACATCCTGTTCAAAATCATTTTTTTCTATTACTTTCTGCTAACCCACAAAAATGATTAATAGCGCTTGACATTTCAATCCTTTGTGCATTGCTAAATATTTCTCTGATAGAAAAATCATACAAAGCAAACTCTCTACCACTGCAGAATAAATCTGTTTATTATATATAATAAAGATGTTATTTCCTTTGATGTTCAATCAAATTGGAAAGGTTGTCATCCTATATATTAATTGAAAAATATGTTTCTTTCAATTCTTTTTATGAAGACATAAAAATAATGGATAATACTTACATTAATGTAACTTCCAGCAAAAGGAGAAATGGAAAATAGCAATAGCACTTAGACTTATATACCGCTTCATAGTGCTTTACAGTCCTCTCTAAGCGGTTTACAGAGTCAGCATATTGCCCCCAACAATCTGGGTCCTCATTTTACCAACCTCAGAAGGTTGGAAGGTTGAGTCAACCTTGAGCTGGTCAGGATCAAACTCCTGGCAATGGTTAGAATGCAGGCAACACCACGGCTCCTATATATATTTAAATTTATTATAATTCTTAATTTAAATTGGAACATTAACAGTGAAAGAAACATATTCTGGTGATGCCAATGTTATACAGAGTCACTCTTTACAGCACATCTACACTTTGCACATTCATCATGCAGACTGGAGCATAAAGATTTCATACACGTAAATGCTAAGATATATGTGAAACAGTACAACACACAAACGACACAGACAGCACAAACTTCACTCTTGCACTAAAAAAGTAACAAAAAGAAGTACACTCACAGATAGAAAACTTGTTGCTGTTGTCTTTCCCTGGAAACAATTTAAATCCTCTAGATTTAAAATCTATGGCCTTTTTCACTAGTTAAGAAAACAAACAAAAACACATATCAGATAAAGCAATCTAAAAAGACTTCATTTCAATTGACAATTCGTTTTAATCATGGAAGTGCAAATTAAAAGTAATTTATTTCCAACAGCATCATGGACCCAAAAGACTTGAAAAGGATATATATATTTTTACACAAAAGGCAAATATTTATAATGTACATTAACTATAAAGGCATATGTATATATACATATATATATAGCAAAGGGAAAACATACATTTTCTTGAAATGAATGTATATTGTGCCTTTTATGCAAAATATTAAAATTAGCTTAAATATTTCCCATATGCCATAACTGGATTTGTACAATTTCACTGTGCAGTTATGGAACTTGGAAAACTGAATTTAATTATAGGGCACAATAGACTTGCTAACCCTTTTCTTATTTAATGTGTGTTTATTTCCCTTATTAACGGGGACCAACATTTTATCTTACTTTTCCAAGAACTTTACTGTGACATTTTATATCCATTATGGCATTTTAAAACACAAAGTTGACACTTCACCCGTCCTGTAGCACAATTTCACATGGACTAAAAATTCTACCCATGAGGACATATGGGAAAACCTTGAATAATCATCAAATTATTTTCCAACAACAGTTCAGGAAAAGAATCATACTCAATAAGAAAGTATTATATAGACTTGTGGTGTTTTGTTTTGTTTTTCAATTTCATTTGATTATAATTTTTAAAGTAATTTTAATGTGTCTAGGAAAAGAAAATTATAGCATTAAAACAGTGCCTACATTTGTGATGAATAGATAGCCTTCTACCAATCTATCAATACACAATCAGCCACTGTATACAGTACCAAGGTATTCAATCACCGGGATAATTATACTGAGATTTTAACAAAGTGAAAGAGATCGATGATAAAATTAAATAATATTATTTGATAAACTACGGTATTATAACTTAATCATAGATGCAAATTAACCAAATGTGGAAAATTGAACTTAGAATGAAAAACCATCTGAGGGCATAGTTACAATATTTGACGCTTATAACTAATCCGATAAAATGATTTCTAATCTATGAACCATAGTTTTCTGTGTGTAGCAACAGTCCCTATTATTGTTCTCCTGCATTATTGTTCTATTTCATAGTTACCGTGATCTCATTTCTATAGAGCTACTGATATACAGACTAACCATATACAGATCCAGAAATCTGACATTTCCCCCCAATGAATGCTTCAGAAAAAATGTTTACTGCCCGTCTTGAACTGTAGCTAGCACATCCTCACAAAGTATTTCTAAATTTATTACTTTGTTCCCATCTCTCAAAGTGCTGTGTTTCATTTTGATATAAAAATATTTTACAGATAGATCAATTCTATATCCTTCAAAAAAGGAGAAAATCATAACTGCTTGCTTATTTGCCCAACTGTCCTAGAACAAATCCTAGATATAGCCTAAATATTGCAGTCCAAGATACTGAGTAATTTTATGGCTGTATCACTTCCAGATTTCGTCTAGACTCTGACCAAGCAAAATATACAACTCTATCATAGTTTCTCACCATTTTTTTAACCACTAAACCTCCTTTTTATAGCATCTTTTCTGGCAAAAATATCTAACCATCTTGAATTTTCCATAATTATTTCCCATGTTAGTTTGCCAATAAAGGAAGTGTTTTAAGATGGATTTCTGGATAGTCACATTATATGCATTATATTATTTAATAATCATGTTGGAAACATGTGTCTTCATTCCATTATTTAATTGATTATAAAATATATGTTACTTAGCTACCTGCTTTCAGATCATTTGCTGTACATACAGTATTCATGCTGCATTTTGGCCAAATATGTGTTCTTTTTTTTTATTGTTGTTATTATTATATTTTAGAGTACTACCTGAGATGCAATAGTGAACTTAAACTAAAAGAGAGAAAGGAATCAGAATTCATGAAGTAAAAGACAAATGTTTGAATGTGAATAGAAGAGAGAGATGGAAGTTGGAAACAAGAGACAGTTTTTCAGGGTATTTGATTTCAGAAAACCATTTTGTATCATTTTTCTTTTCCGCCAGCTACCCAAATCATGATCCTTGATCTCTCAAACATCTAGGATTCCTAGGTAATAATAATAATAACAACCCAAAAAGTGATTTTGTTTGTTTGGCTGTATTTGCCAAGAGCTGAAAGGGATAGAGGACTTCTACAGGTAAAGCAGGAAGAAAAGCATGGCCTTAATGACCATATTAAGAAGAGCCAAGAACTTGCTAAGGATGTCAATCAAGGAAAGCTCTTGAAAGCAACAAAGATGAAGGCTGAATACAGAAAAGAAATAACAGAAAACAAATTTGTTAATTAGAAGAACAAGCTGATGCATGGTTAATACTTGACGGATTAAAAAAAGCTGATTAAAAAACCCACATGGAGTTGGTTAAGATCAGGATTAAAGAAACTGAAGTCTTTATTTTTAATGGCTCAAGAACAAACTTTGACAGCTAATTGCATGAAGGCAAAAATGTTACTGTAACAAACAACAGTAGATGTCATCTTTCTAATAAAAAGGATGAAACAATTGATCATTGGCTGCAGCAAAATTTCACAAACTGACTACAAGCAGTCACAACTGAGTTGCCAAAATTATTAATTTGAAACTTTGCCAGCAGTTTGAATTTGAAGGTAGTAAAAACTACTGGAACCATCAAATTGAATAGATTTTGGGAAATGAGTGGGTTAAGTTCTTATGAACTTTAAGATGCAAACAGACAGGCGTTCATAACATGCCTGATAAAACAGTGATTTAAAAGAAGTAAATCTAATTGCTACTCAGAGTGATTTAGGATTGAGAAAAAACAATGGAAAAAATATGAAATATAAGGACTTGCAGGTCAAAGTTGAATATTTATATTAAAAAAAATATTACACCAACCTTGGAGTCATTGGAACAATATCTAAAGGACTTCCTTGAAATCTGGAATTTATCCAGATTTGAATTTATCAGATTTGAGCATTCTAATTTTACAAAAAAGCACTCTGCTTGGAACTGCCTATATTCTTAGATGCTAACTTAATAATAAGAGAAGCAATAGCTCAGCAGTTAAAACAATGAGCTTGTAAGCTGAAAAAATGGCAGCCTGGTTTCGAGATCCTGATACCCATTGATTGGATGAGCTCCCATTATTTATCCCAGCTCCTGGTCACCTAGGAGTTCGAAAGCATGCATACCACGAAGTGGTACCTATTTATCTACTCAAATGCAATTCAGTAGGAAGGTAACAATGTTCTGTGTGCCTTGGCCAGTGGTGGGTTGCTACCGGTTCACACCAGATTGGGCGAACTGGTAGCAGTGGTGACGGGAGCCTCCCCCCACCCACCCGGACCTTCTGCACATGCACATAAGCGCTGCACACACACACAAGCAAACCAGTAGCAACAGGATTTGGAACCCACCCTGGCCTTGGCATATAGTCATGCTGGCCTGATGACTATAGAAAGGATCTTTGGACAACGTTGGTCCCTCAGCTAAGAAATAGAGATGAGAACTGCCCACTAGACTTGGAATTGACTGGAGGTGGAAAATCTTCTCCTTTTCCTTTATCTTAATAATACTTAGGTCCTTTGTTAGTACTTGAATTATTAAGATTACACCAGTCTTGGACTGTGAATCTAACAGTAGATTACCTACACATAATAGTAATAATAATAATAAACACCATTCAACAACAACATCTACTTATCCCAGGTCAGGTTATCCCAGGTTATCCCTTATTGGGACAGACTCAATAAATGGATAAAAATGCCAAATCCAATCTAAAATCATTTTTGAATGTTCAGTTGACTGAGTTTCATGTTTAATGAATAAAGTAAATAATAATAATAATAGAACTAGAATAATTATAGCAAAATAAAGCATAATAGAACCAAAAGTAATAGACATCTTGGATGCAGTCCTAAAACAACTAGAGCACTGTGTGACCACCATCAACATTGATTAAATTACCATCAGTCAATTGCAAAAGGCAGCTTTACTTGGAACAGCTTACATCCTGTAATGATACTTTTAATATTATTAAAAAAACCACATCTGCCAATCCTTTGGAAAGGACTTGATATGTGGATAAAAATGCTAAGTGTGATTTCTCTGCATATTTTCAGCAATTCTTATTCTGTCCCCCCCCCCTTTTTTTTCCCTTACATAGTGCTTCGTATTCACCACTCTCATTCAATCAACATTTTCTTGGCTGTTAAATGATCATTGGCTATTTTGGAGATTTATTAAATTTATTTGTGGGATTTATTCCATCTGCCCACTCTGTTCATTTCTCCTTCTCATACCTGCATTTACAAGTTAGATAATCAATTATCTGAAATAGAGAAAATGGTAAAAGCGTCTTAAAACAACAAACCAACTTTAAAAAAAAAAAGGTTTTAGCTAAAAACTTTTGCAGTAAAAGTTGAACAACTCCCCATACTTTCAAGTAAATCTTTAAGTATCTTACTTAGATTGTGATTATAGACAGTCTTAAACCCCTGCAAGGTTTAATGCTAATTCCAGTATGTTGAATCTGGCTACATACAATATCTCCTATATTAAAATCATAGTGACTTTCTTAACAATTGATTAGATTGTCTTTCAAGTCCTGATCACAAATATTTCTTCTCTTAATATACAAATGGCACATCTCCAATGAGGTGATATCAAATTATATTACACAACCTAAATAAAATATTTCATTTACCAGGAATGAATGGGTACGTGGAGTGGAAATGGTAGAATAAAATGATAGTAACGCTATAGGATAGTATTTGCTTTCAAAGCAGAAGCAAACAAACAAGAATGAACACACCAAAGCACCTATAAAGTGGGCACAAATCTATGATTTTCTAGAATTTTGATATTAAAGGGGGGGGGAAACATCTTCTGTTTCTTCATTTGTACTGATATTATAATTGTTATATTAGAGCTAAAGTCAAACATCGAACATAAGAAACCAACTCCAGCCCCTCCTTCCCCAGTCATATGATGAAAAGGAGAAAAAGAACAAAACCAATAAAGAAGTAGTAAAAAAATGTCCCAGTTGTCTTAACTTGTATTAATAATAAAACAACTTCATCAGGTGGTATTGATGGAAAGGCTGGGACATGGAACACATTCCTTCTAAGATCATGCAGTAATAACAGAAGAAAGAAACGGTCTTCAGATTACTAGGCTTTCGGCTATGAAGGCTTCATAAATGGAAAACACTGTCTTGAATTGTACTCAAAACTTACTGGCAATTAGTACAACTGGCACAGCAGAGGTGTAACATGTACCAAAAGCACACCCATAACTGTCTTTTCCATCACTTTCTACACCAGCTGAATAATTTTAAGAAAGCCATATTTTGTGTTTTGCAATAGTCCATCTGCAAGGTGATTAAAGCATGATTGACTGTGATAAGGGATTCCTGTTCCAGGACAAGACAAAGTTGGCGTAGATGAATTTGGGTAAAGGTCCTTCTAGTCACAGCTGCTACTAACTCTTTGAGCAGGAGCTAGAAATCTTGAAAGTTGCCTAAATAGTACCCTAATTCTGACTGGGGCAATAAAATAATAGCAACAGCAATAGCAACACTTAGACTTATATACTGCTTCAAAGTACCTTACAGTCAGTGGTGGGTTGCCCCCGATTCGGACCAGTTCGCAAAAACTGGTAGTAAAACCGGTGGGAAGTTTCACCCACTGAGCTGGACATCATCATAGGTGATCTGTGCATGCGCAGAAGCGCAGGTGCGATGTGAACCAGTAGTAAAGGTAAGTAGAACCCACCCCTGCTTACAGCCCTCTCCAGGTGGTTTACAAAATCAGCATATTTCCCCAACACTCTGGGTTCTCATTTGAACCAACCACAGAAGGATGGCAGGTTGAGTCAAATTTGAGCCAGTGAGAATCAAATTCCTGGCAGTGAGCAGAGAGTTAGCCTGCAATACAACATTTTAAGCATTGTGCCACCAAATTCAGCTCCTAATTCAGAGCTCCCAATTCAGAGCTAAAGATGAAAAATACTTGGCACTGGAAAAATGTTGATGATCCAACCATTGGCACGGAGAAAGGAGAGAAAGACCACAACACCATGTCTTCCACTCCCAATCCCCATATACAGTCCCATAGAATATCATAGCTGAAGGTTTCAAAAGCTACTGACAAATCAAGAAGACAGAGGACAGTTGCATCAACTAGGGCTATCAATAGATTCAAACTCAATATAATTCACTCTCATCTTGATTGTAGGAAATATGACTTCTGCAATAGAGTAGTAAATGTCTCAAACACTCTACCTCCATGATGGCGAACCTATGGCACGGGTGCCACAGGTGGCATGTGGAGCCATATTGGTGGGCACGCGAGTGTTGCCGTAGCTCAGCTCCAGTGCGCATGCCCGCACTGGCCAACTGATTTTCACACCTTCCGGTCCCACCGGAAGTCAGGAAACTGGCTGTTTCTGGCCTCTGGAAGGCCTCTAGGAGGATGGGGAAGGCTGTTTTTGCCCTCCCCAGGCTCCTAGAAAGCCTCTGGAGCCTGGGGATGGGGGGAAACGGGCCTACCGGGCCCACCAGGCCATCACGTGCCAAAAGCAGGGGAAGTGTGGGAGGGTCACATGCGCATGCGCAGGAGGGCAGGGCGCATTGAATTATGGATGTGGGCACCCGTACCCATGACCTCCCACGCTCCCCCCGCTTTTGGCACGCGACGGCAAAAAGGTTAGCCATCACTGCTCTACCTGATCCTGTTGTTAGTCTCTCTAACCCCCATACCTTTTACCTTAACCTGCCTACCGTGGAACTTTCACATTTCTTAAGAGATCCCTGAGGGGGCGTGCATAAACGCACCAGCGTACCTACCATCCTTCTCCTACTATTCCCATTTATATGTACTCATTTTATGTGTTTATGGCTATGTTTTGCTTATTTATATCCTTTTATTTTTTGCCAATTTTTTTTCATGTGTCCATGTCTATGTCTATACTGTAACTTGTTTCCTTGTACTTGCTGACAAACAAATAAACAAACAAACAAATAAATAAATAAATGCAGTCAATGTTGCCTCTGTACCATGTACCTAAATGAATTTCGGAGTGGATTTGGTTTACTTAACAGAATTTTGTGTCTTTATAAGTAAAACAGTTCTTTCATTATGTTGGGCTTGATTTTGTCCTTTATGATTATGTTTGTTTATGCCACTTGTCTCACATTATAACAATTTAGTAGTAGATCTATTAAGGAAATATAGATTCGGGAATCAATTTATGCCGCTGTGTGTATCAGGAACAATAGATCCTTTTCTGTTTTGTAGTGCTTTCCTTCTCTGAACAATGAGTTGATGCTTTACTTAACAATATTTGAACTATGGACTTCAAGTAGTGTTTTGTGTGTGAAACTCTCTCCCCAATCCATTTTCATTTCATACTCTTGACCTTGAAGTTAACTTGATTCAATTTGTTCTTCTATCTGCTTTCTTAAGTTGTGGGGGATCAAGCATAAATTGTGACTTGTTTTCATGATGTTGGGGAGTGATCTGTACTTTGAATTTAAGCTCCTATGCATGAGACTGAGATGCATTTTTGGTGCAGCCATTTTTTCCTTTACGGATATAAAGAAACAAACTCCAGCAGTCTAGTGTGAGTCTTTTCATTATCCTATTATATCAACCATGCTCTTTTCCACTATTGTAGAATTTAACACCTTTCTAAAACCTTATTTGCTGATGAAGCTAGATTAGCATTCCTTATTGAAAGAGAACCTATTGCTCTCCTTGTAGCAACAGAGACTATTGTTATTTAACTAAGATGCTAAATATTTGTATCATATGGTTTAAGTTTTTTTAAGGTCTTTACCAGAAATAATATCTGTAGCACCAGTTTATAGCATTATAAAGACATTATTATGCAAATATAACAATATGACTTAGATTTATATACCACTTTACAGTACTTTACAGCTCTCTCTAAGTGGTTTACACAGTCAGCCTATTCCCCCCAACAATCTGGGTCCTCTTTTTTCTGACCTCAGAAGGATGGAAGGCTGAGTCAACCTTGAGCCTGGTGGGATTTGAACTGCCAAATTGCAGTCAGCCAGCAGTCAGCTGAAGTAGCCTGCAATACTGCACTCTAACCACTGCACCACCGAGGCTCTCGGTGTTAAATATACATTTTACAGTATGTTAAATATAACATAATATCAGGCTGACAGCAGATATACTGCACATTGGTAGTAAAACTGTGCACAGATGATTCTATTTATTGCTTCTGTGTGAAGTCATCTCACCCAACCAACATCAGAGAGCACCAGCAGAGAAATGATACATTATGCTACAGAGCAACCATCTTTGGACAACTAAGTTTACAAACTACATATTAATATTTTTTTGCCTAAGGCTTCATATAAAGAATTTTGTCTCTCAAGGTTAAGTATTTTTCAGTCCAAACAATGGAAAACATTTAAACTGTTTCTTGTCTTTCCTGCCAAAATCAAAGGAAGTTAATTCAAAAAACAATTGCTTTCAAAATGTAGTGTTATTAAATAGAAATGAAAAATAACCTGGGAAAAATGTAGTGACAATCGTTTTTTGTCCCCTATTGATCCTGCTGTGAAAAATGCATGTGGTTTTGGAGAGAAATGGTCAGTTTTAAGCAGACATGTATTCAAGAATACATGTACTGTATCTTTGGTCCTCCTCTAATGTATTCTTTTTCATCTTGCTCATTTAATATGTATTGTGCAGGCATTGTGAGAAAATAGATTGCCAAGTAGCAAGATTCCACAGTTCATGAATGGATAGCTATGGGCATCCATAGGACTTTACAGCTTTTGTCAAAATGTTTAAAGTCATATTGTGGTCTTGCAGAGAAAGACTGTCCCTTTTGTTATGTGAGTGCAATGTCATCACGCACAGACAAAAGGGGAAGCGTGTGCATTGTTATGCTACAATGCTGATTTTGTCAGTCTAATGGACTAAACTTCATATTAAACAGCAACTCATTAAAATGATATGGTACGAGGACTCATTTTTGCATCACTTCTGGACAAAACAGTATGGGAAGAATGTTATACCAATGAAATACAACGATTCTTACATGATAATAAGAAACGTTATGGGGGCAATGTGACTAGTTTTGTCTACCTGTGAGAATTAACTATATTTACTACTGTCAGTAAACCTATCCATAAAGCTGGAATATGATTCCAGGAGAAAAGAAAAACAACACCATCCAATAATTTGCAACAAGCTTTTCTGTTCAAGGGTTTTGATTTGGTTTTACAGTTAAAAGCCCGAAGTGTCCGCTTTTTATGGTTTCCGGCACCCATATTTTTCAACCAAATGTATGCCAAATGTCATACGTGTAAAATATATTTTAATCAAAATGCTAAATTCATATTGTGAACTTTTGAGGGCTTGTTCCCCTTTGAAAAAAGTCCAGGTAATATGCCTCTCTAGGCTAGTCCCTTTCTAATAAATAATATCTCTGATTTGGAGCACATCTCAGTCTTTTCCTTCATGTCCAGATTATGGCAGAACACTAGAGCAGGGGTGTCAAACTTATATTGTCACAGCAGCATCATGTGACTTCCTAAAACAGGTGTGGGCGTGGCCAGCACATGATGTATCCAGCCCATGGGCCAGGAGTTTGACAGCCCTGCAATACAGAAATTTCTTTCAGCAAGAAAAGGTTGAGTGGAAGCCATCTCCAGAAGCACTGATTTAAGGATGTTCCAGCTGGACTACTTCAGGAAATACTGGAATTCTCCAGAATCCACATGGTCAAGGTGTTCGCCTAGAAACCAGGAGACTGTGAAATCTAGTACTGGCTTAAGCCTGCATTAAGTTCTTCCTTCACCTTAAGCATGAAGGCTGGTTTGGGTTGTCAGTCAACCCAAGCTCAACTCTCAACTCAATGGATCTCTCAAGACTGTAGTTGTGGATAAAATAGGAGGAAGAGATAGCATTAGATATGCTCACTAGCTTGAGTTATTTATAAAAATAATACAGGTAGGATAAAAATATATCTTTAAAAAATCAATGATAGGTACTCTTGGCATTTGCTAATAATCTTTCAAGCTGGATGTCAGTATGCGGTGGGAAATCATGAACCTACACAGTTTAGAGCAGGAGTGCCAAACTTGCGGCCTGTGGGCCAGATGCGTCATGCGCCGGCCATCCCCACCCCCAGTTTAGTGAAGGCAAAAAAAAGTTGTGATACATCATGTGATGACAATGTGTCATCGTGAGTTTGACATCCCTGGTTTAGAGGCTTAATAGCCAACACTGGAAAAGGCTTAGTGAAACTTTTTTCATGCAATTGGGACCTGAAATATTTCAAGGCCATGCGAGTTGTTTCATCAAGTTGCATCAAAACACCTCTTTACTTCAGCATGTTACTTCAACAACATGGATCTCTTAACTGAATCTAGGCTTGTCTGCACATGCCTACTGTCATCTCTGGAGACCATCTTTTTCTTTGGATCTTCAGGGCTGCCACACTTAGTGCTGTGGGAAACTGGGAGGGGGGATAGAATAGAGTGGTGGAGATATTTAGCCATAATAACATTCCTTTCTCTGAGAGTCAAGGACATTCGGGCCTGCACCTGGAGTGGCGTGACTCGGAGGCATCTCTGGTTGGAATGGTGCATTGATTGGACCATGTGATGGACATGTGGGTGCAGGAGAAGGGACTTGGACTTTCTTTTGGGTGGGGAAAACCTAGCCTCAGAGTCTTCTTTCGTTTGGGGTGTTACTTGGAACCCTGACACCTACTTTATATACATCGATTTGTTATCATTGTGGGCTTTAGAGATTAGAACATGATATGTGGGATCCTCAAAGTGACCATGTTATCAATCTTTATAGTTAAATGTAAATATGAAGTCTTCCATTAAGATCAGCGTTAACAATCGAACAGCATTCTGAAGTTAGCAGTTGGCAGTTAGCAAAATATCCTTTTTTGAAGTACAACGGACATTGTACTTCAAAAAATGGCCAGACAACAAGTCTTTATAAGACTTTCAACTTATAAGAAGTTGAAAGAAGCAAATATTATTTAGAATAGAATAGAATAACAGAGTTGGAGGTCTTCTATTCCAACCCCATGCTTAGGCAGGAAACCCTACACTACTTCAGACAAATGGCTATCCAATATTTCTTAAAAACTTCCAGTGTTGGAACATTCAACACAATGAGGCAAGTTGTTCCACTGATTAATTGTTCTGTCAGGAAAGCATTTATGCAATGCTTTATTTATTTATTTAAAAGAGAGAAAAATATCATATTAAAATGGGGAATAAATTTGCTGTAATGGCTTGCAAATCAATTTTATTTACAAACCTTTAAATAATATTTTATTTGACAGAGAGAACAATAGAAGATCTGGCCATGTTTTCTTAAATTTCCATTTAATGATACCCAATTACTGGTACTTTATTTTTAAAGAAGTTTCATTTTTCATTTTTCATTTTATTATTTTATTATATTGTATTATTATGAGGAATATATATATATATATATATATATATATATATATATATATATATATATATATATTCCGTGTATAATATGATTATGTGGAGGCAGTGAAGTTATAAAAAGAGGGAAGAAAGGAAAAGTAAGTCTTAGTTTATTAGAGAGAAAGTATTCCGCATCATTTCATCTTCTGCATCACAAAATATCAATGAAAAAATTATAATGTTAGAACTAATAAATACCTTATCCATAGAATGTTGGAAACCCTTATTACATGAAACAAAGAATATGAAATGGTCTTTTTGATTAGGTAACAAGAAAATTATAACAAATTTTGAGTATTTAACATTACACATTTTTTTTAAAAAAAAAAGTTTGGTCATATTATTGATATTATTTCTGTAATAATACTGGTATGTGCCCTGTTCTGAAAAAATCTACTTTTTCATTGATTAAAATAACTCAGTTATGTTTCATTGACATTCTTTGTCTTCAATTCTGTATGGCAACTTGAAGTGCATTAAAAAAAAAATCACTATTCCTAAGGTGGTATGCAACAACTAGCTTTTTTTTTCATTGTCAGCATGTAAATAATGATTTATTTAGTTGTTTTTTTTTACAACAGGAGATATTGTTATTTTCTTTGGAAGGATGTACATTTTCAAAGATACTCAAGAGATGCTAATTGGCACATAACATACCAGCATTGGGATTAGTCTGCCTTACTCATGCAGAGATTATGTGAATGTGACCTAAATCACTTTAGACCTAACAATATCCTATATTAGAAAAAAAATATTTCAATGAAAGTCCAATCTACAATGTCCTTATTATTATTTAAACAAAAGAATTTGATGATCTTTTTTTGAAGTGTAACGAATGCCAGATTAAAACATAACTATCTTAATTAAACCAAACTTGAAATATTATGATTTAAGCATAATTCTAGCACTGAGAGCAATAATTACTCAACCTGTAACTATTCCTTTTTCCAAGTAACTTAATAATTTGTCAGGGATGTATCTGGAGAACTGACAGGATTAGTGGTTCTAGAGGTTCTACTCCCTCTATATTATGTTATGTTATGTTACGTTACGTTACGTTACGTTACGTTACGTTACGTTACGTTACGTTACGCTACGCTACGCTACTCTACTCTACTCTACTCTACTCTACTCTACTCTATTCTATTCTATTCTATTCTATTCTATTCTATTCTATTCTATTCATCTATCTCATGCTACTGATGAATTATGGAGGTATTTCAAAAGTTCAAGAAAAGGCTTTGTCCAAAGAGGAATTAGATTTCTTTCCAACTTTCTAAGTTGTCATTGACAGATATCAGAAGGCACAATTGTTAGGTAAGCAGATGTCAAAGGAACTGGGGAAAAAACTCGGATTGGGAATGAAATGAAAGGAACTGGATAATTTTTGCAATTTATTGGCAAAAAATAGGCAACTCAATATAGAAAGATATATTCTCTACTTTGGAGAGTGAATAGTAAGCTATGGTTGGTCAAATTAAATAGAATACATACTTCTGATTTATGAAATTTGAAATAATATTCCAAAATAGCAATATAGTCATAGAGCCACCCAACTCACAACAATGCAAATAGAAACTTTGATTTTTTTTTCTTTAAAAATTGTCATTTTATTTAGTCCAATGTGTCTGAGCAGTAAATATAATATGAAACTGTTCTTGGGCACTTCTCCAATATCAGAGGTATATAAATGGAGAATTGAGCAACCATGCTAAAAAGATTTTATGGATATTTGAGGCTTATGCTTAAGCTCTTAAGAAACCTTGGAATAGATTTTTTTCATTATTATTTTGCAGGGAGAACAGGCATAAATGGGCAGAGTTGGGAAGAAAGTGGTCTGATTCCTTTGGGTATAGAAAATAATTGGGAAAATAAGAGATGGCTAATAAATATAACATTATTTGCACATCTTTGGGCTTAGAAATAAGGGGACTGAAGCATGCACATAGGTCTTGGTTTTATGTGACTGTACATTTGATCCTTCACCATAAATAAATACAAAAAGAAAGTAACAAAAAAGTAATAATGAAAACTTATAGCATAAACCGGACTAACAATAACAACAGACAGACAGACTTATGGCCACAACATGCCTGACATCACTATTGTGGAAAAGAAAAAAAAAGCCGGGTTCATTGATTTTGCAATACCAGGTGATGCATGAATTAAAGAGAAACAACTAGAAAAAATAATGAGATACCACAATCTGCAAATTGAAGTTGAGCGATGGTGGGGGAAGAAACCAGTGGTTGTACCAATAATAATGGGTGCCCTTGGAGCAATACCCAAAGGGTTGCCTAGATACATGGAAATTTTGAATTTATCAGAGCTGAAAATGTGACTTTGCAAAAAACTATCTTACTCGAAACTGCCTATATCTGTGATGGTGAACCTATGGCAGGCGTGCCAGAGATGGCATGCAGAGTCCTCTCTGTGGGCATGTGCACAGTCGCCCCAGCTCAGCCAGCTGGTTGTTGACTTTCTGAGGCACGCATGTGCGTCGGCCAGCTGGTCATTGGGTTTCCAAGGTACACATGACGCTGGCTACCTGGTCATCAGGTTTCCAGTGGTCTGGTGTGTGCACGCCTTCCAGTTTGGCCATTCTGTGCCTAAACGTTTCACCATCACTGGCCTATATACTCAGACATTACCTTAACAGCTCATCGATTTTTGATTAGGAATTGAACTGTTAAGATTTTTCAAGTCCCAGACTGTGAATCAAATTGAAGATTTTATTATTATTAATCATCACACAGTCAGCCAGATGTTCAAATTGGGTTTGGTAGTTTTGTCTACCTATTGAATCCTTACCAAGCACCTGGGATAGGCAAATCTGGATGTTTGATGGTGTCACAGATATTGTCTCAGGATGGAAGTTGTTCCAAGTAAAGCTGCCTTCTGCAATTGACTGATGGCAAATTTGTCAATGCCAACGGTGTTCTAGTGGTGCTCTGGTTGTTTTGGGATTGCATCTAAGGTGTCTATTACTATTGGTACTACCCTTGCTTGCCTTTGTCATAGTCATTCTAGACCTGAGATTTAACAATTGTCAATAAGATAGGAGGGGAAAAATGTCTGGAGAATAGATGTGGCAGTACTGGAAGATAACAGAATAGGAGCAACTCCACTTGAACACCATTGGCATTGACAAAATCACATTCAATCAATTGCAAAAGGCAGCTTTATTTGGAGCAGTCTACATCCCATGAAAATATCTTTAATATTACAAAAGAGCATCTGCCTATCCTAGGTCCTTGGGAAGGGTTTGATAGGTAGATAAAAATGCCAAATCCAGCCTAAATCTCAGGCTGGCTGGCTGACCAACCAACCATATAATAATGTTCGTATTTCGCTATTGCTACACAAATTTCACCTCATAGATAATGGAGAGATATTGTACAAGAACCTTTTATCTTTAGCAAGGAATTGTACCTTTCTCATTGGTGCACTGAAAGTCTGGAGTGCCCTCCCCATAAATCTTTGTCATCTACTGCTACAAACTTTATATTTGTTAGTTTTGTCACTCAAATTTATGCTCTAGTCTACTTCTTTGTATTGTATTCAATGTAACTTCCAACAATAAAATCACAAAGTAAATGTAGAATTTCAAAGGCCTTAAAAGAACCATAAAGCCTTAAAATATGGTTATTACAATTCTAACCCTGTTTGAAACCCAATTTACATGCCAGTGAAAAGTGATTACCATTTTCAGTATATTTAATTTATTCCTTTTAGGGGATGGTTCTTTCCGTCTGTGGGCATTTTAAGATTGGACAGCTTTATTTGCTGGGGTTTTTTTTTTTTAATTGTGTCTTTAATTTACCCATTTTTTTTTCATTGTACTTATTGGTATCTTGATATTTTTCTAACATATAAGGTTTAAACTCAATTTATCTTGAAAAGTATTTGATGCCCTAAAAGGTAAACCAGATTAAAAAGCAACTCTACAGGAAGACTCAGATTATACTTTATTGAGGGATGCTGCATTAACAAAACCTTGCAATTCTCCCTATTATACCCCAATAAGTGAGGAAGAAACAGCCTTACTAATACTATCTCCATTCCAAGACTTAAGAATGCTTGTGCCCTTTGGGTTGCATAACAGTTTCTGAATAGTTACTTTAAATCTATTTCTATTACTTTCTACATGATGAGTCAGATTATAGCTATATTTAATTGGGCTATCTTTTAATAGGCAGGAATTAATAAACAGTATGGGGGTTAGACGTGCATTTAAATTTAGAAATCAATGTGGCACATATCTGGTAAAATTTCCATTTTAGTATTTTAGTAATCTTCAATAATCCTGAAAAGTGTATATTCATAGGCATCTGGTCCAAAGCACAAAAGAAGCAACAACAAAACAGACAAAACACGAGTCATATTGTCACAAGACACATGACTCTGATTCTCATCCTCAGGTTGGATGGGAATACAGAAGTGATGTTTGCATTGCAAGTTTATCATTTAATACCCCTTTCCCAATTTGGACAGTTATGAGAATATTTATGAAGCCACAAATTTATGGAATATTAGCATATGTTAATGACACACAAAATGTATACAATTTGAACCATTTTCATTTTAAGTGAATACTAATGCACTTTTATTATCTGAGATAATAGAGCGTTGGTGGTGCAGTGGACTAAGTGCGGTTATGTAGCACTTAGCTGCCAGCTGCCTGCAATTAGTGCGAGTTCAAATGTCACTGGGCTCAAGGTTGACTCAGCCTTCCATCCTTCCGAGGTAGGTAAATTGAGGACCCAGATTGTGGGGGCAATAAGCTGACTTTGTAGAAACACCACTTATGGGGGGCCAAAAGCCCTAATAAGCAGGTATATACAAAAGAATGAAGGCTATTGCTATGAGTGCATTGTAAGCTGCCCTGAGTCTTCGGAAAAGGGCGGCATATATGGTTTATGGTTTATTTGATTTATATACCGCCCTTCTCCCCGAGGGGACTCAGGGCGGTGAACAGGCAGAGATAAAAAACATAAATACAGAATTTAAAACCGAATTTAAAACCAAATTAAACAATTGCCCAACCATTCAAACCCATTTTTTTAAAAATATATAAATCCCAGATCTAAAAATTTGGATTATATTTGGATTATATAAATTTGAATTAATAAATAATAATAAATAAATAAATCTGTATATATACTTCCTTTTTAAACATAACTAAACAGGTACCCAAGTAAGTACTTGCAGACTTTCTTCACCAAAATTGGTCACAAAGAGGACTTTTAATAATATATTTTTTTTTCACTCAAAGGAAAATAATTTTGACAGTACATTTATTTCTGTTGGGAGATGATTATGACTTATGGAGTTTCCCAAATTTTATTTAAGCACTTTTTGGTTTTCAAAGAATCCTGGCAAAATGCTAAAATTAGACAACCTATTATTGAAAGTCAATTTACTGAATATCTATAAATTATTAAACTCATTGTATTTAGCCATTGTCTGTTTGTACCCACAAGTTAGTCCAAAGAAAGCATTATACTAAAACTATTTCGGAATCAACAACCCTAAAATCCGCTAACTTGAAGAATGTGTAAAATTCCCCAAGCACCCTGGACTTACCTGCATCCAAAACAGGCTGCGTGGGGACTCCTGGGAGGAGAGAAAATGGGTGGGCGGGGCCAGCCATGAGTTGGATTTGGGGGTTCTCCGAACTGCACAGAATCTTAGTTAGAAGTTGTCCAGAACCCCTGCAAACCCCCAGTAGCCCACCCCTGAACAAGGCTGAATAACCCATAGACTGCAGGGACAAATCCCCCAAACCAGCAACTATGGCCCTTTTATGACTTGTGGACTTCAACTCCCAGAATTCCTGAGCCAGCCATGTTAGCTCAAGAATTCTGGGAATTGAAGTCCACAAGTCATAAAAGGGCCATAGTTGCCCACCTCTGCCACAAACCCATTTTGTTTTCCTTAATATCTTAGCTTTTTTAAAGAGCTATCACCCAAATGTGACTGGATATTGGTGGCATGGTTTCTTTACAAATTTCAATGGGAAGGAAAAAGCAGAGGTGTGCTAAACTTGCATTTTAAAAAAAAAGTGCAAAAAAAATGGAAAAATATCCCAGTTTTATTGCTTGGTGAAAAAATTCACTTGCCACTGCCATAATCCTGAATTCTTCAACCTTCATGTCTCACAAAAGCACGCATGCACGCACACAAACACACACACATACACATAATGATGGCTAATCACCCCTATTGCCTTGCCACAGTGCTCCCCCATATTTAAATAACATGCCATTTAGATCACAGTTGTGACTATGTTGATATTATTTACATACTGGTGAGGTTAGAAGTTACAAGCTGTTCATGACTTTGTCAATAATCTATTGTAGTCAAATAAAGGATTGTCCATGATTTAGCCATAGGTTGTGAGGCTATGTCATGACACAAGAAATAAATGGATTTGTGAAGAAAGGAGATCAAGGGAAATTAGGATAAAGAATAGAAATAGCCCAACCAAGATAAGCAGAAGCACAATTTTAAAAAGCAACAACACAGACCTTCAGATAAATGAAAACAATTTCCCCCAGTTATTTCTTCTGCAGTAATATCAGAACTAGAGAAGATTTGGAACAATTTTAAAATGATTCACAGACATAATTGCATAGCTTACCAAGGTAGCCTATCTTTTTAGAAAATGATTTCCTCCTTTCCATTAGCATCTAATATTGAAGCCATATAATGACTTCTGATATTAAAAGTATATAAAAAACATATAAATGTATGGCATGTAGAAGCAAATCAGTCAATCCATTAGTAGTAAGGCCAGATCCGGTAAGAAAGAAATAGAATATTTTGTTTGCCATCCTATTTTTGAGCTAACCTATGGTACCATAAACAAATTTGTACATAGGGGAAGCAATTAATCCATTTTATTTATTTAGTAAAATGGTACCACAATTCCAGAAGTGACATTAAGTCTTGGTTTGTTGAAACAAGTTAGAAAGAAGTCAAATTCAATCCTGAAGAAAAACTGTAACATATTTGACCAATGCTTTATTCTAATTAAAATATTTCTTGTCTTGCACATTTATGAATTTGGATAAGACAAACTATAAGCTAGAAAAGTGCAAACTAACAAATGCCTTCCATAATGCAGTAATTAACATACTTTGTGTTTTCAAACTATCCTTATTGGTTGACCAATCTTCCAATATTACCCTTAAGCCAAAAAGACACAAACACTATTCCCATTTTTCTTTTTAGTACATGGAATTGTACCTATTTTCATTTCACAATTATGAGAATATAAGGTGTTCTTCTTAGAGATGATGTCTCCCAGCACAGTTACCTAGTCATAAAGCAGCTATTTTGAACCGTCTGGCAAAGAGGCCTGCATTTTCCATTACATTTTAATTGGATCTATTTTTATTTTACTAGTGATTGTAAGCTGTTCATTTTTTAAATGCCACCCTATTTATTTTAATTGTTACTGCAGTTTGAGTTTCCATTAAAAGCAACTATTAAAATTTCTGTAATGAATAAGTAATAAGTTGAAACAAATATATTTTACATTAATATACTTAGCTACAAACTAAATAAGATTTAATTAGTTCCTGTTTTCAATTAGGGCATCTTACAGCTTTAAATAACATGTTACAATATTGTACAAATACACATACACATGTGTGTGTGCATGCACACATGTGTGTATGTAATGTGTGTGCACACACATATGTGTGTGTGTATTTTTAGAACACATTGAACCTTTTTTTTTTTGGTTCAGATTTCAGCATTTTGCTAAAGCTATTTCATAAGCTAAATTTGGATTGCATGATGCAAAAATAACAATTAGAATAAAGAACATTACTGTTTTGAATAAGTTTTTCATTTTGAAAGTTCTCATTGATTACTTGTTCTTTGCTTACTTCAGTATGCAATGATTAATGCTATAGTCGTAAACTTCCACAGGACAATTTGTTATTTTTGAATTATTTTTACTATTGTATATTTAATAATAATAATAATGATAATGATAATGATAATGATAATAATAATGATGATGATGATGATGATGATGATGATGATGATGTCCTTGGTTAGGACTCGAGCTGCTAAGCTATTAACCAGCCTCAAAGGCTGTGAATCTCACTAAAGAATAAGAATAATAATAATAATAATTCTGCTGATGCTTGTACATAAATGTACCATAGTATGTGGGAGGAGGCCATTATTTAATGAAAATGGGGCTGGATGAGAACCACTTGAAAACAAACCATGCAGAAAGTGAATTGATTCTCATGGTCAGGAAAGAAAAACAATGGAAACAGGTAATAGATGCCATACAGAGAGAAATGCTTCAGTCGCCCTTGAAGTATGAGACAGACAGGCCATTGAATTTATAGGTCTACATTTCCTATTCATGACCAAGATGCATATTAATCTGCATTTGGCTGACTCAGCCTTCGATCCTTCTGAGGGCATTAAAATGAGGACTAAGTTTGTTGGGGACAGTATGCAAATGATATTTACATCGTAAACTTCCCAGAAAGTGTTGTACAGATAGTCCTCAACTTACAACAGTTCTTTTAGTGACCATTCAAAATTACAATGGCACTGAAAAAATGTGATTTATGGCCATTTTCTTCATAGTTGTGACCTTTACAGCATCCCCATGACTATGTGATCAAAATGCAGATGCTTGGCAATTGGTTCAGACTTATGACCTTTGCTGTGTCTCAGGTTCATGTGATCCCTTTTTGGCAAACGTCTGACGAGCAAGGTCAAGGGGGAAGCCAGATTCGACTTAACAACCAGGTTACTAACTTATCAGTTGCAGTAATTCACTTAACAACTGTGTCAAGAAAAGTCGTAAAATGGGGCAAAACTCGCTTAACAAAGGTTTCCTTTAACAACTGAAATTTAGGGCTCAATTGTGGATGTAAGGCGAGAACTACTTGTAAAGCACTTATGGGGCGCAATATAAGTCTAAATGCTATTGCTAAATGCTATTAATCTTAGTTTGCAAGACTCAGGTATGCCGTGCTTGCTGAATTCTGGGGCGAAACATGGTGAATCAGTCATTTCTAAGAAAAAGCCTTGCATATCCTACACAAACTTTTACACTAATCTTCTCGCCACCCCTTTACTTTCCAACTTTCCACTTTACTTTACTCTCCTGCCCTCTCATTAATGGAATCAGGAAAATATATATAAATATATAAATATATAGTGTCAGTCGGCACCCCCTATTGCTGATGACTAAATGGACATAAGTAAAATAACGTCCAATACCTCTATGTGTAACAACTGCAAGCGAGTTAGTTCTTTCTATCTGCTCAGCATTTCTTGGCCGTCTTCTTGCAATTTGCGTATTTGCTGATTGAAGGGAGAGCGAGTCCTTGAAAGTGGTGAGCTCCAGATCTGAGTTTCTGAGATTCACGGCTTGCCCTCGCTGCTCTTCGGAAACTCTATGGCTGGTGATAGTAGTAAGACTGGATACAGTAACATCAGCAGATGTGCTAGCAAAGGTATTATCACCACCGGTAGCCGCAATATGTTCCTCTAACTCACCAGTGAAGTCAGTTTGGGTCAAAGTGGAAGAAGAACCTGTGGGATACATAGTAGCACTAGATGCTAACTTTTTTTTCTTTGGAATGGTGTATATATTGTTTTCCTTTTTTAAAATTTCTCTTTGATCAAGTTAATCAAATAAAATTGACCTGTCTTTACAACATTTATGATAACTTAGCAACTCAGTGGCTGTCAATTTAAAATAAAATCTTCCATACTCAGAGAACATATGTGCAACATATCAACAAACATCATGTACCTATGACCATAGCATTCCAAGTGTAGGCTAGATAGAAAAGGGGGAAAATGCAGAACTGAGTAGCAGCACTAGGAGGTTGTAAATAAGTTTATTTATTTTATTTTATTTTTACTGTTCACCAATGAGACTATCCAGTGGTGGGATTCAAATAATTTAACAACTGGTTCCCTGCCCTAATGTCCAGCTGGGTAGGCGTGGTTCAGTGGTCATGTGACCATGTGGGTGTGACCAACTCAACATCACTCACTGTTACAATGTAATAAGGGTTAACCAGAGAGGCAGTTTCTGTAAGCAGGGCAATAAAGATCAGGCTAGAAACACCACCAGAATCTTTCTGCCTTCCTTACAGGATTAGCCTTGTAAAGTGGGGAAAAAACAAAATAAGATTTCTTCCAACAACCGGTTCTCTGAACTGCTTAGAGAGTTAACAACTGGTCCTCCCGAATAGGTGCGAACTGGCTGAATCCCACCACTGAGACTATCTAAGGATGACATGTTTTACTGGAAGCTGTGCAATAGACAGTGGGGGGGGGGGGAACCAAGTGACATATAGAGACCAGAAACAATTCACCACAGAGACAGCATTTCAATAGAATTTAAACTATTACACTGGGGATCTCTTCATGGGGCAATGGTTAAAATGCTGGATTAGAATTGGGGAGAACTACTAAATCCATCCTCAGCTACAGAAGATCAGTAGTTGACTTCAGGTCAGTCTTACTTGCTAAGGTTTCTGCATAGGTTTCTTGTTGTGGAAAAAAGTGGAGAAATAAGATAAAGTAAATAAAGAATAAAAATAAAGTCTTTGAATTGAGCTCATACCCTGGTACATACATGTCCACGACAATACACATACATGTCCATGACAATAATACAGAAGTAGTTTTACACTGGTACCTCCCGAAAGATGTTTTCTGAGTTGCCTACTAAATCCACTGCCCTAGTTTTAGTTCTCACCCCACTTCAGTTTTCTAAGAATATCCACGGCCAGCAAAGTGATACCACCTGTCATCACACATCCCCTATTCAATACTTTAGCAGAATTGTTTTTACATCCCAATAAATTTCATTCTGACAAACGATATCTAAAAACAATAGGAAAAAAAAATATCCACGCAACTATATAGAGTTTATAAGGCATAAGAATGTGCCATTGATCCCTTCGCTATCAGTTGTTCATGCCTAGAAGTTATACAAGGGCAATCAGAGGCTTACTAATACATGGACAAATTTTAAAACTTTATGGTGAGAGAAACAGAATCTTAATTGAAATATTTTTTTTTCCATGAGGGAAAAGCTATTTGCTTGTTTTAAGCTATTGGTTTTAACTGAGTTCACCTCTGCTTCAAACTATTAGGTAGAAAAGTAAAAGGAGGAACTTAAATCAAATAGACATTACGTGTATAATATGTATTTAGACAAGGAATGGATCTAAGAAATATCCAACCCTTCTTACAATATTTGAACAATGAACGTGTGAAAGGGAATGTTAAGCTTCAGAAGCTATCAGCAGGAATCTCTCATATCAATATTCTAGCATTACCTTCAGAAGTCATCTTTAACTAAATTAAATTACTATTAGCATCACCCGCTTGTGAAAATAGAACTTTAAGAAGTACAATCGGTTCAGGGGAGGGGAAAAAACCCTGAAAAAGAAAATAGAAATCTTTCTGAAAGTTATCTATATTAAGATATTAATTGTGCCATACAGATTTTAGACTGCTAAAGATTGGAAAGTATTATATGTTATTACTTGAAAGAAGTCTAAGTGATCTTCTTCTCCCCACTCTCTTTATCCGTATTATGATAATATTCATACATTTCAGTCATCTATGGAAAATGTAGATGGAATATCCATCCATCCATCTGTCCGTCCATCCATCATCCCTCATCTCTTATCTCTCAGTCTTCTCCTTGAAAATAATAGTTTTCTTTCCTGGATTGTTAGCCAATCTAAATCTACTCTCTATTTTTTTAAAAAAAAAAATTTGGAGGGAAAAAAATTAGCCTTCCTTTCCAATAAACATAGTATGCAGACATTGGTAACACTAGCCTTGTTAGCTTCCGTTCTGTCTTGAAATACTGAAAGTGTGGTTGATATCCTACACTTTGATTTCAGATTCTTTGTTTAAACTTCCTGTATTTCTGCCGGTCTGATTTGAAACTATAGACAAGCATGACTGAGGGATGTCAAAACTTCAATATATACAAATGTCAAATGCCGTTGAGCTAATTGGGACATCATGTCATTGCTGCCATTCAGGCTAGAGATGAGAAAATAAATACATTTCTATACCCAAAATATAGCAGCATGGCTTTCCATGAAATCTGATATTCCATGATTGCTGGTTACTATATTTCTATATTGTTCTATCTTTCCTTTCCTTTCCTTTCCTTTCCTTTCCTTTCCTTTCCTTTCCTCTCCTCTCCTCTCCTCTCCTCTCCTCTCCACTCCACTCCACTCCACTCCACTCCACTCCACTCCTCCATAAACAACATTTTAGAATGTATTCAGAATTTATAACAAATCACACATGAAGACTTGCAATTTCCTTCATGCTCCAATGGCAAATTCTAATATTTTATCAAAAATGCTTACAGAAATATTTCATATGATATAAATATCCAGCAGGAATCCAATTTCCCTTAAGCCTTATATTTTAGCCTTATTCAAATAACTACTGAGTCCAAAAAGTTCCCTTTCTCTGCTACACTTCAAATATTCTAAATGGAACAAAACCATTTTTTTTAAAAAATATTATTAAATTACTACTACTACAACTACTAAATTACTATTACTATTTGTTACAGATAAAACAACATACAAAAACTAATTTCCGTAATGATAGTTCAATAACGTAACATATATAAAGTAATATATATATATTAATTTTCCATTGTGTCATAAAATGTCAAAATTAGACATTTTTCTCATTAAAAATATTCAGTTTATTCAAATCTTTCTCTTAAATTTTCAACGTTGCAGCAAGTACACAATGTTCCACAAAAAGCTTTAAGTATACCATTTAATTTTGCATGATCCAATATCTCTTTGATCTGCATTTCCCAAGCTGAATGCAGTTTGTCACTCTGGCACTGCTAAAATGAGTAGATTGTCAATGATTTCGTAGGCTATAATTATATAATTGTGTATTCTTGGTCAAAGTGTCCCCCCCCCTTGGAACTATGTAATGTTTATTCAGGCTGACAACAGTTTAACAGTTCATTTTAGCTGTTATATGACCTTCTTAACGGTAGATACTTCAGATTGTAAAAGTTCATGGTTTCAATCAGTTCAATCAGTAAACTATATGCATTCAATTACAATTATCATATGCTGTATGACAACAAAATTATGGAAAGAGAAAAGAGGAAAGGGAAAAAACTAGAAATGTTGATGCATAACATGATGACAAATTAAAGTAGTAATAGAAAGGGTGGTAGAACATTTTTTTAAAAAATCACACTCTAATAAAACGAGAAGTCACAGTTCCGTCAAAACTCTATCATAATGTCATAGAGAACTCACCTTCCCTTAAACTCACAAAGTAGAAAGATAAAGATGTTACAGGGTTTTACAATATTCACACAGTCTTTCTCTCTCACACACACAAAAACACACACCCTTGGAAGGAAGGGGGATATTTTAAGAATCATGCAGATTCTAGAACAGTGATGGCTAACCTTTTTGCCATTGCGTGCCAAAAACGCAGGGAGTGTGGTGAGGTCACACGCACGCGTGCCCACATCCATAATTCTATGCCCCGTGCTCCCCCTACTTTTGGCACGTGATGGCCCGGTGGGCCCAGTAGGCCCATTTTTTTGCTTTCCCCAGGCTCCAGAGCCTTTCTAGGAACCTGGGGAGGGCAAAAACGGCCTTCCCCACCCTCCCAGAGGCCTTCCGGAGGCTGGAAACAGTGTGTTTCCTGACTTCTGGTGGGCCCAGAAGGCCCGAAAATCAGCTGGCTAACACACGTATACATGCCGGAGCTGAGCTCACGTGCCCACCGATATGGCTCCGCGTGCCACCTGTGGCACCCGTGCCATAGGTTCGCCATCACAGTTCTAGAATCTCTTTCATTCACAAAGCAATGACATCTGAACAATGTCAAGAGTGCTGTATAATGAATGAAACTACAATTCCAACTGACTATTCCATTTAGTCACTATTCCACTGACGATTCTGATTTAGCAACTGTGCTACTGAAGCCTTTGCAAATGTCATAAAAACACTTTGCCTTGTTCTAATCAAAGTAATCAGATTCTTGAAGAACTGTTTTCATGACCTAACTAGTAAAATTATCCTTTCTGTTTGCCTATGTTCACAAAAATATGTGGTGGGTATACAATAGGTACTATTTTTGTCTGCTAAAAATATGATTGATGTTTGAGTGTTCCTTGGTGGAAGGAAGGAAGGAAGGAAGGAAGGAAGGAAGGAAGGAAGGAAGGAAGGAAGGAAGGAAGGAAG
>WNWU01000003.1:51013064-51040902 GCA_012654045.1 Ptyas mucosa
AAGGAAGGAAGGAAGGAAGGAAGGAAGGAAGGAAGGAAGGAAGGAAGATAAAGAATTATTTCTATTATAAAGAATTAAGGTCTTGCACAAGTGTTAGTCTTATTATCCACTTTTTGTATCTAGTATGTATCCATAATGTATCAGCTGTGGATGCATTATGTATTAAATCTGAAATAAGAAGAATGTGCCAACAACTTCAGGAAAAAGGCCAAAAAGAAGGAGGATAGGAAAATATACTCTCCTTTAAAAATGTGCTGAAGAACTAGGTACTCTACTGTTAAGTTATGTACATAAAATATAACCTATCATCCAGAGACAAAGCATTAAATATGCAAGTGTGTATATGTTGATGACTGAGGAAAAAACTACCCGTAAATATTTCAGTATATTGAACATGTTTACTTAATACATACAGAGTTGAACATTTTAATGGCTACACAACTGAGAACATGTGCAACCAGAACATGACTGTGAAAGAAAAATAAGTTAAGGAACATTCAATGCAAGAGGATATTATGCAATAAAATAAAGAGGAATATTTAATGAATCAACGGGGACGCAAGAATTTGTGTCCCCGATGAAAAATGAGTCAGGATAAGAATGTTGACTGATCATCAGTGACTTTGAGAGATATTTTGCTACTCCCCAATTAATTTTATCAATTAGTGTTTCCCTCTATTCCTTGAAATAGAACATTATTACACAGGTTGTAAATTAGGATGCAAAAGAAGATGTGAAATGTGAAATTTGAGTATCTAGGGCATGTTTTTTATTACTTTGTCTCTTAGATGTTAATTTAAGCCATTGAGATTCCATGTCTATGCTATTTGCCTAAATTTACTCTTCATTTAAATTAACTGAGGAATTAACTGAGATTTTAGGACCATCACATTGTCCTCTTAGGACCACTGATTCTTACAGTGTGAATGCTGATAGGCGTCCTACAACTAGACCCTTTATCTTTATCTTTATCTTTATCTTTATCATCTATCTTTATCTTTATCTTTATCATATATCTTTATCTTTATCTCTGTCTATCTATCTATCTATCTATCTATCTATCTATCTATCTATCTCTATCATCTTGCATAAACTTAAAAGAGCATAAATAACAATTTTACAATAGCTTTAATTAAAGTATGTTATTTCAGTGAAAGAGAAGAAACATTGCAGGCTGAAGTTATCTTCATCACCATTACAGTCTCTGAATTCTCATACAAAGAATAAATGCCACATCACAATATTTTCATCTGGTATTCTTTCTTTGTGCCTTTTTTCTTTTGTCACTGCCAATTAGTATCTAGGTTGTTCTTCATTTGGGAAAAATAGCAAAATTTTAAGAAGTTTGTAATCTGTTTCCAGTTGCTATTTCGGAACATGAAACTCATCACAAAAAGTTATTGTCTTCCATTCCTTTACGCAATTTCTTGCCTTTTTGAAACCACTCTTCACCTAAACTTTGGTTATTCAAGGAACAGAAGTAGGTGTGGGAATTTATGCATACTTACTGTGCATGCCATACTTTCTTCCCATGTTTTTTATTGGTAGACTTTCTGCTATCATCATGGTCTAAGAATAGTTTTGATTTGGTTGTGTGTTAAAACAACACATAGGGCAAAAGTTGCCTGCAGTTGCACTCTGTCAAATACCACAGAGATTGAAAAAAAATGGCATAAATGTCAAGAAAGTCTCACATCAGTTCATCATTATTTGCTCCTTCTCCTTTGAAATATTATTTTCCTAATTTCTTCCCTATTTCTTGCTGTTCATCTTTCTATCCTGTTTATGTATTCTGGAACTTATTAATAATATTTAATATTGACCCATAACTACCTAGATCAACAACATTGATCAGCAATGATCAACAGAATTGATTCAAAATCATTGCTAAATGCTCTACTGGGCCTACTTAATATGTGCTTATAGTTCTAAATGCCATTGTTCTAATACATTCCTTATTCCAAAGCCTGCTCGCCATGAGGTATATCCAGTTAACGATGCAATACGTTTATTTATTTATACTTCATATTTCTTAACCTCCCAACTCCCTCAGAGATAAATACCTCTATCCCTTTCCCTTCCACATTTCTTACATTCAATATAGAGATAAGTAATCGGTAATATTAATTGGTCATATAACAAAGCAACACTAAGTTTGCTGCAGTATCTCCTGCATAATTCCAGACGGGATGGCTACCCAACCTCTGCTTGGCAACTTCCACTGAAGGGAACATACCACACTATAATGCAATTGATTGATAGCTCTTCATATCAGAAAAGTTCTTCTAATAGCTAATCTGAAGTTACTTTCCTGCAGTTTCATTGAGTGTGTCATTCCTCAGCATGATGTACTCCTAATAGGATATTCCATTCTTTCAGAAGGTAATCACCAAATGCCTATCAGTATCTCTTTTTTGTTTTTAATTATACAACTATTTTTTTTCCCTGGGGTCTATAACCCCAAATTAAAGCCCCAATAAAGGGTGCTGTTCTCATCACACCACATTAGAGAGAATCGTGAAGGAGAGATGTGTGAAGAAACAAAAAACCATCCATTATCATCCTCACAAGAATGTAGGCTTCATAAATGCCATAGATTATTTTTATGTATATGCATATGTTTGTGTGGGGTGTGTGTGTGTGTGTGTGTGTGTGTGTGTGTTTCTATCGAAGCATCTGGTCTACCTTTCTGCTTCCCTTTCGCCTTTCAGCTCCAATCCAGGAGCCCTCAAGCAGTCGCATTCATGACAAACCAATTTCTACCAAATTTATATTTGCTGGTAAAGAAATAAAGGGACACTAGGAAAGATCTATTTCAAGCTATTTAGCTCTCATCAGCTAGCCATACCCAAGTTTCAATCCGAGTAAGGGTATGGCCATAGCTCAGTGAAATCCCATCCACTATCCTAGGCTTCTTCAGACAGCAAGCAAGCAATAGGCAGCAAAATGCTTGCTTGCTGTCTGAAGAAGCCTAGGATAGTGGAAGTGATTTCACTGAGCTATGGCTGCAATTTGAGAAACTTGGTTTGCGTAGAAAAATACCCGGTTGAAGAAAAATACACACACACACACATACATACATACATACCTACATACATACATACATATTCATATTCTATGACATTTATCAAATCTACATTCTTGTGAGATGATAATGGATGATTTTGAATACGTACTGTATTCTAATTTAGAAAGGATGAAATTGTGTCCCCTGTCTGGTTGGTATGTGAACCTTTTTCATCTGGCATTTCTGGAGATCAGTGGTGACCAAAAAAAACCCTCCAATGATCTTTTAAATCAGGAGTACTGAATAGGACCCAATTACAATTGGATAATGCTAGAAGCTTCTCCATGGAAATCTCTGATGCCAATTGAAAAACCAGTCAAAGCAGTCCCTTATTCTCTGGGAATAAGGCTGCGTAACAGAGCAGAAAAAGATGAAATATAATCTCAGTATGTGACTTTAATATTCATTGCAAACCAAAAAAATAAATAAATAAAAATCATTATACTGTTCACAGTAATTAAAGCTTTTGGAGACTCGTTTAAAAAAAAAAAAGCAGAGCAAGCCAAACCAAAATCCTAACATGCAAATAGGAGCTGCGTAATTACAATTGTGTTTAACAATTTGAGGCAGATGATAGCTGATTTCAGGATTCAGTTGCTGGCTATAGCTGGTTTGAGAGGTGGCTCATGAAATGCGCTTGGATTTCACTTTTCTCATACATAGAAAAGCAGGAGATTTTCTATGCATAATTGCATCCCAAATAAAAATAGCAGTAAGGAACCAATAACAAGATTGCCTCCTTTACACATATAATTGGATTGGGTGTGAGTTTTGTAGGTCACAACATTTCAATATTATTTTATGCGGCAGCGCAAGCCTTTTTTCTCCTTCTCGCAAAGGGCTCAAAAAGACAATGGCTGCTACAGTTCAATATTGCGAGGAAAATATTTAGGTTGGTGCTAAAACTCCAAAGTCATTCTTCTCCCCAAAAGTTAAAATTCATAGAGGCAAAACCCAACTGAAGATGTTCACACCTTCTAATACCTGGCAGACATTTTTCACTTCAAGGGAACACAATTATGATATGCTGTCTGAGATGATTAGGTGTCCTGGACAGCATTAAGATCTGCAAATTCAATAAAATGGTTCTATTTTACGAAAGGAGGCGAATTAATACCAGCTGCTTTGAAACAGTTTCAAGCTAAAACCTTAGACCAAGGACTGAATGGAACCCAGATGGCCCCTTATGCTCAGAATAATTCCTAGAGGTATGGAATGAGTTTGTGTATGCAGAATACAGAAAAATGTCAGTTACTGGTTTGGAGTTCTTCAAAAAGTTATGGTGAAGCATGGATTTAAGGGAATGCACCCTAAATTGTCCAATCAACAATTTGATGGAACAAACTCATTTTTAATTTAAAAGTGCTGTTTATAGTGTAGACTTTTAGGTTTTCTCACAGCCTATACTTATACTTTTAAGCAATAAATAGGGATACATGAATAACTTGAAATTTTAAGGATGACTGGCGTGCATAAGAGCACCAGCGTGCCTACCGTCCCTGTCCTAATGTTTCTTCTATTTGTACCTATTTTATGTATCCAATCCATGCTTATACTTATTACCAAATATGTTCTTGACAAATAAAATAAATAAATAAATAAATTTAGTTGTCATTTACAGGTGGTTCTTGACTGTAATGGAGCCTGTCCATTATGGTCGCAAAGTAGACCATCCATCTAACTGACTCAATTTTTACCTTTTTTGCAGTTGTTGTTAAGTTATGACAACAATCATTAAACAAATCAATTGTTTCAGTGATAGTATTCAGCCGGTTCTATCCGGTTTGGGCGGAGGCTCCACCCACCTGCCCGGATGTCATCACATCCCGTTTTTGACGCTCTGCACATTGGTTTTGCCAAAACTGAAAGTAAGTACCAGTTTGGCAAAAATGTCATAAAACACAGTCATGTGACTGTAGGATACTGGAATTGGCCATAAATTCAGACCAATTGTTAAGCATCCAATACCCTAACCTTGACTGTAGAGGATGGGGTGGCAATTGGAACTTCAGAACCCAACTACCAGGGGTGAAATGCTATCAGTTCGGACTGGTTTAGCCGAACTGGTAGCAATGGCGGTGGGTGATTCGGAGAACCGGTAGCGATGGCAACACAAGGCTCCGCCCACCGGCCCGGTCTTCGTTACTTCCTGGTTTTAACTGAAAGTGAGGCACGTGCACTTCTGAACCAGTAGGGAAGGTAAGTAGATTTCACTCCTTACAACTACCCCTTGGATGTCTGTTCTAACCACAAAAGATTGCTAACCGACTACTTGTAAGTTGAGGACTACCTATAAAATATTTAAATTGCACTGTTTTGGGTATGGGCAAGCAAACAGAAACAAACAAATCAACAAAAGCAGAAAAGTAAAGGAGAAAACACTTGTAACAAATTAATTCAGTTTAGCTAAAACTGAAACCAAATGTACAAAAGAGGACCAAATCATTGTAAAGAAACAAACTTGCTTGAACAACTGGATTTTCTAATAGGTGTTGTTTTTATCAGCAAATACACAAACTATTTATAGAAAAAAATGTTCCCTGGTAATACTAGAAAGAATCTAAATACACTGAAGTTTGTGCTCAGGGGAAAATATCATCAAAAATGCATCAGATTGCATCTCTGTATGAGGATTTTGAGCCTCTTATTCTAAAAGTATAATCACTGGAAAAAAGAAATAAGTCAGGAAACTGTATTGTCAAATCATATTTTGAATGACTTTGGTAATGCTTTCTTAGTCTAATGACGCTAGGAAGATATATCTTGCCAACAGAAACTATATTTCCAAAAGAGGAAGCTTTTAAAATTCCTTATAATATTCTCTCTAGCTGGAGGCTAAGCAGAAAGCAAAATAAAATTAGAAACCAAAATAGTTGATAAAAAAAAAATTTATTAGGGAACTTAAAAAATATCCCAAATCTTTCCAAGTCTATATTGCAGCTTACATTGACTGGTAATTCTTAATCATGTCTAGGAAATACATAGGATTGTATATGTTTTTACTCAAAAGAATATTTATTAATCTTACTGAATCATAATTTCTGGAAAATTCCCATAAGATTAAAACAATAATTTCTCTTTCTACCCAGCAGCAGCAGGCCTGACAATAGATGCAATTAGATACTTCCTTTGTTCTCTTTTGGAGAATGAAATACAAGTTTTGGAACTTGTATACAGGTTTTGGAATTGAGAGAACAAAAATTGACATAACCTACCATGTTTCCCCGAAAATAAGACCCTGTCTTATATTTTTTTGAACCCTGAAATAAGTGCTTGGCCTTATTGACATGCGCTCAAAAGCCTGATTGGGCTTATTATCAGGGGATGTCTTATTTTGGGGGAAACAGGGTACATACCCATCATCGTGGCGTGGTGTTGGAATGCAATATTACAGGCTAACTCTGCCCACTGCCAGGAATTCGATCCTGACCAGCTCAAGGTTGACTCAGCCTTCCATCCTTTGGAGGTCACTAAAGTGAGGACTCAGATTGTTGGGAGTGATATACTGATGCTGTAAACTGTCTTTGACTTATGTTCATTCAATGACTGAAAAAAGTCACGGCCTGCCTTTCCACTTATGAACATCACAGGATGCCCGGAATCACATGATCAAAATTTGGACCCTTGGCAATAGGCATATATTTATGATGGTTTCAGGGTCCCAGGGCCATATGATTGTCATTTGTTCACAGGTGACTTGAAAAAGCAAAATCAGTGGGGATTTGCTTAATGATTTTGGCAAAAAAAGATTTTAAAACTTACTTAATAACCACATCATTGAGCAAGAGAGGTTATAAGTCAACAACTACCTATAGAGTAGCAGGATTCCATGTCTGCTACACACTGATAACTAGCCAAATTGTGGCTGTCTTTTGGATCAGAACTTTTGGACTTTTGGATAATCTGTGGCTGCCATTGCATCAGAAATCAACAGATAAGAAGTACTGCAGAATCAGAGAAAGAATGGTTAACTAGGGTGATGGAAAATATAGATGTTTATAAGAGAGTTAAAAAGGAATGAATTTGAACTTAAAACGACAGCAGAAAACTTGCAAACGGTTTGAGAGATTAAAAATGGCTAACCTTTCACACTCTTCAGATCAGAAATAGGTTTTCAACAAAATTCATGTAGTAAAAAAGCAAGATGTTTGAGGAAACCATAATCAAGTAAGCTAACCTACTTCATAGGTCTATTTTAAGTTTCTGAGCTCTTAGCAAAAGTGAACAGGAGGTATACATGAAGCATAGGCAAATGTAAAGTTAATAAATAGCTAGGAAGTATTTGAATTTGACAGTGTGATAAACAGAGTAAGATTTTTAAGCTAAAGTTTCTAGAGCACTTGGATTTAAATAAGCCTCAACTATTTTTCCATTCTATAGTCTCAGGTGTCTATATCTAACCAGGACTTCAAAATGACAAAAATGTGAAATATAACATCACAATACAAACCTGTGCTGATTGTGTCATAATGTTGCCTGTATGCATAGTATGGTGGTGAGTTGTCATCTTGAAACAAATTTCACTAACTACTCCTCACTATCCCTTTTTGGAAACAAACGAATAATGGGAAGAGAGGAAAAAAATAAGTTTTCCCACTACTAATGAACATTGAAATATAGTATTAGAGCGATGCTTTTCAACCGCAGCAACTATTTATTTATTTATTAAATTTATTTGCCTCCCATCTCATTTTGAAGCGACTGTGGGCAGCTTACGACATAAAAAGATACATGCCGGCTGGGGAATTCTGGGAGTTGAAATCCACACACCTTAACCTTGCTGAGGCTAAGAAACTCCATATTACAATATGATTAATCTTTATAAACCTATCTTGTGATATGTTAAACGATTACCATGAACATCTTTTTAAAAAAACACCCTAACAAACTGCTGAAGAGGATGTTTTCCTGCATGAAAACATCATCCTGCCTAGAAACTGACTGTCCTTTTAACTGGCCGCAGGACATACTGATGACTACAAGCTTGATAGGGGAGGAAAACAATGGCACACAACAAATGTTGTGTTCCATCATGTTCTAATCATTCCACAACATCTGCTACTTCTGTGCGCCTCATTTCATTCTATTCCACAGAACAATTTTCTGCATTATCTAATCTGCACTGTTTTTTCAAGAAATGTGCAAACCTAGGCTAGGATAGATTTGCAGAATCATTTCAGACTGGCATCCTTGAATGGAATGACTTTAATGCTTTCAGTTCTTTCTTCTTTGTTAACACAAAGCTTATATGTGTGTGTGTGTGAATGTGCATGTGTGTGTGTGTGTGTGGATGCTTGTGTGTTCATGTGTAATGCCAGTAGGAATAACCTGAGGAGCAGGAGGAAGAGATGCAACCCAAGACAATAGTCTGATAAAAGAAATTTGAATTTGGGACAGAAAAGAAATGTAATTTGAGAAAGCTAAAGGGAGGGAGGGGGAAGCACATGCAGACTTGCAAGATTTTGGTATTGTAATCTTATAATAAGTAGCATTAGTAGTCATAAATATCTCATCCTAGTCTGGTCTGTCACGAAGGGCTAACAAGTGTTCTGTATTATTCTATATTACTCATACAGAATACAGCCAACCGTGGGGTTTTTTCCCCCTCTTTTTTCAGAAAAAATGTGAGCAATTCAATAAAACATTTACAGCAGTAAAAAACATGGAAAAGTGATAACATCTACAACAAAATAAAAACTAAATAATAAAAGCTTCACTCCATTCTCCATAAGCTGAAAAAAAAGAGTTCATTTTAAAAAGTGTATGGAAAATTGTCAACATAAGGGCTAATCTGATTTCCAGAGGAATTTTTGATAATACAGGAATCCTTAATAAGAAACAGGGTCCATGGCAGGGGTGAAATGTTCCCAGTTTGGACCGGAACGGGTGAACCGGTAGCGATCACGGCAGGTGGTTCGGCAATCCAGTAGCGATGGCGGAGCAAAGCTCCGCCCACCCGCCCAGGTATCATTACTTCCTGGTTTTAACCAGGAAGTAATGTGTTTTTGCACATGCACAGAAGGTCTGCTCGTGCATGTGACACGTGTGCGGCGCATGCACTTCCGAAACGGTAAGGAAGGTAAGTAGATTTCAATCCTGGTCCATGGTGTTCACTTTACAAAAATGGGGACTTTGGTAGCAGTTTCTTCTGGGATGTGAGAATAAGGTGAGTTGAAGAAGAATTGGATTGAAGAAGACTGTTGAAAACCTTAATGCTAAACCTCTACTAAATCATAAAGGCTCTATAGGACAAAATCGATAAAATCAAATCACATCCAGAAGCTGGCAGGAAGCCAGTGCAAGTCCTGAAGCATGAATGCCATATGCTTCTGCCAATTTGCATCAGCCAACAGGCAGGTTGCTGCATCCTGGACCAACGATAGCTTCCAAAGGGTTTCCAAGCAGTCCCATGGAGTTTTCATTGCAGTAGTCCAAATCAATCATGATCAGACATGAAGCACCCCCATAATGTCCTTTCAGTCCAATTAGTGAATCAAAGGCAGTCTCTTGGACATGGCCTCTCTTTCCATCCAGCAGAAGCTGTAGTCCAGGAAGACACCCAAACGCACAGATCTTCCACCAAAAGGGAACTACAGCTCCATCAAGAGATAATATTGGAGCTGTCAGACCACCTCAATATACAAATAGCTATCTTACTTGTGATCAAGTTTTACTTCAGTCATTTGATGATTAAGCATATACTTGAAGCACCATATTTTTCGGAGTATAAGACACACCTTTTTCCCCCCTAAAAGGAAGTGAAAATTCGGGTGTGTCTTATACACTGAATGTAGCCCCACCCACCCGCTGGTCCCCACCCTTTGGCCTTTGCCTCCCAGAAATTTACCTCCTTGCAGCAAGCAGCAAGAAGAAACCGCCCATTTCAGCTTCAGCACAGCCTAATTAGCACAAATGTGTGATTGTCCGTTGCATCGGCCTCCTGACTCTCAGCTGTTTCAGGCTGCAGGGATTGCCATTGCCTATTGCTGGGCGGGAGGTAAATTGCTGGGAGCAGATTTTTTTTTTTCTTGTGCTAATCAAGCTATGCTGAAAACGAAAACGAAAGTAAAGCAGGCTATTTGCTGTTTGCTGCAAGAAAGCAAAATTGCTGGGAGGCAGAGGCAGATTTCTTTTTCTTGTTTTCCTCACCAAAAAAGGTAGGTGTGTCTTATAGTCTGGAGCGTCTTATACTCCGAAAAATACGGTATATTGAAATTTTTGAATTGAATTGACCTCAAAGACTTTCTTCTGATTACATGAAAGGGAGAGAGTTGTATTCCCATAACTGGACTGTATACCCGCTTTTCTTCATGCAAGCATCAGTGGTGGGTGTTCCCCGGTTCGGACCGGTTCTATAGAACCAGTAGTAAAACCGATGGGAGGGACTGCCCACAGAAGCTTCTGTGCATGTGCAGAAGCAAGGCATGTGCACGAGCGAAGCGAGCATGCGCGCACAACCACATTGCGAGCCGGTTGTAAAGGTAAGTAGAACCCACCCCGGCAAGCATGATGTAAAAAAAAAAAAAAATGCACAGGGATACATTTTAGTTGCAAGGCCACAAGTTTAGGTTTCTCTCCAAAGTCCACCAAGCTTCTTCTGTTGAAATAATTCTGCTTTGCTTATTATCCCTTTCTTAATTTAACTAAAACCATGATTACTCAACAGGATGTTGGTTCTATTCTAGGAAGTGGATACCATCAATGTCTTTCTTAAGACAAACTGAAATATAGGATATTTGCATTGTCTATGCCAGGGGTCCCCAACTCCCAGTCTATGGACCAGCACCTGGCCGCAGCATGCTAGAAAACGGACCACATAAACAAAAGATCCATCTGTGGGATGCAGGCAGCACACGAAATCACACTCTCCCTGGTCCATGGAAAAACCTGCATCCACAGAACCAGCCCCTGGTACCCAAAAGGTTGGAGGCCACTGGTCTGTGCTATATTTCAGATCTGATTCCAAAAATATGGTTCAGAATGCTCAAGGGCATGAAAACAGCATCAGATTGGAGCTCTTTAAAGTATTTCTTTAAATGTCTTTCCTCAGGATCCACTGTCAACTACCCTGATCTGTGCTGTCATAGGATTACACAACATCCTAATCTTCATTGCTTCCTTTTATAGAATGAGTAAAACAAACTCCAGATATGTGTGATATATTTTTTTTCTCAACATATGCTTGCTTTGTGCAAGCTTCCACCAAGACAATATAAAAAACAACAACCCTAAAAATATGAGTTATTTTTAAATAACTTAAGTTTGTTAAGTTTAACGTTGTGAAAGTTAAAAAGATATGTCTTAGCCACCGTTCTAAAAATTGAGAATGTGGACAACTACAGATCTACAGAAACAATATTTCATTTACATGGAGCAGAATGGAAAATTCCATTTTATATGTATAGCACGTACACTTCTGCTAGCATCTATGGTCTGAAAAAGACATCTCAAATTCTAAATCATAAAAGCTATTAGATCAGGGGTGCTATTCAGCAGGTTCTGACAGGTTCTGGAGAACTGGTAGCAGAAATTTTGAGTAGTTCGGAGAACCGGCAAATACCACCTCTGGCTGGCCCCAGAGCGGGGAGGGAATGGGGATTTTTCAGTATCCTTCTCCTGGAGTGGGGTGGGAATGGAGATTCTGCAGTATCCTTCCCCTGGAGTGGGGTGGGAATGGAGATTCTGCAGTATCCTTCCCCTGCCATGCCCACCACCAAGCCACACTCACAGAACTAGTAGTAAAAAAAATTGAATTCCACCACTGTGTTAGATTATCTTAAAGTGGGGTCCCCAGTGCCAAGCTGCAGCCTGTTTGGAACTGGGTGAGCAAGCAAGCATGCATGTGTGCATGATGCTGCATTTATGAAAACAGACCGTGCACATGAAACCATCCCCCCTTTCCCCGCTGCTGCCTCCACCAATCCGCTGAGCCAGAAACGTTAGAGACCTCTATCTTAAATTATTGAAGTGAAACTGGGAAGTAATGTATGTAAAATAAGCAAGTCTTTCACTACAGATATAATACAATCTTGACACATGACACTGGTTTGTAGTTTACTTTTGTTCATGAGTGTTAAATAGAACATACTGTAAACTGCACTTCAAATTAAAGAAAGAAGAGTTTGGAATACAAGATCCAAGGAATTATCAAGGAAGAGTTGTAGATGCCATTCATATATTTGTGGGATGGAATGCAGTGAGGAAATGGATTCCCAGGAGAAAGAAAGTGGATTCCAGAGGAATAAGAGGCAACTTAGTCCAGAGCAGGGGTGGGCTCCTGGCAGTTCTCAGTGGTTCAGGAGAACCTCTAGCTAAGATTCTGTGCAGTTCAGAAAACCCCCAAATCCCACTCCTGGTTGGCCCCACCCACCCCACCCCACTCCTCCCAGGAGTTCCCACACAGCCTCTTTTGGATGCAGGTAACTGGAGGGCATGCATGGAGGCTCGGCGAGGGCGAAAAATGGGCCTACCAGAAGTTCGGGAAGTTCTGTTTCCCAGAACTTACCAGAAGTTCGGGAAGTTCTGTTTCCAGCCTCCAGAGGGCCTCCGGAGCCTGGGGAGGCTGTTTTTGCCCTCCCAGAGGCTTGAGGAAAGGCTCCAGAGCCTGGGAAGAGCAAAAACGCACCATCACCCCGCCATGGTGCAGAAAGCCGACTAGGCCACACCCATAAGCCTAGACTACTGTAATGCTCTCTACATGGGGCTCCCCTTGAAGAGCACCCGGAGGCTCCAACTGGTCCAGAATGCGGCCGCGCGGGTAGTGACGGGAGCAGCATGGTGCTCCCACATAACACCGCTCCTGCGCGAGCTGCACTGGCTTCCGGTGGTCTTCCGGGTGCGCTTCAAGGTGTTGGTGATCACCTTTAAAGCGCTCCATGGCATAGGGCCTAGTTATCTCCGAGACCGCCTGCTGTCACCGATGACCTCCCATCGACCCGTGCGCTCCCACAGAGAGGGCCTTCTCAGGGTGCCATCAGCCAAACAATGTAGGCTGGTGACCCCCAGGGGGAGAGCCTTCTCTGTGGGGGCACCCACCCTCTGGAACCAGTTGCCCCCGGAGATTAGGAGAATTCATGACCTCAGTGCCTTCCGCCGTGCCCTAAAAACACATTTTTTCCAACAAGCCGGGCTGGCTTAAGAAGAAATTTTAAATATTTTAAATATTTTAATTGGTTTGTGAATTTTAAATATTGTAGCCAAATTTATATATATTTTAATTGTCTTAATATTTATATTTCATGTTTTTATTTCTGGCTGTACACCGCCCTGAGTCCTCAGGGAGAAGGGCGGTATAGAAATTGGAAATAAAAATAAATAAATAAATAAATAATGGCCACGCCCACACAGTAACTGGGCAGAGAACCCCTTGCTAAAATTTTTGAAGCTCACCCCGGTCCAGAGTTATGTGTAAGAGAAAGAGGGTGAAGACAGTCCCTCCCTAATCATTCATAGACTATACTGTAGATGCAGATAGTAGAGTCCTCAGCCTGGCAAGATTTTGTCTATGGGTGAAACAATAAAAAGCTCGGAATAACTGCCATGCTCATTCTTGGATTTGGATCTAACAGTTCATGATCTACTACTTTATTTTATTCTAGCAGAATTTTAATATTTAAAACATTAATTAGCTGAAAAAAACAACAAGCAAAAAGGGCAGAAGGGCAATGGCTCTTATTTTTTTTTTCCCCCTATGAATTAGATTTATTATTTTTAGGATGCTTTAGAGCTTATATATATATATATATATTTCTTGTACTATTTTCCAACTTTTCTATCATCATAAGGTGGACGAATTGACTAATATGAAACATCTCCTACATCTCCTTTATTGTTCTGTAGTCTCCCATATGGATTTATATGAGGCATGAAAATCCAGGGGTGTACTATTTGCGCAATTCTAAACTGTTCATGACTTACATAAATTGAAGGTACCATTAAAATTGCTTTGTCCAAAGGAGTTCCTTGTCCTCCTTTGAAAGGGACAAGGAACACAATTTCTTTTTTATCAAGTTGAACAAATGATTTTTAGCACAAAATTAGATGCATATGTCCTGTAGATTTCAATTCAGCAAACCTAATCAAATAGTGGGTTGGCCAAAAGTACAACAGAAAAATGGCCACATTTGGCCTAATTCACTTTTTTCCATGTCTGTCAGAATTTCATTTTTGTAGAACTCAGGAAATTTCAAATTGTTGGATGTGTTTGCCAAAGAATTGTGCACTTCACACCTCTTCAAAGATCTGTATCATTCCTGCCAGACTCTGAAAAGTTCATTTTATGCAATTGTTGTCATTTATTTTGACTATTTTTTTTCTCTATTATGCCTTTTATTATTCATGACAGGTGCAAGAAATCAGGAAGCAAGGTGGTTCAAATGAATACAGATTCATTGCTTGCTAATAGTCTTGATAAGAATCTAAATTACTAACAATCAAAGTAAATTGGATAAAAGATAAGAGTCAAAGGAATTCAAAGTGGGTTGGACTTAGATCTTTTATGGGCATGAAGAGGCTCAAGACTGATGACACGCTTGAGCCCTTCTTCAGCCTGGTCATCTCCTACAATTCATCACCTATAAGTTCTCAAATTGAATTGAAAGGTGGGATATAAATCAAATAAGTAAATCCACTATTTGTATCTCAACCTATAATGAAGAATTGTAACCAATACTACAGCTGGTTACCATCATTCCACAACAATGCAAGGCAATAAATGCATATATCCAGAAGCATTTAATGGAATGGTACAGGAGAAGCTCTAGTGATTATCATAATGAATCTTAATTGAAATTAAGTCATTCCTTAATGGCTTAATAGAGTAATATGGATTATTATAATTATTAATATACAAAACTGGAACCTTTTTTTAACTCATTGTACAGCTCTGGCCACTATTTTTCAATCTATTAGCATATGAATGCCTGTACCAGAATGTAGATGGACTTTCAAATAAGCTTCCTATTGATATAGATAATAACATGCTTACTCCATTGTACGCACAAATTTCCATTCAATGTTTACTAGCATTCCTTTCTGTAACAAGCATTAACCATGGCAAAACCTGCTTAAGCTGCCCTGTGGATTGAAATTGATCTCTTAGGTAGCTCAGAAAAACATGAATTTGCTTTCTGCAAATTCAGTTCATTACCTGAGTTTGGCAGTGACTTTCAGGAGTTCTAGGAAGCAAATTTGACGGTCAATATTTTGCATAGAAGACTGTATACTTCTTTTTTTTTTTTTACAGAGCTGCAAGCTATGGCAATGATTTGCTTTTAAATACTAAAAGACTTAAATAAGCTCAAGTTGGCAATGATAAAGGAAAGAAAAGTTTCGGAAGACCACACCAGAATTACACAATTATCACTTCTTGCGTTATCCCATTTCCTAAACAATTTTGCTTTCTTTCGATGAAGAATTCATATATTTACAAAGAGGATGGGAGGAAGTACCATGCACCCTAATGGGAAAATTTATATGTTTAATTGTTTTTGTTAATCTCCTGGAGCTCATAATGAAAGGAGTGATATAAATGCATAGAGGATTTGGGCATATGGGTACATATTACATCATTCTATGATTAGCTACATATATTATACACATGCATATGCCTATATTCCTAAAGGAAATCAACCCTGACTGTTTTTTGGAATGACAGATATTAAAGATGAAACTCAAAGGCTTTGGCCACCAAATGAAAAGAGAGGACTCATTGGAAAAGACCCCAACGTTGGGAAAGACTGAAGACAAAATCAGAAGGAGGCAGTAGAGGATGGCATGGCTAGATAGTATCATTGACAAATTTGAACATGAATTTGGGCAAACTTTGATAGACAGTGAAGGACAGGAGGGGTCTGGCATGCTATGGCCCATGGAGGCATGAAGAGTCAGACATGATTTAGCAACTGAACAACAAGTGCCCATATACAACTAGGAGATAAAGAAAAGAAGAAGGAACATATGGATGTATAAACCTATATGAACATCTTTGTCAGAATATATAGGCATGTCACACAGAACAAATAAGAGAGAGAATAGTTCATAATCTTAATCTAGATATCTTCCTGGTATTGAGATGTATTTACTATTTACTAAGTCTGCACTACTATTAATCTTCTCATTGTTCCCACCACCCATCTCCTTCCACTTATGACTGTATGACTGTGATTTTATTGCTTGTATTCTTACAATTTATATTGATATTGTTTCTTGATTGCTTACTTGTACCCTATCATTAAGTGTTGTACCTTGATTCTTGATGAATGTATCTTTTCTTTTATGTACACTGAGAACATATGCACCAAGACAAATTCCTTGTGTGTCCAATCACACTTGGCCAATAAAAAAATATATATTCTATTCTATTCTATTTTATGTTTGAAGGGTCTGAACTAAGGGAGGCTCATCCAATCTCATTGTACACATGTTGTGCATTGACAGTAAAGGTTTGAATTGAACTGAAATTGAATTGTATGGGATTAGTATTTTGGTGGAAGAATAACCATTGTCAGTTTTGGTGGAAGAATAACCATTGCCTACTTTGTGAAGATATAATGAACCCACATGCAACCCTTAGCAATGCAAATTGTTCTCAACAGAGTGCAAAGTCAAGTTCTCAATTATATTCATCACCCCAGTCTAGTGATGAATATAATTGATATAATAGTCTACAGGCTAGAAGGTGCTGGGTATGGTTCCCCCCAAGGCAGAGACATAAATATTAGAAAAAGAAAAGAAAATACTCTTTGTCATGCAGCTTTCTATGGAGCCTGATTACCTGGCTGTTTGTTTGCTGCTGACACAATGGAAGCCAGTGGAATGCATAACAGAGCAGGGCTGAGTTTCCTCCAGACTCCAACACACCTTGATGTAGGACATTATTTCTTTAGCTATAATGGAAAGAACTACCCAAATTAGGCTTATAACTGCCTGGGAACAGTAGAGGGAATCAGCTGGTTCTGGAACAGTATCCCAGATCCACTATCCAAACATTTTTGTCTTTTTTAACAACAGGTGATAGGTCTGAGACATATCGTGGCAATTGCTTGTCTGTTCAATAGTCCCAGAATATTTTGACTCTTTTACTTTCTATCACTTTGTCTATTTTGTGACCCCGGCCATTGTTGCTTGTAAGCAGTGGTGGGCTACAACCAGTTTAACAACCAGTTCTGTGAGTGCGCACTTTACGTGTGTGTGCCTAACACACACTTGCATACAGCGTTCAAAATACAGCAATTTGAAGCTCAGCTGCTTACCTTCTAAGGCAGCCCCGGTAAGTAGGATAGTGGAGGCAAGAAAATCAGCTGTGCTGCGCGAATCAGCTGAGCCAGAAAGAAGGAAATATAGGACAGGATAGGGTGGAGCAGGTGGGAGGGGCCAGCTGATAATCGGAACTACCGGTTCACCCAAACTGGTCCGAACCAGCACCAGCCCACCATTGCTTGTAGGCAAGTGGTATATCTTGCAAGTATTCCAATGCACTTTTGTTGCTACTTTATCATGCCGCTGTTTGTAGTCAGTCTGTGTGATCTTCTTGTAGCAGCTAACCACTAGGACAATGTTTCTTTAGCTTCTTTGCAGAGATGGCAAACAGATGCTGTCTGTTGCTGTCTTCAAGTTCTGGATTTATATGCCTTCGTTCTTAAGGCTTGGTCATGTGCAGACAGAATTATTATTATTAGTCTGGTTTGTGCTATAACTTTTTTATTATTGGTTTGATTTTATTTCCTTTTTGTATTATTTATAAGCTGCTTGGAGCCTTCTGCAGTAGAAAGTTATCAACTGCAGTAATAAAAGTGATCAGCTCTGTCAGAATGATTGTTGGAATTGTCCAAACTGCCAACTGAACAGATTTCTACCCAATCCGAGTTATGGCCAATACTCTTTCCTACTGAAACTCAAGCACCACCATATAACTCTTTGATCAGTTGTTACACTTTTTCAATTCTGCTTTTCATTGTGAGTATTGTCATTTCCGTACTTTTTTTCTGAGGGGGACTTATAAAAAATAGGCTTTACCTCCCCTGTTTCATTAGCAGGTAATAAAAAAGTAAGATAAGTGCTTTACTCTTATAATTATATGGCATGGTGAGTTGTTGATTGCTTGATTGCTAAGGATAATTATATTAAGGGCAAACTTAATGCCATAATTTTTCAACATATATTGATTATGGGGACTTTGATGCTCTCTGAGCTTGATTGCTTGGTTGCAGATGTTTCATTAACTGAGTAGGTAATATTATCATTAATAGTGAGTATGGAGTTTGCTCCCTATTTGCCCACTAGCATTGATGATGTTACCTTGTTGGGCAATTAAAGTCTTCAAGCAAACAACCAATCTCAGAAAACACCAAGGTTTCTACAGTTCAACCCTGAGCTACATATATTTTCTCCTATTGGATACATTGATTAATTATTGAAAGGTTTCATCATTTTTTTTATCCCTATCAAAGAATGGAAAAACCCTTCTCATTTTTAAAGGCATATATTAAAAGTAAACCAGAAGACAGATATAAACATTGCCTCCTATCTCTTTTTAGTTTCTGTTGTCCTTATAAAAATATTGGGGGAAAAAAATATCCTAACTTCAATTTAACCATCTTTATTCTTCCTTACTTTTAAATAGTATAGGGTACCAGTTCCCCTGAAATTATGGACATTGGTGTTGGGTTTAGGGTTAGAATTTGGAAATGTCAAAAATTGAGCTGGAAGTAATGACAGTATTTTCAAAATCTCACCTTTTATGCAAAGGAGATGAAGAAACACCATGTTATTATTATTATTATTATTTGAAGTGTATTCTACACAGCTATTTGGATGTCATAACCTTAACTTGCTCACTAGCCAATAGGCTCTCACACCTTTTTTCACTTTCTCTTCTTTTAAAGCCTGTTCAAATTCTGGAAAATACTCCAAATAATATTTGGATACTATCTATTTATTTAGGCATAAATTTTGCTATACATAAGACATTGGCCCTACCAATGCATTTTAGTTCTGTAACCAAATATACTACTTCCATATTCAGTTTGTTTAATAGATCTATGGATAGATATCTACAGATTAAATACACATACATACATACATACATACATACATACATACATACCAGGGGTGGGTTCTACTTACCTTTACTACCAGTTCGCAACGGGGCGTGTGCTCTTCTGCGCATGTGCAGAAGCGTTTTCATGACATCAGGGTCAGTGGGCGGAGCCTCCCACCGGTTTTACTACCGGTTCTATAGAACCTGGGGCAACCCACCCCTGATACATACTCTCTCTGTATGTGTTTGTGTGTATATACAGGAAAAAGTAAATAAATATTATCTGTCCATCCATCCACCCATTCAATCATCCACCCATTCAATCATCCACCCATTCAATCATCCATCCATCCATCCATCCATCCATTCATCCAGAATAGAAATTCTGTCACCTTATTGCATTGGGTCCTGTTGCCTGAATATCTCATTCATAGCACTAACTTATTGGATGATATTATTATCCTGTCCTATTATTTTAATAATTTAATAATTTAAAAGAGTCAATCTTTGTAATCTAAGGAAACAGTCTTTGAATTCTGGGAGATATCTTTTTTTTTTTTATAAATAGCAGTCTGTCTTTAGATGTTAAAGTAATATATCAAGAAGAAAAATAGTCTTATAACAAGAAGAAAGCTATTGCGAATGAATCATTTTTTCCCTGTTTACAGACAACAGGGCCTCAGTGTAGAAAGGCTGCAATTCATATTTTAGCTCCTTATATTGTATGGCCTTTCATCACCATTATAGAGACTATATACTGGTTTGTGCTTGCCAAGGGAAAACTTAAAATGCTAGTTCTTCAACTTGCACACATATTTTTGTTTCCCTTCTTCTACATCTTCATTGTAGTCCCACCCAACCTGACATTTGCTGGGAAGCTAAATTCAAACTCTCTCTAATTCATAAGCCACAATTATTCAGTAAGAAGGTAACAACGTTGTGATACAGCAGAGAAGCAGACAGATAGCAAATTTATGAGAAAGCAGAAGCCAACAGAAGCTTATTATCTTAAGGATAAAAAAGTAGGTAGAGAGAGTAAAAAATAAAATAAAAATAAAAATGGATTTAAATCAACAGAATAACCACTGTGGCAAGACTTTGATTTCCCAAGCAACTGTGGATTATTCATAATCTCACTCCCAACTGGTGAATTAACCTTCCTGGTGCAAAGGGGAGAAAGCCGAAAATGAAGTCTACCAATAAAGTTGCAGAGAATAGCATTAACCACATTTTGTTTCAGAAAATACCCAACACAGCAGAATATGCCTAATATAGTTTATTATAAAATTATAGAAATAATAAAGGAAAAAAAATCTGGGCTGGAAAAATGCTTGAAATGCCATGCCCTTTCAAATGGTATTACAGAAATACACTAAGAGGAGATTGAAGATTTAAGATGCCATAATAGACTCACTATTCTTCTTCTTCTTCTTCAGGAAAAAAAAATACCATACATACATTAACAAATGTGCTGTAACTAAGTTCACTATTGCTAAATCCTACTTAAACTATCTAGTTTAAAATATAAATCTTGTATTATTTTAAATATTTTAGCTCCAAGACATGATCGCTTTTGTAAACTCTGAAATCAATGTTATTTTACTTTCCTCTGATCTCATTTTGTTATAAGAATTTTATTTGCTCGTTTATCTGTGCATTTTACATGTTTTCACACAGTTTAATTTACAATAAGTCATTTTCCTTTTGTTTTATAATATAATTTTATTTTGCTTAAAAAAATTAATTAACCCCAACAGAGACAATTCGAGAGAATGAATGTAGAATAGATGTGCAACCTAGAACAATAACTGGTTTATTTTCAGTATCAGAATGCTTTTCCCTATATATGGAAGTGTTCTCTAACAAGAGGATCATGAAAGTGAATGAGTAAAGAACAAATTGAATAATAGATGAAATCAATAGTATAGCTGGCTATGGCTAGTAAATACAAAATATCTGGCCATAAATTGTGCAAAGACAGGAACGAAGGAACATGCCATACACAGCACTAGCCTAAACTATTTCAGAAAAGATGAATGCTGGTACAAGGGTTAATATATAAGAAATAGCAAGGCCATTTGTGAATATGATGCTCAGTAGCTGATTATATTAAGTTACTAATAAAAAAGATACTGTGTGAGGTCTGGAAGCCATCTTTTGCATTTGGCCTTCAGACCGGCCATGTTTAACTACTGTGGGAACCTGGGAGGGGGGGGGGGATTGTAAGGCGCATGGGTGATATATATTCATAATAACATTCCTTTCTCAGAGAGTCAAGGACATCTTGCCCTGCCCCTGGAAGGCTGAAACTAGGAGGCATCTCCAGTTGGGCTGGTGCTTTGATTGGACCATGTGATGGACTTGTGGATGTTGGGCAGAGACTTGAACTTTCTTTTGGGTGGGTAAAACATGGAAACTTTTAGATTCGGGTTTTCCCAGATGTGCCAATATGACATATCTAATAAAATGTAACTTTGTGGAAACTCAAGCCTTGGAGTTTTCTTTGTTTGGGGATGTTACTTGGAACCCTGATATAGTGTTTTATATATAAATGGGATGTCAGCATTCCAAGTAATGAGCTTCCAGTTCAGCTTCGGGCCTGACATTGGTCACTTTATATAGAGAACTTAGATGATTAATTATTTCTAAAATTATTAATGGGTATATTTTAAACTTATAGTATTTCTATGTAATTTTTAGAAAACTTGAAAATATAGTTAGCATGCTTGAAATATATTTTAATGCTTCTATAATTATCAGGACAGTTATATTTTCATTCAATATAATACTAAAGCAAATATAAAATGTTAATTTTGAATGCCAATAATTTAGGTTGTTCTTCTACTGATCAGTCAGCTAGGACACTATTAATGACTCTCCTAATTAAACTAATTTATACCAGGAGTTGTGTTGTTGGCTATTGTCCCATCCTGAAGTACAAAAGAACATGTCCATTGATTTTTTTTTTAAAAAATGTCCATATTGTATTATATATTATAACTTTATATTGAAAATAAAGACTTGCACTCATCAGCTTGCCAACTGATGGAAAAAGGCGTCAGTTCTCCCGTGAGGTGACAAATCTGCAACCTTATGTACAGATAGTCCTTGATTTACAACCATTTGGTGACCATTCAAAGTTAAAACGATAACGTGACCGAGGACCGTTTTTCACACTTACAACAATTGCAGCATTCCCCACAGTCACATGATCAAAATTTGGATGCTTGGCAACGTCCATGTATTTACAACAGTTGCAGTGTCCTAAGGTCACATGATCCCCTTTTGCAAGTTGTGATCTTTTTTGCCACTGTAGTTGTTAAATGAATTTTGTAGTTCTTAAGCAAATCTGTTCTCCCCTATTAACTTTGATTGTCAGAAGCCAACTGGGAAGATGCAAATGGTGATCACATGACCCCCGGATGTGGCAACCATTGTAAATACAGGCTGGTTGCCAAGCATACAAATTTTGATCACATGACTGTGGGGATGCTGCAATATTTGTGTGAGGGCTAAGTTCTAAGTTACTTTTCACAGTGTCATCGTAACCTTGAACGGTCACTAAACAAATGGTTGTAAGTCGAGGACTCACTGTATATGAATTTAGAAAAGTACAGGGAGTCCTCGACTTACAACAGTTTGTTTAGTGGCCGTTCGAAGTTACAATGGCACTGAAAAATATACTTATGATGATTTTTCACACTTACGACCGTTGCAGCATCCTTGTGGTCATGTGATTTACAATTGATTCATATTTAGGACCATTGCAATGTCCCAGGGTCAAGTGATCACTTTTTGCGACCTTCTGACAAGCAAACTCAACGAGGAGCCAGATTCACTTAACAACCGTGTTACTAACAAAACAACTGAAGTGATTCACTTAACAACTGTGGCAAGAGAGGGCATAAAATTGCGGGGGGGGGGAAAACTCACTTAACAACTGTCTTGCTTAACCAACAGAAATTTTAGGCTCAATTGTAAGTTGAGGACTACCTTACAACAAAATGCATCATATCCCTGTTTCGGTTAAGCACATCAATTAATATTGTCCTTTATTTACTTCATATTAATTCTATAACTCAGTGGCAGTTGTGATGGATCCATTAGAAATGTTTTTTTTTTTTATTTTTCCCCCCATATTGAACACTTCAATACTGCTCTGAAGAGTTGTTGAACTATTTGCACAGCAGATTCTGAAAACTATAACATTTGCAGGAATCCTTTTGGTGATGTTGGCCATGGTCAAAATATGTACAACATTTAAATATTTTATTTGTTTTTTTTTTAAAAAAAACATATCTTTGTTCTTTTTCCTATATAACCTATGATGTAACTAAACATATGATCCAGAATTTTCCCATATAAAATTCTGACACTTTTTAAAAAATGTTTCGCTTTCTACGAGTGCACATTTTCATTTTGCTTTACTTTTAATAATAAAATTCTACAAATTTAATAGTAATTCTGAGTTCAGTTGAATTACAGCATGTATGCAACTGTCATTTTAAAATGCATTTAAAAGGGGACACAACTTAAAGGCAAATATATAGTAAGTTCATTATGTTGGTAACTTTTCCACTTCAATTGCAAATGCTATCAAGGGGCAAATGGCGGCATTCACAGATATTTATTGGAACTTGTATTTTTCTGTGGCTTTATTTTGCAGATATCCAATACCATACGAGAAATGTTAGTTTTATAGGTAATTTAAAATTCAAGTTGGTTAGGAGATTCTACAAAGTACTTGTGAAGGTGACTTATTCACATATAAAGCTGCAGTTATTCTGAAGTTTTGAACAGATGTAAAGCCTCAGCATTATATTACATCAGAAAATAGTAACTTTTCCTGAAGTTCATGTTTTACAAAACCTAAATTGTAATTTACCAAATTTTTTAAAAAGTAAAAATAATGGGGTAGAAAACTTAGAAAAAAGAAATAACACTGCTTGATGTATAATTAGTACTCCCTGGCGGTATTCAGACTGTTTGAATTCAAACTAATTCCCATCGAAGCCTAAAATAGATTTTCTTTTTAATCCTTTCACATCTGAACAGGCTTTTTTGCATCCGGATCAGGCTATTTCAAATATTTTGATGTGTTTCAAGCTCCAAAAAAACCATAGTTGTGGCAGCCTTTAAACAATTTATTTTTTTTCTTTTCATGCAAATTTGCTCATATTTAATAGAAGATAATAATAATAAAAAAAACTGGTTAGTAAACAATAAAAAGCTACTGCAGGCAATGAAATGTATTCTATTCAACAAGAGAACTCTGCTTAATAATGCTGCAATTACAGGTAGTCCTTGACTTACGACCACAACTGAACCCAAAATTTCTGTTGTTAAGTGAGACATTTGTTACGCAAGTGTTGCTCCATTTTACGACCTTTCTTGCTTCAGTTGTTAAGTGAATCACTGCAGTTGTTAAATTTTGTAACCTGGTTGTTAAATGAATCTGGATTCCCCATTGACTTTGTTTATCAGAAGGTCACAAAAAAGGAATCACATGATCTTGGAACACAGCAATGGTCAATAAATGTGAGCCAGTTGCCAGGCATCTGAATTTTTATCGTGTAACTATGAAAAATGGTCATAAGTAGCTTTTTTCAGAGCAGCTGTAACTTTGAATGGTCACTAAAGGAACTGTTGTAAGTCGAGGACTAGCTGTATACAAATAAGCATTGACCGTAGCAGGATCACTATGCTGAAAAGTATAGCACAGTATAAACTGCATACTTCTGATGCAAATCTCTCTTAAATATGTGGTATTTACAGGGCAAATAAACCTTAGTATTGAATGCAATTTTGTTCTTCTCATAGAGCATGTCAGTTTCTGCATGTCTGAAGTTACAGATAAGGAAGTTTTCCTCCTTTTTTAATGAGTGGTATATTTGTTTGCACCCCAACACCAACCCCCACTTCCATTCCTAAGTCTGAGAGAAGGAGGAAAAATGGTTTTCATTAAATATACCTTGATAAGGAGCACTAAATCCACGATATCGGTGGTTGCTGTCTGTTACAAAATGAAGTCTTAGCCAGTTTTTGTTGCTGATAACTGGAGGTGGGATATTCATTCCAGATAACCTGAATGAGAAAAAGACAAATAAGACAAATATATTTAACAGGATCAGAAATCCCCAGTTAGTCACCAAGGCCACTAACTCCTTTAAAAGGCACCAGAAAAGACTTGTACTCAGAAAAAAATAAATAAAAAGGAAATTGTTGTGCATTATTTTGTATAATTTTGCACTTCTTTAAATTGGAATGGTGAGAAAGAATGATAAGATAGGACTTTTCTATTCTTTAGGAAAGAAGTGTTAAATAAAGGACTTATGCTAAAGAATTGTAAATTTACTCCCAATATTGAGATAAAGCTTTATAAAATTATAATGTGTCATCTTCATCATATTCATTATCCTAGCTCAGAACTTGCAGAATTTATTGGGACACAGAAATAGAGAGACTTTACATAGTAGAGATATGTAATTTGCATTTAAAAGGCCGGATAAATTAAAAGTGCATGCATGGATTTGTTCGAGTCTGACTTGAAGGGGAAAAAAAGTCTATTAATAGCTACAAAACATGATGACTATTTAAGTATTAGATTTATTTATTAGATTTTCATCCAGGTGCTCAAGGCAATATACATAGTGCTCCAATTTTGTCTTCACAGAAACAACCCTCCAATAAAAGAGAAAATGTGTAGCTCAGATTTGAACTGTGGAGTCCTTGGTGTTCCCTGAGCTTGATTTTTTGCTTGCAAAAGTAACATCCAGTTAACATCACAACTGATTATGGTTCCAAGTTGGGTAATGGAATGTCTAAAAGCAAACAGCCAAACTTACAGGGTGCCAGGAACTCCACCAAAACAACAAAATAAAAACAAGAGACTGAAGCAAAATCACTCATTGACTTTCCAGATCCAAGGATGGGTTTGAACTTGGTTATATCAGTACACCACAATGTCTCTCTATATGATTTCCCTAAGATCAATACTGAGTTGACAAGCAAGATCAATTGCAAGGGACAATAGCAAAAAATAGCATGAAAGTCACTGTAACACAGCAGTTAGGAAGTTGGACCTGGAGTGTAAGAAGTTCAAGTTCAAGGGTCTCTGGAGATTCTCAGTGATCCAGGTCATGGTTGCCCCAAAGATGCTTTTTTCAAGAGGCAACTGGACTTTGTGGTTATTCTTTGAAGAGGTTTGTTCTTCTCATCCAAGAAGCTTCTTAATCTCCAGACCTGAAGAAGCTTCTTGGATGAAAAATTAAACATCTTCAAAGAAACAGAGCCGAGGTGGCACAGTGGTTAGAGTGCAGTACTGCAGCTACTTCAGCTGACTGCTAGTTCAGCAGATCAGTGGATCAAATCTCACCAGCTCAAGATTGACTCAGCCTTCCATCCTTCCGAGGTGGGTAAAATGAGGACCCAGATTGTTGGGGACAATATGCTATTTAGTATACTGTCTTTGGTGTAAGCCTCCCAGAGTCCTCGGAGAGTGGGCGGCATAGAAATATGACTAATAAAAATAAAATAAATAAAATAAAAACCAGAAAGTCCAGTTGCCTCTTGAAAAAAACACTTTTGGTTCAAGTTCAAGTCTATTCTCTGTCATTCTTTTTCTTTCTTTCCTTCTGTCTTTCTTTCTTTCTTTCTTTCTCTTTCTTTCTTTCTTTTTCTTTCCTTCCTTCCTTCCTTCCTTCCTTCCTCCTTCCTTCCTTCCTTTATTTATCATATTTCAAGATTCCCCATGTGTCATATAGTAAATATTTGATCACTTTGAGGATGTGGCCCACCGGCAAAAGTATCTCATAAGTTTTTTGGGGGTCAGGATATATCCTCACATACCCTTTCCTGAATTTCTAAAGAAATGAAAGGATATAATCAAACAAATATAGTTATTCACATATCCTGATGTAAGCTTTTGGGAGAAAGGGAAATGGGCTTTTATAAAATCTGAAAGTTGTGGGATCTCAGCAATAATTGTCTGAGACACCAAAGTAACTGTAGATCTGTGTCATGAAGTTGATGGTCTTTTCTAGCTATCCAACTTTTTTATTATTATTTCTATAATCACTGTGATTATTAAGTGAATTACTTCCCCCCATGACTTTGCTTGTCGGAAACCAGTTGGGAAGGTCGCAAGTGAAATCACACAATCCAAGGATGCAATTGTAAATATATGCTGGTTGTCAAGCACCTGAATTTTTGATCACATGACCATGCGGGTGCTTCACCAGTCATAAGTGCAAGGACCGGTCATAAGTTCTTTTTTCAGTGATGTGTCTTCAAACAGTTTCTAAATGAATGGCTGTTAAATCCATGAGTATCTCTAGAGAGGTAGCAGAATAGTGATAGAAAATCAGATGCCAGATGAAAAAGCCTATTTAATAAATGAAATGCTGAACAGTGGGAAAAGATTTGCAGAGTCCTGTCTGCGAGAATACTAGAACTAAGATTCATCCAATAAATCTACTATTTATCAAGTGTTGACAAAGCAGTAATTCGCTGAGCGTAATGCAAAGCAGCATATTTTTTTAAGGATTACTAGCCTTCATGGCTTTAAAATTGTATGAGACCAAATTAAGAAAGGTAGCTACATTAATAGTTAATAGCTATCAGGTGGCTGTTTTCTATCAGACTCCTTCCGGGTATTATTGATGCCTGATGGAGATAGTATTATTTAGAACAGAACAGAACAGAACAGAACAGAACAGAACAGAACAGAACAG
>WNWU01000003.1:51040912-51059425 GCA_012654045.1 Ptyas mucosa
AGAACAGAACAGAACAGAACAGAACAGAACAGAACAGAACAGAACAGAACAGAACAGAACAACAGAGTTGGAAGGGACCATGGAGGTCTTCCAATCCAACCCCCTGCTTAGGGGGTATACCATTTCAGACAAATGATTGTCCAATCTTTTCTTAAAAACTTCCAGTGTTGGAGCATTCACAACTTCTGGAAGCAAGTCTTTCCATTGATTAACCGTTCTAACTATCAGGAAATTTCTTCTTAGTTCTAGGTTGCTTCTCTCCTTGATTAGTTGTTGGATAAGTACATTATCATTGTCTATCAAAAGTTTATTCATATTGCAAAATAAGGCTCCTTAATAATAGCAGCAGTGATGTCCCATGGCTAGTCAGCTTCTACACTACCCATGCAGAATTTCCCAACAAAAAACAACAATCCCATGTTTTTTTTAGCAAATCCTGGCAACATGGCCTTGTCATAGTCATGGGAGTACAAGACATGATTTGACTGGATGGCACATGATTCTGGAATGGGAATATCACTTCCCCTTAATTTAGTAAACAAAACTAAAATATTTTCTTTTAAAAAGCAGACTAGCTTACAATGAGCACAAAACTTCTATTTTTTTTCTCAATAGGAAATAGAAATCAAAATATGTCACTAAACTCCTCAAGTCATGTCCCCAGGTCTTAGAGGAAGTTCCTATCAATTAACTGTAAATAGTAGACCAAGAATGGAATCAAACTTTGATATTAGAATACATATTTTAGGCTCAAAAGGAATAAGTACACAATGAAACTTTCTGTAGGAGAGATGCAACTAGAGGTGAATACACAGTTCCTTAAAATTTCTGTGGCTGATGCATGCTGATCATTTGAATGCACAGTACTTATAGTATTATGAATTGTATTCATTATTTTACATACAATATTAATTAATCCTTCATTAATTATTAAAGTATTAATCAGGCACATTAAATCATAGATTCATACAGTTGGAAAGGGCCATTTTAGCCATTGAGTCCAGCCTTCTCTTCTTCAGAGCGTGAATCCAGACTAAAATACTCTACCAACATTATTCTGTAGCCTCTGCTTGAATGCATGCAATAGTGGAAGCCTACCTACCTTCTCTCCTGAATAATTGTTTCCACTGTCAAAGTGTCCTGATTGTCAATTTTTCTAAAAGGCATATTATGTTATTTTATAGCAATAGAGGAACAGAACAGAACAGAACAGAACAGAACAGGAGCAGAGCAGAGCAGAGCAGAGCAGAGCAGAGCAGAACAGAAAGAAGGAAGGAACCTTGGAGGTCTTCTAATCCAACCCCTTGCTTAATTTCTTCCAACTGAACTTTTACCCATATTTACCCATATTTATTAAATAAATAATCTTACAGAATTCATTGAGGCTTTCTTTTAAGTAAATGCTAATAGAATGGTGCTGTTAAACTTCTCTGGCTTATGTGTGTTGAAACCCATTCAATCTCTTTGCACTCAAAATTAAAAGCAAAGAAGATGCAGCAAAAGCTTTGTCTGAAATGTTTCATATTTTGAAATTTAATCTTTAACCTCCAAATGATGCAGTACAAACATTAAGTGGAAATGTATTCTATACCAAATGAAATATTAGTACACAAAAACTTTCAGTTAACATAGATGGGGTGGAACAGGGGTGCAAGCATGGATGGGTAGAACAATTTCATTCTTAATACTCGTTTATATTTTACTCTGCCAATCAGGACACTTCTTTGATGTGATAGATTGGGTTGTAATGCAAATTATCCTCATTAAGCACATGATAATATTGGTCTAAACCAGAGGTGAAAAGCTCCTGGTTCGGACCAGATTGCCTGATCCGGTAGCGATGGCGGTGGGTGGTTCAGAGAACCAGTAGCAAAAATCCCTGCCCCCCCCCCATCATGCCCAGATGAGCCGCACGATCATCCGAGGCTTTTTTTTTTTTAACTTTTAAAAGCAGTTTTTCTACAACCTCTTCCGACGAAAAAATGCTTTTAAAAGTTAAAAAAAAGAGCCTCTGATGATTGTGCGGCTCAGCTAGGATCGTCAGAGGCTTTTCAAAGCATTTTTTAAAAAGCCTCTCTGACGATCCCAGCTGAGTTGCCTGATCGGCAGAGGCTTTTCAAAGCATTAGAAAAAATGCTTTGAAAAGTTAAAAAAAAAGTTGGCCACACCCACCCAGTCACATTACCCCATCCCCCCCACCAAGCCATGCTCACAGAACCGGTAGTAACAAATTTTACATTTCACCCCTGTTCTAAACCCTAACACTTCTGATTTATATAGTTGATTTCTTTGAGATTATTTCTATTGAAGTGATATTGCAAAGTGACAGGATTTACAAGGACTTCTGGCGTGAAATATTTGTTTATTCCAATTATATACTTAAGTTTTCTTTTCAAAGTCAATTTATTTTCCAAACAAATTAAGTAGCTGTTGCTTATTATTATAATACATTTGCAGTACAGCCACAGAAGCATGCCAAGTATTCTTTGAAGACACAATGTTATCCTAATTTTTAAAATAAACCTGTATTAATAATTCATATTTCATATAATGTCCAGACTGATGAAGAAAATCAACAAACAGGCAGAGGTGCTTAATGTGTTCTCCGTGTATCAATTTTCTCTTGCAATTCTATTAATATTTGAACATATCAAATAACTCCCACAAGCTCTGTGAAATATGGATAAAATTCCTACATATGATTCTCTACATTCATTCGTCTATTGTTCTCACATTGTCTTCATTCAATGCACATTTTAATAGTCACCTAATTCTGGAAATGTTCTGTCAGCCCAAATGAACATAGAAATCCAGGAAACTACCATACAACAAAATTTTCATTTAGCACGCACATTCAAATGCTATATGTAAAGTTAAATGACAGCATATTATCTCATAGCTTACTGGACTATAGGAAAAACTGAGGCAAATCTTTCATACTGGATACATTTAAAATCTGGTCAAGTATGCTTTTGCTGCATAGCAACTCAGCACCTCATAACCTATTGACACCAAGGGGCAGCTGAGAAGAAGAAGAAGAGTTAGAAATTCTCCTCGTGCTCCCTTTTTATGTCCTCCTCAACCATTTCTCTGTCTTTGAGACTGTTGATCAATTGCTTCTTTCTCCCTGCTTTATCTCGGCATACAATTTATTTCACCTCAAGTATTACCTATAACCTTCTCCCTCCCTGCAATTCTACAACCAAGTCTCTTTCGGTTAAATGACCAAAACCTGTTTCACTAGTCTGATTCAGGTTTGATTCCCATTTTCCAGCAACATAAAAATCACTTCCTCCAACAATAAGCAGGGAAAAGAAGAAGAAGGGGAAAAAAATTGTTGGAAGCATATTTGTATTCTGTGCAGCACAGCCAGCTACCTACTGAACTAAATTATGTATGGTTGGTGATCTGATTTATCAGCCTGCCAGTGTAGTTCAGAAGCAATATACCAGAAACAAAAAAAAAAGAAAGACTGCCTCTATTTTAAATAGCAAAACACTATGAAACAATAAACTTCTTCTTATAATAACTGACAAGTCATTCTGTCTCAGACACGTGTGTGTGTATGCATATGTATATTTTATGTGTGCGTACATGCACATGTATATGTATAAGTGTACGATATCTGAGTATGAGTGGGTGTTATTGTGGGTGTGCATTGCACGCGCCAGGTTTTCATTTGCCAAATGCTACATTTTTATCATTCTGAGCACGGATTCCCCTCCAGTTTTCAAACTCAGGCCTCACTTTCATGTCATAAGCATGTATCTAATAGAGATCAATCTTAGGATGAGTTAATCTCTCTAGAGAAAGCTTTATTTAAATCAAATCAGCATTGAATAGCTTAGATTAAATCCAAAACATCTGATCTGCAAATTAATCTATTTAAACACACTCAGGGGAGCAGGGCAGAAAGAAGCCTGAATGTTTTGTGTTCATCCATCTCAGCTTAAATCTTGGAATGAACATATATCTGCTTTTAGTTAACTGAATTATCCAATCCACTCAAAAGTTTCATTTGTTGCTGAGAAGTTCAGAGAGCTTTTATTTGATTACACAATTACTGGAAAAGAGGAATGATATCTCTCTCTCCTGGTAGATTATTTGCTGATCTAATATGCCTTAGAGGGACGTATTTTAAGGCAACTAACATCTAGGAGTGCATGTAAAATAAAACTTGGGACGTAAGTATTGAAGGAACATTGCTATTTGTCTCATGAAAGAAGAAAAATAATGCAGTAATGAATCAGAACAAGTAGATAACTCTCAGGATGCAATCTCCTATTGATTTACTTGGGAGTAAGCTATGCTGACCATCGGTAGTGGTGTTTAAAAACTGAGTTCATATTTAAAATTGTATTTAGTGCAATTCATTAAAGGCAAATGAAGCCTTTAATGAATAAAAAGAATACATAAATAATCAGTCCCTGCCCCCACCAATAAATAAATAAATAAATAAAATCTCCCAAACTGGAGACAGCCATAATTTGAAAAAGGCTTACTTGTATAATCTTGGGCTAAAAAAAATGTTAAAATACATTAATAGAACACAGGTTTCCAAAATATGGGAAATAATCACTATACGTTATTTATTAAGCATTAAGTCAGACACCACCCAGAATACTGTATCAATTTGAGGTGCATTTTAAGAAAATTGAAGTCCAGCGGAAAGGTTCAGAAGAAAAAAGTGAGGCTATCTTATAAAAAGTGGGGTCCTTGGTGCTCTCTGAGATTGGTTGTTTTCTTGCAGACATTTCATTACCTAACTAGCTAATATATTCCATGCTAGAAGCGAGTGGGGTAAGGGAGTGAGGTTTGCTCTCTGCAAACCAATTCGCTTCCAGCATAGATGATATTACCTAGCTGGGCAAGGAAACATCAGCAAAAAAAATCAGCCAAGCTTCGAGCAGCAAGGACCCCTACATTTCAGCCCTGAGCTACAAATATTCTCTTCTATCTTTTTACAATAGAATATAAATCCTAGATCCTGCAACTTTGAAGGAACTTGGGATATCCAGTATATAGAGAGGGAGGAGAGATTTCAGGAGAGGGAATTGATCCAGGATGGATTTCAGAACCCAAAAATAGGAGTAAAAATGGGATATGTTAACATCTCTGTCCCCACTGAAAAACTTGCTTAATGAAGTGCCTACCTGGAAAATATATAATTAAAAAAATAGTTTGGAGAGGTTCATACATATAATCCTGTTTTTAAGTGACCACTATGGAATGACACATGTAAAACTATTACATTTTTTAAAAAATTAAAAACATCCAACATGATTTTCCAGTAGAATGGAACCCCCTTCTCAAAAAAACCTGAATAATCTGAGTGAGACAGGAATGAGCTCAAGGTCATCCAGCTAGCTTTGTGCCTAAGACAGGACTAGAACTCACAGTCTCCTGATTTATTTATTTTTAGTTTGGTACTTTTATGCAAAACATGGAAAAAGGATAAAGAATAATAAATGAATTTGATGAATTTAAAGCAAGTGGTAAGGAAAAAAAAGATACACATTTTAATGTATTTATTTATTGTATACCCCCCTATATTATTTTAATAAATAACCCAAGGCAGCGAAATCGCACAATACTCTCCTCCTCCTCCTTCTCCTCCTCCTCCTCCTCCTCTATTTTTCACACAGTAACAATCCTGTGAGGTGGGTTGGGCTGAGAGAATGTGATTGACTCAAGGTCACCCAGCTGACTTTCATGTCTAAAGCAGTACTAGAACTCACATTCTCATGGCTTCCAGATGTTCTCTTAGCTAACTAGTCTCAAACTGGTCTCATTTCTGGCCTTTATTTATAGAAGCTTCATTAAGTACAGTATTGTTCGCTATACTTTTCTGTCTTCAAATATATGTGTTTTCTCTTTCTCTGTCACTCTCTCTCTCTCTCTCTGCACCCACACACACACACAAAAGCAAAATTGCCTTTTGCTATTTAAATTTCCTACTTCACTCTTTTCAAGGATCTCATCAAGTTATCCAGTTATGGCTCTCTCAATTTTTCTTCTTCTTGGCACGGTCATTCTTCTTCTCTATATTTTACCATTTGTTTTATTTTATTTTATTTTAAAAATAAAATAAATCTTTATTTTACCATTTGATCATCATTCTTTTTTTTCTCATTCACATACTTCTTCACTTTCATTCAGCACTTCCACATTCATTCAACACTTACTCATTCTTAACCTTGTCATGTTTTATAGTCCACTTCTTCTTAAGTAACTCCACATTCAACTTACTTTTATGTTTCTCCTGACATATCCATATAACACTTTTTTTAATAAAATAGAAAAAGAATTGCCTTGAGTTTTAGACATACAATACCCAAGCCACATGCATGGTAAACTTCCTCTGAGAATGGTAATTCTCAGGACAGTGCTGCAAATAGTAAGGACATTATGATTATTCTCTAATAAGAATGAGGAACAAAGAAGGAAGCAAAAATAATGTGAATCTTGCTGAATTGTTATTGTGAATGACTGATTCCTCCTTTGGGATGACAGATAGAGGAGGAATCAGGCTGGATGAATGAGGAAAACCCTCTACTGGATAGTATGAATGGCAGGGTAGGGTACCTGTAACTGGGTGAGTGACAGTGAGTAAGGTTGTGAATATGAATGAGGGATACTCCAGTAGGAGTATCTTAGAATAGAATAGAATAGAATAGAATAACAGAATTGGAAGGAACCTTGGAGGTCTTCTAGTCCAACCCCCTGCGTAGGCAGGAAACCCTATACCACTTCAGACAAATGGTTATCCAACATCTTCTTAAAAACTCCCAGTGTTGGAGCATTCACAACTTCTGGAGGCAAGTTGTTCTACTTATTAATTGTTCTAACTGTCCGGAAATTTCTCCTTAGTTCTAAGTTGCTTCTCTCCTTGATTAGTTTCCACCCATTGCTTCTTGTCCTGCCCTCAGGTGCTTTGGAGAATAGCTCGACTCCCTCTTCTTTGTGGCAGCCCCTGAGATATTGGAACACTGCTATCATGTCTCCCCTAGTCCTTCTTTTCATTAAACTAGACATACCCAGTTCCTGCAACCGTCCTTCTATTTTAGCCTCCAGTCCCCTAATCATCTTTGTTGCTTTTCTCTGCACTCTTTCTAGAGTCGCCACATCTTTTTTTAAATCGTGGAATACTTGAATGCAGTATTCCAAGTGTGGCCTTACCAAGGCATCATAAAGTAGTATTAACACTTCTTGTAGTTTGTATGGATGTTTGGAGGACCTGGAAGGTTGGATCTGGTGATACTATAGTGTCCCAAGGTGCCCAGTCCACTTCCCATTGATGTTTAGTAAGGACAATGGGAAGTTTTTGTCCCTGGTCTGGAGGCAGGGGTGAAATGTTCCTGGTTCGGACCGACTCAGGTGAGTAGGTAGCGATGGTGGCGGGCAGTTCGGAGAACCAGTAGCAAAAATCCCTGCCCCTGTCCCCCATGCCCAGCTGAGCTGTGCGATCATCAGAGCCTTTTTTTTCCCTTTTAAATGGCTTTGACGATCCAAGCTCTGATGATGCAAGCTCTGACGATCCCAGCTGAGTTGCCTGCCGATCAGGCAACTCAGCTGGGATCATCAGAGCCTTTTGAAAGCATTTTTTTACATGGTTTCACATTTAAAAAATGGTTTTAAAAGTAAAAAAAAAAATTGGCACACCCACCCAGTCACATTACCCCACCACCACCAAGCCACGCCCACAAAACCGGTAGTAACAAATTTTAGATTTCACCCCTGTCTGGAGGGATTTGGTTTTGGGAATGTGGCTGCCATTGGGGTCGGGGGGGGGGAGAGGGCTGGAAGCAGACCAGGATCCATCGCCTTGCACCCAAAGGGAGAGGAGAGGCGACATTGCATGAATGAAGTTAATTCCAATGTTGAGATTTTAACTGTGAATTCACATATCTGGATAGTATTTATAGTATACAAAAATAAGGATTTTCAAATGAAATCATTCTGGCAACTACAGTATAGTATCTGATACAGTGATGCTTCTTCTATGAATCTGGCATATATTTTATTTTATTATTTGCTATTCACATTTAAAGCATAGATTCAAAGACTAGCATCCTTGTAAAAAGAGAAAATAATACCAGAAGGAAAGCAGAAGGAGGGAGGGAGAGAGACAGAGAGTAAGAGAAATTGGCTCTGTGATGTTGCTGCTTCTCTCTATATTTTGTTGAAATAAACTGTTATTTACAATGATAAACAGAATATTAAGGTATGAAAATTTCTTCTAAGTTACCACCAGAACAAAAGAAATGACAGAACTGCTAATATTAAATCGGGAATAAATCTCTATTTATGTACACACATTTATTCCCTTCCTTCCTCTATTATTTCATGTATTACCAAATATAATTTATGATGACTTACGGTAGTTGGAAACATTTCTCTTATAAGTGCCAAGAAACTCACTCATGGAATATTTATATAAACATAAAATACTGTGATATACTGTCCACATCTACACATTTAGCTCAAAATCACTATAATATATAAATAATACATCTAATATAAGAAATGTTGTAATATAATATGATAATATAATATAATATAATATAATATAATATAATATATTTCTCTTTTTTTAATCTGTATCTTTAATTTCCTAAGGTTCTTAAATACAGAGGGAGAAGAGAACAGACAGAAAGGAAATAAGCATAATTACAAAGTAAATACATTAGCTTCTAGCATCATCCAGAAATTTATTTAGGCTCCTTGGTTGATTGATTATGTGTAATCAAGTCAGACTTAACTCTTTGAAATCACAATTTTTTCCACGATGTTCTGATCCCAGCCTGATGCTCCATGACTTCCAACTGTGCACCCATTGTCACTGTAATTTAGTCCATTCATCCTGCTACTATTTATCCTTTTCGTCTCTTTCCTTTCATTTTTTCTGCAGATTTCTAGGTTTTTGCATGATGTGTCCAAAGTGGAATAAATTTGAGCTAAATTTGAGTAGATTTCTGGATTGTTTAATGACCCATTGTTTCTTTTCTTGGCTGTCTATGGTATTCTCAGATATGTCTCCAACATTCCAAAGCATTAATACTCATTATATCGTGCTTTTCAGTAACATTGAGTGTTACAGAGAAAACCATTGTAAGTATAGACAGGTCCATCATAACAGCTTTCAAAACATGAAGATTAGAAGGTTGGGAGAAAATTTAGTATAACCAAGACCATCCTGGGAGGCTGCTGTGAAGCAATCTAACTGGTTTGCACTTTGATAAATTGATATTATTGTGTGTGCCCATGCCCTCACAGAAGATATTTTCGTGGCATATATTTTCTCAGTGTGCCTGGAAGGGCTGCAAACCTCTCGTACACAGTGTGTGAATTACTTTAGATAGCCGAAGAAGATGTGTTTGGATTGGGGTTTTTTTTTCTTTGACTAGCAAATCACCAAATATATCACAACTTAATTTTAATATCCCCAGAGTTCTAAACTCCTTTGCTACATAATTCAGGATCTCTACTTTCTCATCTTTGAATATTAATAATCACAGCTTTGGCCTTACATCACTCCATATGTATATTTTCTTTTTTCTATGGGCATGCTGTAGATTAGTATTAAATATGTTGTTTTAATGTTGTTTGAGTCAGAAGGATATTTTTGTATAGATCATATGGACTGACATTAAAAACTTAAAATCTGTTAGTGCTATGCAGTGTTAAAAAGCACAAACAGATGACATATTGCCTCTAAAATCTAAGAAACATTTTTACACTTTCACAAATAAATGGGCAGAATTATTGACAATTGAGTTGAAATAAAATGTAAGCTAACTTTAAAACAGTTTTTACTAGCATATCATATTTGACAGCAACAAAATAGATGAATTTTTTATTGTATTTATTTATTTATTTGTCAAGCATGTATAAGATAGCAGATATAAGTATAAACATGATTATGAATACAGGAAATGGATATGAATAAATGGAGACAGTAGGACAGGGACTGTAGGCACATTGGTGTGCTTATGCATGCCCCTTACAGACCTCTTAGGAATCGGGTGAAGTCGACAGTAGACAGTCTAAGGTTGAAGCTGTGGGGGTTTGAGGATGTAACAACAGAGTCAGGTAGTGCATTCCAGGCATTGACCACTCTGTTGCTGAAGTCGTATTTTCTGCAGTCAAGTTTAGAGCGGTTTACCTTAAGTGATGTCCTGGTGCCTGGAGGCTGTACGGATCTGGATGGGGAGGAACAGACTCAGGCTCAATCCATCTAAGACCGAGTGGCTGTGGTTTCCGACATCCCAATATAGTCAGTTGGTGCCAACGCTGACTATTGGGGGCGAGTCATTGGCCCCCACGGAGAGGGCTTGAAACTTAGGTGTCCTTCTGGACTCACAGCTATCTTTAGAAGAACACCTGACGGCTGTGGCCAGAAGGACTTTTTATCAGGTTCGCCTGATAGGCCAGTTGCACCCCTTTCTGAATCGGGACTCATTAAACACGGTCACTCATGCCCTCGTCACTTCCCGCCTGGACTACTGCAATGCTCTTTACATGGGGCTCCCCTTGAAGAGCACCCGGAGGCTCCAGTTGGTCCAGAATGCGGCCGTGCGGGTAGTTATGGGAGCGACGTGGCGCTCCCATGTGACAGCCCTCCTGCGTGAGCTGCACTGGCTTCCTGTGTTCTTCCGGGTGCACTTCAAGGTTTTGGTTACCACCTTTAGAATGCTCCATGGCTTAAGACCGGAGTATCTTCGAGACCACCTTCTGCCACCAGTACCCTCTCACCGACCGGTACGCTCCCATAGAGGGGGGCTTCTCAGGGTGCCGTCGATCAAACAGTGTCGACTGACGACCCCCAGGGGGAGAGCCTTCTCTGTGGGGGCACCCACCATGTGGAACAAGCTCCCCCCGGAGATACGGACAATCCCGGATCTTCGCGCTTTCTGCCGTGCCCTCAAGACGTTTCTATTCCAGCAGGCTGGCCTGGACTAACCTCTTCTAAAACTGCTCTTATATTCTTGAATCTTAATCTCATAAATTTAGAGTTTTAATTTTAGGTTTAAGACCAAATTATTTAATTGTATTTTAATCAATTCTTTAAAATATTTGTATTATATGTATTTTATCATTTGTCTGTACACCGCCCTGAGTCCCCTGGGAATAGAGCGGTATATAAATATAAAAATAAATAAATAAATAAATAAATAAATAAATGTTTGTATCTATTGTGTGCTCATGTATTATTACGGTTGAAGCTGAAGTAGTTATTGATAGGTAGGATGTTGTAGCAGATAATTTTATGTACTACGCTTAGGTCAGACCGAAGGTGGCCTAAGCCCAAAATTTCAAGCCTGGTGGTATAAGGTATTTTGTTGTGAGCAGAGGAGTGGAGAACTCTTCTCATGAAATATCTCTGGACTCGCTCAATTGTATTAATATCTGATATTCAGTGTGGGTTCCAGACAGATGAACTGTATTCAAGAATTGGTCTAGCAAAGGTTTTATATGCCCTAGTTTGCAATACAATATTACCGGAGAAGAAGCTTTGCAAGATTAGGTTAACAACTCTTAATGCCTTTTTGGCAATGCTGTTACAATGAGCTCTGGCACTTAGATCATTAGAGATGAGTACTCCAAGGTCCTTGCAGAGTGAGGGTCGTCTACGAGGTCATATCTTCTATCATTCTTGGGGGTTTTTTTAAGTGAAAGGAGCACTTTGGCAATACACATCACTGCAAATTATGTATTCTATTTTGTGTTTTAAGTACTTGGTGGTTATTTAAAACTTGTGCTGCTTTAATTCTTTCTTCCCACATAGGAATACTGATGAATATTCACTGTTCTCCAATCTTGGTAGCAGCATGAACAGGCAAGTTCCCAGACTGGCTTCAGTTCTGAAACTTCAAATTGCTTGACAGATGCAAAGAGTTACTGTATACATCCTCCTACTTCCCCAACTCAATCCCCACCCCCGCCCCACTGTTCAGGTTAGTCCTTAAAGAGACAAGCAGCCTCAGGGAACTCATAACAAAGATATTTTGTGTGGAATTTTGTCTATAGAAAGTTCATGGGTAGACAACATTGGAAGTAAGGGTGAACAATGTTTGTCTTCCTGCCTTTGGACTTATAATGCAACATTTGCAAACATACATTCTTAATGGAAGGCAAAGTGAAATAGTTTTAGGAGTTTGAGCATTGCAATGAATCAAGAAAAATGATAATTTCTTGGACAGGAAAGCTAAAGCTCTCCAAAGGTACAGAAGAGCGAAGAAACACTAGAGAAAAAGAAAAACAATGTTCCCTTTAAGGACAATGCATGGAAGTAACTGATCCATAAAAACAGAGCAATTAAAGAACGTGGTGCCAGCAGAACTTAAGAACCAAAATTAGTCTCTCTCTTTCTCTCCAAAGACAATTAATAGCTGGCTAAGTGAAACTTGCTACTGACACTGTGATAGACCTTGAAGAAATCCAAGAAGCATCTTAAGAAAGAACAGCTGTGACATGATGGTAAATGATACCCTGCTGAAGGGAACTGAAGCATCTGTGTGCAGACTCAATAAGACTTTGCAGGCAGGATGTGTATTGCCTTTCAGGTAATCTCCAGGTAACAACAAAGAAATTACCAAGACTGACCATAAATTATACTTAGTTCATGTGGAGATGAATATTATAGCCAGAAGAGAACCTAAATCTGAATACTAAATGGCATTGGGTAAGGAAGTGGAGGAACGTGGAATATATTTGCAGCTTGGATGAAGGAGATGGATCAAAATAAACAAGAATATTTTCAGTTAGATTACCCTGCTAATAACTCAGCATATGAAAAACCAAAAATAAATGGCATTGCTTTTATATAATTATATATAATTATATAGTTTCCTATAGCCTTTCCCAAGAGGGGTCAGTTGTTAGAATGCAATATTGCAGGCTAATTCTTCTGACTGCTGACTGCTGGCAGTTTGAGTCTTACCAACTCAAGATTGACTCAGGCTTCCATTCTTCTGAAGTCAGTAAAATGAGTACTCAGATTGTTGGGGGCACTATGCTGACTGTAAACCGCTTAGAGAGGGCTGTAAAGCACTATGAAGTGGTATATAAGTCTAAGTACTAGTGCTAGGAAAAGTACAGCAAGAACAATGCTTGGTTACAGTAAAATTAATGGCTGAATAACATCAATTGTTATTGTGCTCATCAGTTTTTACTTCAACTGCTGATGCAAAATAAATTTCATGGTAGAGAACCAGAAGAACTTTGAAAAGGACTAAAAGAAGTCATTGAGGATAAATGTGAAAAGTGACTGCCAAATATGGAGAAATTGAAGAAAACAAATCAGTCAGTCAGAATAAACCAAGCCATGGACCATAGACTAGCACTTGCAATAGTAGTTATGAAAGCCTTAGAAAAGGTATTCAGATGCCATGATGTGTCTATATCTACAAAGATCAAAATAGTGCAAGCAGTGGTATAGCTTGTAATACTCTATGGAAGTGAAAGTGGGACAACAAAGAAGCAAAGAAGAAAGAATATTGGTGTTTTTGAAGGTTTCAAAATGTGCTCACCAACCAAAAAAGATAGCTTAAAAATATGTTGGGATATTCCCATATAGTATATAAAGCCCTATATGGTTGACTGATTTGAATATTCAGAATATCAGTTTTAATAAAGATTTAATAAAGACATTGCTTGTCGTCTGATGAATTCAGTTAACATGCAACTGACTGTCATAGCAAGATTTATTTATGAATCAAAATGTGTTTTGTGGCCATTCAGGTATAAAAATGGCTACTCCCAATTATGACACTACCATTGTATATATTTCTGACATAATTTCAATATTATTATATAAAATTGTATTCTGTATTGTTAACATCTCATTTGAATAGTTTGGTCTGGCAGAATTTTCAGCCTAGATTGACAAATAAAATTGTCAATCTAGGAACAATTCCAAAGATGAGGTCAGGATAAATAGCAAGCTTTGTTTTACAGTTCTTACACAATCTTTTATCCAAACTATCCAAAAAGGAAAGCTTTTATTATTTAGTAGTCTGGAAATGTCATTAAAGAATTTTATTTTTATATCGGAATAGAGTAGCTCTTCAAAATGCAATATCATCTACAACAAACTTTGTTACCCTGCATTTAGTTTTAATAGGATTTTACTAGATCAGTTCTATCTAAAGTAAAACATAAGCTTTCATTGATAGAGAGTATTCTTTGCATATATAAGCAATTAGGAGTTGAATTTCAATACTACTCTAAAGGGATAAAAATATTAACATAATACATCTAATTAAGAAATCTGAGCTAATTAAATTTTGTAGATCTATTTTTCCCTAACATATGGTGAGGTGCTTTTGCATAACAAAATACATTGATCTCATCCCACAATATGAATGACATGCTTAGGATAGAGTGCTCCTTCAATCTGCAACTTCAAATTAGCCATTATTAAATTAGCATTTTAATTCTGTGTTATAATGTATAAAATGTACTCGGGAAACAAAACTGTTTTGATCTGTATATATTTAACCATCTCACTTATCTAAACATCTTCCATCCTTAAAAAAATGAAGAAAACAACACAACATGTTTTTCAAGTATAGGATAAAGTCACCAAATTGCTGTACAAAAGACAAATGATGTATAGTATTATTATTTTTTTTAATCCCACTAATGACTGGAGTAAATTAGGCTTTTAAAATAATTAGGCTACAGATATGTCTAAACAGTGTAATTGCGTGAGAAATCATTGACAAATCTGAATCTTTTCACCATGGATAATTGACTCATTTAAGTGGCAATGTGAATAATCTTGCTATAGCAGTCATTAAAACTGAAAGTATGCAGAGCACCTTGGATCTGAGGAGAAACAGAAGCATCTGTGGCCTTTTAAATATTATTTGAGGTTGTCATCCTAGACTACTGTCTGGCAATAACTGGAATCCCAAATCTAGCTGGAGGACCATAGCTTTTATTTAATTATTTTATCCACTTTCTGTAGCTGCCCATCTCAGTCCAATTGCCTCTGGGGCAGCGAACAATATAGCAATTAAAACCATAAAAGCACAAATAAACTTTCTTTCTCCATCTAAGTAATCCATGGCAGTGGAATTGTTTCGAGTCGAATCTAACTGACTCTATGATGAGTGTCTTCTATTTATTTCAGCTTGCCGTTTTCAAACATGCTTTCAGAAATGCATATCGCTGCATAGCAGTACAAATAAAAAAAAAAATTACAGATGAAGTGTTAGTAACACCTGACATCATTTCACTGTCAAACTCCATGTAGCTCCCAAACCAAAGAAGCAAGAAACATACAAGCTTCAGAAAGGCATCTTTAATGCTAGCCTGAGGTAAAAACATAACCCTGAAAAATGTAAGTGTAAATCCCCAGCCAGACTCATGGTGAGTTGTCTAAGGCAGATTTTGTTGAAATACTTTATTCCTAATGTTCTCACTTCAGGGCTGGTTTGATTCTTCTCACCTAAACTGTACTTATCCTCGCTTCCAGTGCAATATTTCCATTAGAAAGAACTCAATGAAATTCATTACATTTTGAGAAATAAGAAAGCTATCTTATTCATGCTTTGCCTAGCCTAATATTATCTGCTTTAGCCGGTCCTTTGAGAGCAAAGATTTGATCTGTGCCATTGATTTTGTTAAACTGACGAGCAAAGCCAACTAACTCACAGTTTAATACTAGATACCTAATTTCTTTATTTTGTTTTACCATATGACGTACATAGCCAGGCAAATCTATAATGTTTTTGTTTTGTTTTTTTATCACAGAGAAGTTCTAGCAGCTCAACATTGTCAGTTCATTTGGTTAACGCATGTGTGATACCAAGATATACCTCAAGGGGCAAGCTAGCTATGCACCAGCTAGCTAGCAGCATTTAGGGAATATCAGATTATCCAGACTTTCTTCCGCCAATCTTGCCTCATATACAGGCAGGTGCAGCACTGGCTCCTGTTTCCACATGAAACGCTGCTAGCTTTTCCTAACTAGGTAAAGATAAAGGTTCCCCTCACACATATGTGCTAGTCATTCCCAACTCTAGGGGGCAGTGCTCAACTCCATTTCAAAACCGAAGAGCCAGCACTGTTTGAAGATGTCTCCGTGATCATGTGGCCAGCATGACTAAATGCCAAAGGTGCATAGAACACTGTTACCTTCCCACCAAAGGTGGTCCCTATTTTTCTACTTGCATTTGTTACGTGCTTTTGAACTGCTAGGTTGGCAGAAAAGTAATGGGAGCTCACCCCGTTATGCGGCACTAGGGATTCGAACTGTTGAACTGCCAACCTTTCGATCGACAAGCTCAGTGTCTTAGCCACTGAGCCACCACATCCTTTTTGCTAACGAAGTGATACCTATTTATCTACTGGCATTTTTATATGCTTTTGAACTGCTAGGTGGGCATGAGCTAAGGCAGTGATGGCTAACCTTTTTGCCATCGCGTGCCAAAAGCAGGGGGAGCACGGTGGGGTCACACGCACATGTGCCCACATCCATAATTCTATGCACCCTGCCCCTGTGCTCCGCCCACTTTTGGCACACGATGGCACGGTGGGTCCGGTAGGCCTGTTTTCTGCTCTTCTCAGGCTCCAGAGCCTTTCTAGGAGCCTGGGGAGGGCAAAAACAACCTCCCCCTCCCGTCGAGGCCCTCTGGAGGCCAGAAACAGTGTGTTTCCTGACTTCTAGTGGGCCCAGAAGGCCCAAAAATCAGCTGGCTGGCACACGCATGTGTGCAGGAGCTGAGCTCGTGTGCCCACTGATATGGCTCCGCATGCCACCTGTGGCACCCGTGCCATAGGTTCACCGTCATGGAGCTAGGGTCAAATGATGGGAACACACTCCGTAATGCACTTGTCATGGGCTTGAACTGCCAGAGTGCCAACCATCTGTGGACCGAGAGTGCCAACCATCAAAGCCATTGTGCCACCGCACCCCCTTACTAGATTCCTAATAATATTTTCTTATGAACACTAAAATGGATGTTTAACACGCATGAAGGATTTTGTATTTCTGATTAGTAACTATTGATACATTTATATTTCATTAAGTTTTCCATTAGGTAGTTAGGTTTTTGCAATCTCTGGCAAAACATGGGTCCTATTTAAAGAGACATCCAAGATTTTGAATTTAGGTTATTATATAGTATACATAACAACTGACCAAATAAGATGAAAGAACCATGGCCTACTTTCATCAAACAATTCAATTCATTAATCAACAATACTTCATTGTTCAAAACTTTACTTCCATTTCAGTAGTCAATTTCAGTTATACCATTGTTCCACAGAACATAAATATCTTAATTATATACCACCCAATAATATCTACCTGCAAATTAATATTGCAGTATGGCCTTATTTGAAATAGTAAGAGTATTCCTGGTTATGAAAGGAAATCATAAATATTATACAGTTTCCCAAAAGGAATATATAAACATTTTCCTTCCAAGTGTCATTTTATACTGATTTTGTGACTTTACAAAATTTAAATGCAATTTTTATAACAATAATTTTATTATATATTAATATATTGCAAGAAATATTGATAAGATAACTAATTCAATATATGTTATTTTTGTTATACAATAAAAATATAATCAAAAGTCAACTCAGATAAGGTACTTTGAAAAGCAAATTGTACATTTGTGACACAACCACCATCATTTACTGTTCTTCTATATTTGGCATATTAGAGATTAATAAATATAGCACAAATATCTGATAACATCAGATTTCACATGAATTGAAAGCAATGGCAATCATATCATAATACCTATACATTTCTAATGTCTTAGAAAGTAAAAAAATATCAAAACGAAATCACTGTTATCTCTCCAATATGAAAAAAAATAGTAAAAACACAGTGTAAGAATATATTTTAATGGCAACAACATTATAGCCTGTTATGATCCCTTTTATCAGCAGATAAACATGCAAAATAGTAAAATGTAACTCTGATTCATATTATAAAAAACACAATTGGGGGAATTAGACACAAATTTGAAATTTACAAAATTACACAAACCCAATCACTATCACTACTTGTCAAATTGAAATTGATTTCCAAATTTTTAGGCTAGGTAGACAAGAGACTATTAGCATATCTACGCTGTACATCAAGCATAAACTACACAAGAGGTAAAAAATAACCCTATTACTTTTCTTTGATCATTATTAATTTTATTTTTTTTAAAGGATGTGCATTTGTTATCTTGGAGAAGCATTAAACTATGCAAAGTCAATCTAATTAGTAGCAATTAATTATCTCTTAGACAGCAGCTGGAATTTTTATCTAGCATATGGCTGGATGTTTTATATAGTATAATTGAGTTGATTAAGCTGGTGGTCAGAATCTCAGCTCACCCATAGAACTAAAACTGATCCCAGATTTTCAGAACAGTCCAACATTAATAGCACCTTTCACTGACCAGAACATTCATACTAGCCATGATTTCTCCCAGATATGGCTGCTATGCTATGCTATGCTATGCTATGCTATGCTATGCTATGCTATGCTATGCT
>WNWU01000003.1:51072970-51087629 GCA_012654045.1 Ptyas mucosa
TAAACTAAACTAAACTAAACTAAACTAAACTAAACTAAACTAAACTAGATATATGTGTACATGCAGTACATTAATAGAAATATTTGATATTCTGTTTTAAGAGACTTAAGGTTTCTTCTAACCTTCAGTGTAGGACCTAGCTGTTAGTAGGTCAATTCTCTACGTCCCTCCATCTTTTCTTTTCTTTTTTTAAATACTGAACAAGCATGGCTAGAAGAGCTAGGATAGTTAGAGAACCAGTCAGACTACTTATCAGAAGTTCACCAATTCTTGTGGAGAGGAAATGGCCCAGGTAGAACACAACCAATATTGGCTGGAATCATCCAGCACATGTTCTTCTAGCAGCTGCAGTTCCTGGTTGAGCATGGTCAAGATCATCAACCTCAGTATGTGGCATTGTGTTTGTCACATTGCCATGTAGTAGATAAATGTTGCTAGTTGGTCAGCATGGCAATATTCTCCATTCTGGACCTCTTGAGTTAGTCATGAAAAGTTAAAGGAAAGGGTCAACACAGGTTTTGAGCAAGTGACATCAGTGTCAGTCACACTTGGCAACAATATATCTCTTGCCCAACAACTCACATCCAAAAGAATAGTTTGTTCTCCTTTGTAGATAAAGCTGGATAAATCTCAACTGATACACTTGGACACTTAATTTTTGGAACTACTTCCCTTTATTGTTAAAATAAACCTCTCCTTGCTGGATTTCTTTGAACTGCCAATGGAGGAAGACTTAAGGTTAGTCCCTTAATGTTTTCAGATTTCTGTCCACTCCCAAAATGTTGCCCTGCTAATTGTAACTCAGCTGAGATACTCTATAAATCAGTAATTCATGTAACTTGAGAAAATCATACTGTCATGGGTCTTTATATGTCACCATGAGAGATGCACACTGGATGAGTGTCCTTAGAAACACCACTAAATAAGGTTGACATTGAACTTTATGGCTCCTTGGATGGGACTTTCAGAGCAGAACTAATGAATGTGGCTTACATTAAAAGATATTATATGGGTTTCCTTTCTCCCTATGCTGTGAGAATTGCACTGAGTATATCTATCATTTATCCCCTAACTTTTCCATAATCCCAAAGTCATATTCCATTGTTTTTTATATCTGACCAATGATAACATTGTTGGACTCCAATTCCTGGCCAAACTAGATCAGACAAAGTTTATCCTCATTCTGAAGCCACATGACCTCATATCACACAGAGATGCAGATGCTTAGACCAAAAACTATTTTTTCTTCTCCATTATCATTCCATTATCCAGCTTCCTGGAAGGTAAGGTACTGATGTATTTCATGCAGTTGAGTTAATGTGTGTCTCCTTCAAAATGAAAAGAAAAGCAGCTAGACTCAAGTGAAGTAAATGGGGAAAAAAAACCCTCATATTAATCTTTCTTAGTTTAGTTGGTCTACTACACAGTTGCTCTTTGCTTTTCAAATTAAATCAGAAAAAAAGTCAATTGAACCAAAGCAAGCCAACAGAATATAGATTTTGCTGGGCAAAAAAATACGATAATACAAGACCACCATCACAATTATTATGACTTAATCAGCAAAGCAGAGTACATGTATCCTTTCAATGCTCTTTGTACCAGCTTCTAGAATGCCTTTGAAGTTGTCAGAACTCATCATTTATATAAAGGTATCTGGATCTCAAGATCAACAGAAGATCAACAGAAGAGTTTGCTTAGTATGATGGACCAAAACTATGGAGCCACCCATCTTTCTTCACATATTTAATTAGAATACCTATAGCTAAGTTGAATAAGGTTGAGGCTACAAAAATCATCACACTATATGGCAGTAAAGGGCAGTAACAAAGTGTGTAACTTTTTGATGAAATCTAATGGTTTTACAGGTTTTTTTTGTTCTCAAGAGATTTGTCCTAAATTCCAATTTCCCATGGCAGAATATCTACAACTTTTAATGCATTCTGGTTTGTCTGAATCCAGAACAAATAAATTAATCCAACCTTGGAATGGTATAACATATTGAATGGAATTGATTGAGCCTTAGAATGATATGGCATATCTCTCAAATGTCTTGTTATGACTTGGAAACACATCTTATTTCCCATTTTGGGCACATCCCTGTAAATTTAAACAGAAAAGAACCATACTATGTCCAACAATTTGCTCCTCAATTGATCGTTTATCATTTAGGTAGTAAACACCAAACCTATATTATTTTAAACTGACAGATCATTTATATATCTTGCAGTCTGTGCCATGAAAAATAAAAATAAACCAAAAAGGGAAAGAAAAAAGAAGAATCTCTGTTGGATTTTCATAATGTTGTGAATTAAGAATTGCTGCATGCAAACATTTGCATCATGATATTGTATTGGTTTAAGGTGATAATCCTCTAAATCAATGTTTCTCAACTTTAACATCTCTAAGATGTGTGAACTTCAATGCCGAGAATTCCCCACCCTCTGCAAACATTAAGGAATCAAAGGAAACAGCATTTATCCATAGTTTGTCAAAATGCAATATTAAGTGTTCAGGAAGAAGTGTCTGTTCCATGCAGCTAGATTTTTTTTTCTATTGTCTCTTATAAAAAATCTGTCTTTAGGGACCTGACACTATTGCAGCTCTTCATACCACAGTAGCCAAGACACAAAACTCTGCAGATGCAATTGAAATGTAGAAAATTGGTACTTGGCGTCCTTCTTTTTGCAGTTGTTCCATTTTCCCCACAAGTAAAATAATTTTATACTAATAAATGCAAACTGCACACTACATAAAACTGCAGTGCCCCAGGTTTGCATATCTATTTTAGTACCTTGAAAAATGGATTGAAATGAATCCCCTCTAGATGCTATGAAAGGGCTTTAATTGCATGAATCAAAATTGATATTCTCTTCTATGCACAAATGCCACACAAAAGTGGCAATCATCTGTGCACAAATCATCCTGAAAGTGTTTGTCAAATTACAGAAGGAATGTTGGAATTCATCTTAAGGTGTGGAATTTATGTTATTTTCTGTGTATAATGAATATATGTTTAGGATTGGTGTATTATGTGAACCTAAGCATGGTATGAATGTAATCAATTGAAGGCTTATTCATAATCCACAGTTAAACAATTCATGGTGTATCATTTCTAGTGTTAGTCACTTCCTGGTGGCTGATCCCTCCCTCCCTTTTAACAAAAAAATCATGGTCACACTGAAGTTGAACAAATGACCTTAAAAAGGGTAAGTCTGCTCAGTCAATAAGTGTGCTTTAGAGAATAACACATTTCTTTTGATATACAGCACATTTTCACAGTTGGTTTTCTGAAGTTCACTTGTAGAACATATGCTTGATATATCAATGATGCCAAAGTCCATCCGCTCTAGAGCTGGGATTAATTTGGAGTCTTGAGAGCTGCTTGTAGATATCCCTGAGAAGCTAATTAATTGCCAGTGAGGATCTGAAATGTTTTTTCTATTCTTACAGAATGTCCATTCTTACAAAACTCTACCATATGGATCCCTCCAGTACTATTTTGCTGTCTGAACATAGGTCTATACTTTCTATTCAGAAATAGAAGGTCTCTTCCCAGGAGGAAGGGAGCAGTGAATGGCGTCCTACAGGCCATGTAGCAAAGTCCAACATTTTATTCTAGATATTCCAGACTTTGAGAATTTGAATTGAGGCATAATTCGAATGACTGTGATGTTAAAATGCACACAAGGTAGGATTTTCCAGCATATGGAAATAAGTAATACTTGAGGAGAAGATCTAAAAAACAACAAACATTGAAAGGAAAATCATTATTTTGGTTGTCAGCTGAGCTCAGGTATAAGGGATGGCCATTTCCACCAGATATGAATTGCTCAGCTTTCATTATCCCTCCCCCCAAAAAACCCAGCATCAGCATGTTGGCACCTAGACTACGATTATCAGATCTTTGGTAGCAGAATGCTATTTTAAGTCTTGCAGAAGAACGGAACATGCAGAAGCGCCTTCAACATCAACATCATGGTAGCCAAAGTTGAAGAGTGGAGACAGCTAGAAAGACGAACTGACAATCAAGTCAGTTATATCTGAGTGGCAAATGGCTTCATAAAAAGTTGTTGTATCAGAGGCTGGAAAGAACTGATATATATAAAAAACATGCCTGTCAAGTATTAAAGGATGCGTGCAGTTTCAAATTTCAGATTTTTTCCCCCAAAACAGAAGAAAAACACAACAAAAATATTTAGCCTAAGTCAGTTCAGAATCAATGTTTTCTTTCTGCTTTTAGCTGAAGTACAACATCAATGGTTTTGTGTCTTCTATCATGATTCCATTGTTGTCAATGTTGTTGTTTCTTTGACACAGTTGAAATAGCTTCTAGATTGAATAGGAATTATAATTATTATAATTATCACTATTAAATAGTGTGTCAGGTTTAAAGGATGGACTGTCTGAATTAATTAATTAATGTTGGAGCATTAATGTTCAATTTGTTCCCTTTTTTTAAGTGACATTAAAGTCATACAAGCTCTTCAATGGTATATTGTGAAACTGTGAAGGTTAATATTTGTCTCTTTTGTTACCTACTGGAAGCAGCTGTGACTTTAATCGCTTCATTTGTCTTCATCTGTTGCAAAAAAAAAATTTCTTTGTGAGCTAAAAGGTTAACTCAGCACATAAAATATTTGAAAGCTGCAGAGATAACTATTTTAGCTAAGATGCCAGCTGTTTATCATTAGCATGTCATTATTTAATGTCTGTGATCACACAGAACAAAGTTTTGACTGTACAAGAATGTCTTTTACTCCAAAATCAACTCTATTATAATTATTTTGTCACTGCCTCTTGATATTACCTTATTTTCATCGTGTCTCATTTACTAGCATGGCTATAAATATTGCTGTCTCTGTCTCCTGGCTTTATTTTTGATAATATATTCTAAAGGAAATCCTGTCACAAATGTAACAACAGTAATAATGATGTAAGCTCACTGTCATTTGGCTAGCAGAGCTATAAAAAAAATGGATTTCCCCCCCCCCCTGACTTTTGAATAGCTAACATCAAAAGATATGACTTTAACTTTTATCAGTCATTTGAAAGACCATTAGTCTGGTGTTATAATTGTTAATATATTTTATTTCCATTTTTCATATGGCATTGAAAATAACATGACTTTGGGTCTACATCAGTGGTGGGTTTCAAAAAATTTTACTGCCGGTTTTGTGGGTGTGGCTTGGTGGGCGTGGCATGGCATGGCTTGGTGGGCGTGACTTGGTGGGCGTGGCAGGGGAAGGATACCGTAAAATGTCCATTCCTCTCCAATCCAGGGGAAGGTTACCGCAAAATCCCCATTTCCTCCCAATCAGTTGGGACTTGGGAGGCAGAGAATAGATAGGGGTGGGGCCAGTCAGAACTTTTACTACCGGTTCTCCAAACTACTCAAAATTTCCGCTACTGGTTCTCCAGAACTAGTCAGAATATGCTGAAACCTACCTCTGGTCTACATGTATTAGAATTTTTCTTCTTACAATTTAGCATGAATAACTAGGGAATGGATGGAAAGGGAGGGAAGAGAAAGGAAGATGCAGGAGGTGGGGAAAGAGAGAGAGGGCTGGATCCAATCTGAGTTGGTCATCGGGACCAAAGTTTCAACTTTTCATACTTGTGAAGGAGCCCATCCTCAGGCAACTTATTTCTCTTTCTGAGGACACAGCCTGGAGAGAAAGACGTTCCCTGAGGATGGGCTCCAGCACGAGTCCGAAAGCATGGAAGATTAACCCTTAACCATAGACATACTATTTTGGCTACATTATTACAGACATGAGGTCATAATGACTGCTCTAGCTGCTGGCCGTAGTCCAGGCACTTGCACTACAATATTGTGACTAGTGGTTCTGGATCTATTGCTTCCAAAAGGTGCAGAAGACCATTTGAATTTGTTTTTGCCATATAAATTATTGCATGACGTAGATTGTACCTGGTCATCAATTTCACCAGGAGCTTCATCATCGCTGATGTCAGAATCGGTGGCGGCTGTGGGTTCCTCATCGTCCATTACAAAATTTTCATTGCAATCTGATTCCACTTCACTCAGATCACTCTCTGCTTCTTCATACCATGTTAGAACAGTTTCTTCGAAGTTTGGGTCACCAAATCACACTCTTTTTGGTGAAAAATGTGGTCCCGACATTATAAAAAAATATATACATTAGCAAAGATCTGCGGTCAAAATGACCGCAATTCAGTGTGGGTTCCTCCCGATTCGGCCCTGTTTGGCTGAGCTGGTAGCAGTGATGATATGACATCACTGAACCGGTTCTCTTTGTTCAGGAGCTGGGTCCTCCCGCCCCCCCTGTCCCCCCATCCCCATGTTATTTTTACCTTTTATTTGGCCACACCCCCAATCTATTGCTGTCTCCCGAGTCCCAGCTGATCAGCTAGAAGAAAAAAAACTGTTTAAACTCTTGCCTCTGGACTTCAAAGGGCCACCCTATAGCTAATCAGTGTTAAAAGGCAGTGTGGTGGCAGACCAATGCCTCCAAAAACGAATGGGTAGACCGGTGCCTCCAAAAACGAATGGGTAGACCGGTGCCTCCAAAAACGAATGAGTAGACCGGTACAGCTCTGCAAGCCGTTAAAAGTCTGGTAGACCAGTACCTCTGCTAAATTCTAAAGAACTGTCACATGACCATCAAGCCACGCCCACAAAATAAGCCATGCCCACAGAATCGGTAGTAAAAAAAATTAGAACCCACCCCTGCCACAATTCCAATTCAAACGCCGCTACACCAAATAACTTATGCAAGCACAATGCTGCATACACTCTTATTGACAGGAAAACAAAAGCTATTTGCAAGCAGAATGGTCCATTTCTAAAAATAGGAGTGTTCCAAACATTTTGGAAAACTGTTGTGGTCACTATGATTCAGGTCTGTGGTTATGGGTTAAAACTCTGATCCTGGTGACTGACTCAAATTGGATTCTGCAAAATTATCCTGGGATACATATATTTGCATACACTTGTGTGTCTGAGAGATAACTATTCCAGATGCTCAGTTTGGAAATGTTAGAAAGCAAAGGACAAAATATTACTTCTTACGGCCCAAAATATCTTAAATTGGCACAAATTGTACTTGGAGGAACCAGTCCAGTTCCAGAATACCTTAAATTGATACCGATTGCTAGTTGGAACTAATCTCTCCTTTCCCCCACAATTCTATTATTTATTATTTAATGTATTTACTCTACACTTCAGCCAATACCTCTTATAGTTTAGTGTGAGTTATAGATCAATAAAAAGATGCAGTCCTTCTCATCTGGCTCACAGTGCAAAAAAGAGACAGTAAAAAAATAAAAATCCTATGCAGGCTACCTGTGTTGAAATAAGATGCATCCCCCGCCTATAGAACATTCTGATAGCTTACAAAACAATTCTTGTCAGATGACAAGAATCCAAAGCAATAGCCACTGGGATCAGAACCTTTTGCTTTGTGGCCAGTTCTCAGGCATCGAGAAATCTTAGGCTGACCATCATTATTTTGCAATAGATCCCATTTAGTATGTGGGAAAGTGAATTGAAACTCATTGGATAGATGTTCCACATATTCTAAACAGATAACATGTTTCTACCATGGAATGTGTATTGTAGGAATACTTCACTTACAACCATTCATTTAATGATTATTTGAATTTATGATGGTGCTGGAAAAAGTGACTTACAACTGGTCCTTGTGCTTATGGCCACTGTAGCACATGATCAAAATCCAAGTGCTTGGCAACTGGCATGTATTTATGACAGCTACTGCATCTCAGGGCCACGTGATTATCATTCGTGACCTTTCTGGTGGGCTTCCAAAAAGCAAAAAACAATGGGAGAAGCCAGGTTTGCTTAACAGCCACTTGATTTGTCCCAAAAGTGCTTTTTTCAAGAGGCAACTGGACTTTCTGGTTTTTCTTTGAAGAAAAGTCCAGTTACCTCTTGAAAAAAGCACTTTTGGGACAACCATGACCTGGATGACTGAGAATCTCCATAGACAGCCACCTGATTTGCTTAACAACTATGGCAGAAAAGGTTGTAAAATTGGGCATGACTCACTTAATGACCACACCACTTAGCAACAGAAGTTCTGGCCCCAATTGTGTTCCTATGCCAAAGGCTATCTATTAAAAGTATAACAGGAAAGTTTCAGTCCTTCTCATATTGTTTGGTTCCACTTCTTATCAGTCCCAACTCATGAAGGCCAATGGTGAAGATAACCTTCCACAGAATATTTCACCTCTGTCTTTTGTTGTCTTTGTTTCTTGCCTACATTGGATTACCTTCCCGCCTCTGACTTTCTGGTCTAATTGCTATTCTTGGACTTTTATTCCACCCCTTCAAATCACACTGAGTTTAACCCTTTCTCTCATCCAATGAAAAAAAAAAACCATCTGTGTTTTTTCTCGCCAATTTTATTTGTACCTTTACTAATTGGTTGGAATTAAGGCCAGATCAAGATAGTGGGAATAAAATGCAACCAAACATAATTTCCTTTTTATTAGGTTGATTGGTTACGTGCCTTGAAGTCAGTGTTGACTCTTAACAACTGCATAAATAGATTTTTCCCATAAGTATCTGTTCCTAACTTTACTTTTCAAGTCTTCCAATGGTGCACTCATCACTACTGTAACTGAAGCCATCCAACTTGTTTAGTTTCTTTGCTTAATGGAAATTTTATTCTCCTGACAACTCCCTGTGCTTCTTCCAAATCAGATTTCAATGATTCCTCTCTAGACAAATTTAGAGAGGGAAGCAAAAGACAAATATAATGATTCCACTTTCAGTTTCATTAGCAAAACCTTCAATCAATGGACCAACACTAGATGACTTTTACTCCAGAGCAAAAACTTTCCAAAAAGAGAGATTTGACAGGCATTATTTACCTTGACAATACTGTTTATGTTCTGAGAAAGAGCGCATGAGAAGATGGAAAGTTAAATGGAACTAAGCTGACATATGGCAAACTAAGGACAAACACTTCTGATGGACCAGATTATTTTGAAAGTCAGCTCCAGATGGATGTGGGCCAAAATGGGAGGTGGCAGCTAACCTTCATGCTGGCTTCTTCTTGTGAAATTAAGAGAAATGCTTTGCTTCCCTTGGTGCTCAACCAACTAATGTACATAATCCTGCTGTTATTTCTAATAGCAGGACAGAGGGATATAATTGAACGTAATTAGGGAAAATTATCATATGGTTGGATTTTACATTCCAATGTTGGATTTACTAAAATGGATCAGGATCATGAGGTCAGAAAAATCCAAGTACTAAAAAACATTAAAATATTAAAAATGAACTCAAACTAATATGTATAGTTATGGCAACAGAAAGCTCAGAAAAGAGCAATTTCAAAAATGAGAGGGGAAAAAAGGGCCTGACCTCACAGCTGCGAGGATTTCAAACTATCTCTTATTATCATCCAATTCTAATGACTAAAATATGTTAAAATTCAAACTTGCAAATGTAATTTACACAAAGATTAATTTATTAATCTTCTCATTGTTCCCATCACCCATCTCCTTCCACTTATGACTGTATGACTATAACTTTGTTGCTTGTATCCTTACGATTGATATTGATATTGATTGTTTCCTGATTGTTTATTTGTACCCTATGACTATCATTAAGTGTTGTACCTTATGATTCTTGATGAATGTATCTTTTCTTTTATGTACACTGAGAGCATATGCACCAAGACAAATTCCTTATATGTCCAAGCACACTTGGCCAATAAAAATTTATACTCCTATTCTATTCTATTCTATTCTATTCTATTCTATTCTATTCTATTCTATTCTATTCTATTCTATTCTATTCTAACCCTTTTGACCTTGTTAAGTTCAAAGGACTCTATAATCAATTGGAATTCTTTAAAGAAAAATTGACATTAAAGATTTTTTAAAAAACCACATGATTATCAAATCTATAGGGTTATTAAGGAAGATTCTATCACCAATGGATTAGGAGAGAGAAAAAGGATTGTAAGATATACTGTATATGTCTAACTTGTTGATAGAGGATAGAGGACAGAGGATGGACGGACAGACAGATGATAGATAATTTCATACAAGAATAAAAGGTCTTATCAAGTGAAAAAAAAAGCTTCAATAGGAAATGAATAGTTAATGTTCAAGCAGAGGTCATAATTGCTGCATCCCACATTCAGTGCCCTAGTTCTTAAATATTACTGGAAATATAATTAAAAAAATAATTGGGTAATATCTAACGGTAATATCTAATATCTAGGTGGGAATTTCTAGTGGGAAATTCCCCTTATAATGTTTACATACTTTTCTGATTGTGCGGTTCAGCTGGGATCGTCAGAGGCTTTTCAAAGCATTTTTAAAAAAGCCTCTCTGACGATGCCAGCTGAGTTGCCTGATCGGCAGAGGCTTTTCAAAACATTAGAAAAAATGCTTTGAAAAGTTAAAAAAAAAAGTTGGCCATGCTCACCCAGTCACATTACCCCACCACCACCAAGCCACACCCACAGAACCAGTAGTAACAAATTTTACATTTCACCCCTGGTCCAACCCCATTTGAGTGTCATTGACTCTTATCTAACTCTAAGCAGATTCTGACCATTGGCTGAGAAGATTCCTGTGCATAGGCTTTTAGTGATAAAACAGTTTAATTGAACTATCACATGTGAAGATTGTGCCTGACAATTATATACATTTCTGGGATAAGAAAAGCAAGAAGGAGAATATAGTTCTCTGTGCTATCTTGGTTGACTGATTTGAAACTCATTTTATTATAGTTTTAAAATGTCAGTCATACAAAGAATAAGTAAATAGTGTGTGTGTGTGTGTGTGTGCACGTGTGTGTGTGCACACATAGTTCCATGAAAAATAAATTAATCTCCAGATATTAAACAATGCCAGGAAATTATGCCTCATAAAGGAAATATTTTCCATCTTGCATCAATAGAAACATAGAAACAAAGTAATTTGGGTAGGATTTTTAAAGAGAACTTGCAAGTAAAAAGAAAAGAATTTGGATGCAGATCTTCTTTTGGATTGGTAACATTTGGAGATAACCCAAAGTGTAACAATATTGGTATTTATCAAAAGTTGGGGTATGCTCCTTGTACTATATTAAATTCCTGATTAAAACCTGAATCAAAGGCTGATAAAAGTCAAGTAACCTCTTGCATCATTGCCGCCTTATAAATAACCATGCCAGACCACAAATCCTTTGAGTTATTTGAAGCCTAAGAATTATATCCAAATATAAGAGCTGATGAGAAGTGTGATGAATTTCCAGTTGCTGTCATTTGTCTGAAACTAGGCAGGATAAGATGCATAGCCAGTGATTCCAGCTTGAAGATCTAGAGGTCAGATATAAGCCTCAAAGAAATATCTCCGTGGATGAGAAGATTAACGATACGATATCCTAGTAAGAATGCAATTGTCCTTCATTTGCAAACTGGAATGCAACTATTTTAATGAGCTGTGACAGATTTCTACTCAGCTTGAAAGCAAAGACTAAAAGCTAAATGCAATCATGGGATCAATGATGTTAGCACTATGTTAGCACTAAGGAGGCAATACCTGACTGAAATATCATCATCATCATCATCATCATTTTAGCCATTCCACATGTTTCCAACCAATATGGTCCTGAGCTTTCTTTTGCCAATTGGGCCTACAATACTTGCTGATACTTGTTGTCAATCCATCTTGTTTTAGGTCTCTTTCATGGACACTTTTTATCAAGTGGGATCCATTCTATGACTGCCTTGGCCAGGGGAGAAACATGGACACTAACCTCACAATCAATATGAAAGCTACGAGTGGCGCAAAGAATAGAATAGAATAGAATAGAATAGAATAGAATAGAATAGAATAGAATTATTTATTGGCCAAGTGTGATTGGACACACAAGGAAATTGTCTTTGGTGCATATGGTCTCAGTGTACATAAAAAGAAAAGATACATTTGTCAAGAATCATAAGGTGCAACACTTAATGATAATCATAGGCTACAAATAAGCAATCAAATCATACTAGGAAACAATCAATATAAAGTGTAAGAATACAAGCAACAAAGTTACAGTCTAACAGTCATAAGTGGGAGGAGATGGGTGATAGGAACGATGAGAAGATTAATAGTAATGCAGACTTAGTGAATAGTTTCTTAGTGAATAGGGCCATGGAAAGATACATGTTCAGCATTACAAGATAAAACAGAAAAATCTGCACATGGATTGGAGAACAAACAAAATCATAAGATAACAGTAAGAGAGTAAAAGAATTGACATGGAAATGGGCTGGTCATCTAGCAAGAACTGATGGCAGGTGGACCAAGTAGTCATTATGTACTTCTCTCATCACAATTATTTTTCCAAGCAGGGGTGAAATACTCCCGGTTGGACGAACCAATAGTGATGGCAGAGGGTGGTTAGGAGAACTGGTAGTGATGGTGGCATGAGGCTCCGCCCACCTGCCTGGTTGTCATTACTTCCTGGGTTTAACCAGGAACTAACCTGTTTTTTATCCTCTGTGCATGCACAGAAGGGTTTGCACATGCGCAGAGGGTCCATGCGCACATGTGACATGTGCATGAGCAAAGTGAGCGAGGAAGCACGGCGCATGCACTTCTGAACCGGTTGGGAAGGTAAGGAGATTTCACCCCTGTTTCCAAGGCAGGAAACATTTCTGTTGGGACTGTCAGAAAACTGAAGTACTGTAACTCTACAGTCAGCAAAGAAAAACTTTCACTGTAGTCATGCAACCTTCACAAATGATGTGGCTGCTTTTATGCTTCAAGAAAAGTGCTCCATTGGTCCTAACATGCTTTGCAGAGGATCTTTGTTAGGCTATAGAAAGAAACCTGATTTTAATAGACTAACTGAGGGAATGAGAAGACATTATGAAAGGAATTTTACTGGATCAAAAATCTGGGCACTGCAGGGCTTTTTATCATTTGGGCACTGACATCATCATACAAATGATGTAGCTTAACTCAACTGTGGCTTTTGCAAAATAATTATCAGTACAGATATGATGTAAATTGCCACATAAATCTGATTGGCTACATACAAAATCCATTTCCCCCATATATGTATGTCCATATATGTGTTGTATGGGTGAACAAGCTTACGATTGTTAAGTAGTGTAGAAATACATACTGATATGGGCAATATTTTTATTAAAAAGCTCAACTCTTTATTTACTTTAAAAACAAAGAATTTCTTGGCAAGCACTCAGTTCTAATTATAGTCATAACCTAATATTATTTCCCACATTCAAGGCAGCCATACATATTTGGATGCTATTGGGAAAGAAATGAGAATTTGACTCTTATTCTCATGAGAGATTAGCTCTTTGGAATAATCCCTATTTAAAAATGTTGTCTCAATACTTTTTCAGGAAAAGTTGGGCTGAAAATGTTCTTAATACCCTAGACAAGTTTTGCTATTTTGTTAATGATATTTTTAAGAGTTTTAAGGGGTTACAGAGAGAGTGTAAATTGCTTTAATGCAGTGAATGGCAATCAAGGCAATTAAAACAAGTTTTCTGCTTGAAATTGACTGACTGGTGGCTTCCACAACTCCTATGATTTTAATTTGCTGAACAGATTTTTAGAAGCTAAAATCAACCCGCTTAACTATTCCAACTATTCTGAGGAGCTTTATAAAAATAAACATAAATTACATTTAAAAAGTTGGAACATAGAACTGGATTTCCCATTCTAACAAATTAATGATTTTAGGGGTTTTTTTTTTAATTAAAAATGTTTCTGCTGATCTTAAATAAGATTCTTTTTCAAACATCTGGAGTCATTAGCAGATGTTTAGAAAGGATTGGTTCAGAGGTGGGTTTCAGCAGGTTCTGACCAGTTCTGGAGAACCGGTAGCGGAAATTTTGAGTAGTTCAGAGAACCAGTAGTAAAAATTCTGACTGGCCCCACCCCCATCTATTCTCTGCCTCCCAAGTCCCAGTTGATCGGAAGGAAATGGGGCTTTTGCAGCAACCTTTCCCTGGATTGGAGAGGGAATGGAGATTTTACAGTATTCTTCCCCTGCCATGCCCACCAAGCCATGCCCACAGAACCGGTAGTAAAATAATTTGAAACCCACCACTGGATTGATTATCTACTTTTTTATATCAAAGAGACAGTAACTTAACATTAACATTCAGGATTTATCTTTCCCTCAGCTTGTTTCATATTTATTGAATGTTCTGAATATTGTGAATGGTATTTTCCAAAGATTTATTGATTCAAAAAGATTTAAACACAGGCTTTTCATTCAGGTGCTAAAATCAGCAGATCCACAGGTGGTATTCAGCCAATTTGAACCGGTTCAGGTGAACTGGTAGCGGTGACTGCGGGGCCCGCCCACCTGCCTGGATGTAATGCCATCCTATTTCACCACATTTTCAAGGACGGGCGCATGCGTGGAAGGCCAGGCACATGCGTGGAAGGCCAAGAGCATGCGTGGAAGGCACACGTGCATGCAGCAAGCGTGAAGAAGGCCGGACACATGCATGGAAGGCCAGGAGCATGTGTGGAAGGCATATGTGTGTGCAACAAGGATGAGGAAGGCCGGGCACATGTGTGGAAGGCGCATGGCAAACCGGTGGCAACAATATGCAAAACCCTCCCCTGCAGCAGATGATAGATAGATAGATAGATAGATAGATAGATAGATAGATAGATAGAT
>WNWU01000003.1:51087639-51112378 GCA_012654045.1 Ptyas mucosa
GATAGATAGATAGATAGATAGATAGATAGATAGATAGATAGATAGATAGATGGATGTATAAAATGTTCCTCCTTTCTATTTTCCCTCACAAAAACAAAGGCATGAGATAGATTGGGTTGAGAGTGCCTCAGTCAGGGACTGTAGCTAAAGGTGGTCTAAAAACTGTTCTCTCTGCTCCCACTAAAGAAGTGTTGTTAAAGTTTATGTTGTTAAACATAAAGTGTTTATGCTCCTAAAAACTGGGATTTATTTCTATAACTTTGGTGTACACTATTACAAAAACTTGGAAAAAGACTTCTATGCCTGTTACCAGGCTCGGGTACCAGATTTTATTGATTAATAAAAAGGATAATCAAAACCTGAAAATGCTTGTGTTTCAGAAATATTCAGCCCCGTCCTCCTTATTCATACAATGGAAAAATCGGACAAATTTGACTTGTTTGGTGAAGATTTAGGATGTTGCTTATAGACTGAACTGCATTACAGGTAGTCCTCGACTTGCAACCACAATGGAGCCCAGAATTTATGTCACTAAGTGAGAAACCGGTTAAGTGAGTCTTGCCCTATTTTACAACTTTTCTTATCACATTTGTTAAGTGAATCACTGCCGCTGTTAAATAAGTAACAGGGTTGTTAAGTGAATCTGGCTTCCCCATTAACTTTGCTTGTCAGAAGGTCGCACAAAGTGATCACATGACCCCGGTGACATCGCAATGGTCCTAAATATGAATCAGTTGTCAGGGATCCAAACGCAAATCACGTGATCACAGGGATGCAACAATGGTTGTACGTGTGAAAAGTTGTCATAAGCAATTTTTTCAGTGCCGTTGTAACTTCGAATGGTCACTAAACAAACTGTTGTAACTCAAGGACTCTCTGTAATTTTCTAAATACATATACAGGGAGTCCTCGACTTACAACCATTTGTTTAATGAGCATTCAAAGTTACGACGGCTCTGTGAAAAGTAACTTAGAACAGGCCCTCATACAATTGTTTTTAATTGTCTTAACTTTTGTATTAGTATGTATTTTTAATTTTGGCTGTTCACTGCCCTGAGTCCCTCTGGGGAGAAGGGCGGTATATAAATTAAATTAATAAATAATAAATAATAAATAAATAAAATTGTTGCAGCATCCCCACAGTCATGTGATAAAAATTTGTATGATTGGCAACCAGCCTGTATTTACGATGGATGCCACATCCGGGGGTCATGTGATCACCATTTGCATCTTCCCAATTGGCTTCTGACAATCAAAGTTCATGAGGGAGAACATATTTGCTTAACAACCACAAAATTCATTTAACAACTACAGTGATTCACTTCACAACAATGGCAAAAAAAAGATCACAAAATTGGATGCAACTCGCTTTACAACCATATTGTTTAAAAGTGTAAATTGCTATAATAAGTTGAGGGGTACGTCTGATCGAAGGTTGTATTTATTTAAATATCAAGTGGTGGTGGGGGGGGGGGGTTTCACCTTTTTCCCCATTTAAAAAAATATATATTTCTTTTTTGCCTGTCATATCAAAGCAATAAAACGAACTAAAAATAAGCCCTTTCAACATGCAACAGTTAAACCACATCTCTAAAAGAGGCAATAAGTGTTATAAGCTAGTTGTGATTTTTACCTATAAATAGAACAACCTTTCAAAAATATAAGAGATATTATCCCTGATTATCAAACCTCCTAATTAATATAACCTTTACAGAGTGACTACATTATATTTAACCGTGACCTTATTTATTAGCCTTTGGTGAATCATTCTCACCAATCTGCAGTATGTGGTAGTGTACAATTCCTACCCTGTCTGAAAAGTAGAAGGTGATGGGATGAGACTATTGTCAGGTTTCATCATTTAAAATGCCCCAATCAAAATTAATATGTCAGCAGAGGGGGAAATTAATTTAAAATCTGGTCATGGGCTATGCACACAGTAATTGACACTTCATAACACAATAAATCAAAATCGCCCTGTCTCCATTTAAACTTTGCCTGTCTATACAGGTAGTACTCATTTAGTAACCACAGTTGAGACTAGCTACTCTGTTGTTACACAACACAATTGTTAAGAGAATCGTTGATTGTGCTGATACTCTTATTTCAGATTTTCTTTCCTTACAGGCCTGAAAAAGTCATAAATGCAAGGACTGGTTATAAACTTACTTTTTCATCACCATCACAACTGCAAATGTTTGTTAAATGAGGCAGTTGTTAAACAAGGACTAGATTTGAGCTGCGGTGGCGCAATGGTTAGAGTGCGGTACTGCAGGCTACTTCTGCTGATCACTGGCTGCCAGAAGTTTCGCAGATTGAATCTCACCAGGCTCAGGGTTGACTCAGCCTTCCATCCTTCTGAGGTCGGTAAAATGAGGACCCAGATTGTTGGGGGCAATATACTGACTCTGTCTAGACTGCAATAATTTAAATGGACATCGGCAATTCTAGAAGATGCTGAACATATCTATCTAGATCAGCATGCTATCTATATTGACTATAAATGACGTATCACCTATTAATGGTGACTAAACTTATGGCTTTGAATAAAGGCAATATTAATATAAAGTGATGGTTTATTTGTCATTATGTTCATTATCATCCCGCACACTGTGGTTGGATAACTAGATTAGTTTAAGGGACTGTGATTAGGCCTAAAACTGTGCATCTAGATCAAATATTCTGGATTAACTATCCTTGTATCTTGTACGGCAGAAAGTTGTACTGACGTTAAACTGGATTTTATTATATATGGTTTGAATTAGTACCTCATATGTTCCGTTTCTAAGAAGGAAATCCAAGCCATTTTAAATGAATTGGTGTGTTTTACTAATGTTTTATGAAATTGAATTGTCATTGTATGATTTCATTTCTCATCAGTACATGCTTAGTGTTTGGGATTTTAACATGTAGGGAATCATAGTCTTAGTGATCAGGAGAACAATTGGTTTTTCTGCCTTTTACCTTTTCCAAAGAGCTAAACTATCAATGCATTTGTATCTTCTTCCTTCCATCTCAAAGTTACCTCAGTCTACTTAATCTTGAGAAGCTACCTGGGTTTTTGTGGCATCACTGGTTCATCAGTGGTGAAATCTAAAATTTGTTACTACTGGTTCTGTGGGCGTGGTTTGGTGGGGGGGATGTAATGGGACTGGGTGGGCGTGGCCAACTTTTTTTTTTTTACTTTTAAAACCATTTTTTCTACAATCTCTTCGGCCGAAGAGGTTGTAAAAAAATGCTTTCAAAAGCCTCTGACAATCCCAGCTGAGTTGCCTGATTGTCAGAGGCTTTTAAAAGAAAAAAAGCCTCTGCTGATCAGGCAACTCAGCTGGGATCGTCAGAGATTTTTAAAAGCCTCCGGCGATCCCAGATGAGCTGCATGATCATCAGAGGCTTTTTTTTTTTACTTTTAAAAGCATTTTTTTGGCGGAAGAGGTTGTAGAAAAAATGCTTTTAAAAATAATAATAAACAAAAATCTCTGATGATCACGTGGTTCAGCTGGGCAGGGGGGGGGGGTGGGCAGGGATTTTTGCTACCGGTTCTCCGAACCACCCGCCACTATCGCTACTGGATCGGGTGATCCGGTCAAAACCGGGAATATTTCACCCCTGCTTTACATACATTTTAAAACCAAAAACTATTGTTTTTAGCAAGCTGATTTTGTCTTCTAGTCAATTCCTCTTTGTGCAACATCATAGGCAGTCCTGAGTAAAAGTGAAACAAGCTGTATTGAACCCAAGCTACAGCATGTTTAATTTTCTAAATCAGATAATTTTTTTCCCAGTGCAATTGCCTAGGAAATACTTACAATGTATTATATACTCCAAATGCCCTTCTCTTTTATTATTAGTTCCAAATTTTCAGCACTGATTTTTCTACTTATGTGAAAAAAAAGTATCCATCTGAAATTTAAGTCATTCTTAGTCATGCTACCCAAGAATTGGCAACAGATAGTCCTGGATTTACAACAGTTCATTTAGTGACCATTCAAAGTTACAACAGCACTGAAAAAAGTGACTTATGATCAATTGTCACACTTATGACCATTGCAGCATCTCCATGGTCACATGATCAAAACTCGGATGCTTGACAACTTGTTCATAGTTATGATGGTTGCACTGTCCCGGGGTCATGTGATCACCTTTTGGTGACCTTCTGACAAGCAAAGTCAATGGGGAAGCCAGATTCATTTAACAACCACATTACTAATTTAACAATTGCAGTGATTCACTTAACAAATGTGGCAAGAAAAAATGACGCAGAACTCGCTTAACAAATTTCTCATTTAGCAACATAAATTTTGGGCTCCAATGTGGTCGTAAGTCGAGGACTACCTGTATCTGAAACTGAGTTATAATTTGAAAAATCTTCAAGAAGTAGCCCAACTTAAACTCAAGAAAGCACTGCTCACCTGCTTCACTTGTGGGTTTAGCCCAACCTGGTCAATTTAGTCAGACAGAAATGGAAAAAGTAACACAAGTCACTGGCGGCGTCATCTCTTGACACATCTTATCTATGTCTTTGAGACCTAAAAGCTAAAAACAATAGCCAGGAACCTATCAAGCAATTGCCAAGGTCATCTCCCTATGACCTGTCCCAACAGTGGTATCTAGAAATAATTGATTCCAATTGACCTTGTCTGTAAAGGATGGTACAAATTGTTCACAACAAGCTTACAATTGTCCCAGCTATGTTCCCACAGCATTGCATATGGAACAGATGTCACACAGTAGGGGAAAATATCATTGGTTCATTCTGCACAAACTTAGCTGCATTTACTGCTGTGTAGTGGGACTTCAAATGGATCTGACAAAGGGCCCATTCTGTGTTCAATCTGATTCACTGCAAAAGTTCTCCATTCACACGCCAACTCCCTACTTATCTTCTGTTGTTCTCAATTTTCTCAGAAACAGTTTCAGTTCTACTACAGGGAGGAAGGCACTTAAGAATAATAATATCAAGCAACTAAGTTATTCTTTTGGCCTACTCATTGACCAGATATTTTATGTGATGGCTGACAGACACAGCAAATTCCCCAAGCTGTGCGCACATGCACAATGCATGCTAAATGCATGCTACGTGTGAACGTATGCACAGTATGTGCCAAACACACGCTGTGCGTGGAAAAAGGAGGATTGGAAAGATAAGTAGAACAGGGGGGGGGGGGGACAGCTGTGCCGTGCGATTTAGATTCACTAGAAAACAGGATTTCCTGCTTTCTAGTGATTTTAAATTGTTCAGCACAGCTGATCGTTGGAAATACCGGTTCGGACTAACTGGTAGCTTTTTTTTTTACTACCAGTTCACTGAACTGGTAGCTTTTATCACTACCAATTCTCTCGAACCGGTGTGAACCGGTAGGATTTCACCATTGATTTAAGTCAGATCACAGAGAGAACCATTTTTTATGCTGTGTTTGGTGCAAAGACCAAAGACTTTCTTAGCAAACATGGAAGATTCAGAGCCTGGAGAAGCTGTTTCAGAGCCTGAGGGAAAGCCCCCTCAGACAGTAAATTTTGGGTGAACAAAAAGAACAGTAAACTATTATTTATTCATATCATTATTGTAATCTATGAACTAGACAGCGTGATGGGATTCTCCATTTTGATACAATAGGACCCCAATGTTAAAGTTGGCCTCAAACGCAATTGCTATGTATTCTTAAAACGCTCCATGTTCGAAAGCCTTATATAATATCTTTTCTTTTATTGCACATGAATGTAAGCAGGGAATATTAATACAGTAAATTTTCCATGTGACCAGGCAATGACAAGAATTTTTAGACTCCAGCTTCTTTTCATTAGATCTCCATCAGTGTTACACTCTTACTATCCCTTCTGTCTCCACCTTTCTTCAGGAAAATCAATTCCCCAGTAAAAGAAGAACACCAAATATTGAGGGCGGGGGGGACCCTCTTGGGATTGTACTTCAATCAAAACTCTGCAGTACTTTGAACTAAACTTTGTTTCATACATAGGTCTGTAGCATTTGCTTTCACTGCTTCACTTGAAGATGCACTGTTTTCCCACAGATTGCCATGCAAAGGAAAGTTGGAATTGCACAATAAATTGTTGGGTGTAAGAAGACACTTCAAGGGCAACCACTATTTCACCAGTATTTAAAATAACATAAATAGATTGCTTGGAGCCAAAGCTTGCTCTATACATTATTTAAGCTCTATTGTGTGTTCAGGACTCTTTCCCTAGGAAAACCAATGCAGAACATAGTTTCAAAAGCAACAAGAATAACCATAAGACTTAATAGGAAGAATTACATAATCTCTTACATATGGTGGTTATGTAACTCAGAATTTCCTAATAAATATTCTTCAACTCTCTTCCTCTATGAGGAGTTCATATTAGGGTGTGTGTGGGTTTTTTAATATTATACCTCCCAACGGTATGTCTTCATCTTTCCCCAAATATTATCTTTTCTTTTGCAATTTAGTTTCTAGTTTATCTTTTGCATAATTAATGAACTAACATATCTATGCTAGATCTAATGATCTAGCAATGATTAACCATACAATCTAATGTGTGCCTACTTAGAAATAATCCCTTTGCGTAAAGTGTGGTTTATGTCAGCCAAATGTCATCCAACTAAATGCCAAAGGGGGAAAAAAAGTTTCTTTTTTAATTTGTACCTTCTAGAAATCATGATAGCTACAGAAGAATTTTAATTCTATACAAGATTGTTGCATTTGTAGATAAATCTGTCCAAACAACTTTAATCCGCATGGAGAAGAATCATCCAGAAAAAAATATATTTCAGACAACTTGAATCCAAATCTTTTAAAGGTAAAGGTTCCCCTCGCACATATGTGCTAGTCATTCCCGACTCTAGGGGGCAGTGCTCATCTCCATTTCTAAGCCACTGTCTGATGACAATTCTGTGGTTGTGTGGTCAGCATGACTAAATGCTGAAGGCGCATGGAACACTGTTACCTTCCCACCAAGGTGGTCCTTATTTTTCTACTTGCATTTTTACATGCTTTCAAACTGCTAGATTGGCAAAAGCTGGGGACAGTAATGGGAGCTCACTCCATTACACAATTCAAACCGCCAAACTGCCAACCTTTCTGATCAACAAGCTCAGCGTTTTAGCCACTGAGCCACCGCGTCTCCAAATCTTTTAGGTAGGCTTAATATTAGAGCTCCTTTTGGAAGATATATTTAGAAGAAATATATCTTCTAAATGGAAAGACCTGTCGCTTCCTTCAAAATTATGACTTTACAAATAACATATTTACCTTGATTCAGCTCTATATTATTTGTCGTCCAGGTAATAAGTCAAACATGCATTACAGTCATACCAGTAGCTGCATTTTTAACAAATACCCAGTACCGTAAAGCCCACCCTCCTAGTTCTAATAAAAGTTTCACAAATTAAACTTTTTTAAACATTTAATATCAGTATTTTTATAGTGAATATTGGTTTTATATTAGATTTTATCGGATGTTCAACTTACCTCTACAGATAGGAACTGGAAAGTCCCAGGATGCTGTATTTACTGAACTGGCTATACAGGTAAGCTGAGGATGACCATCCAATATGTAGCCAGTCACACAGTTATATCGGATTTTGTCACCAACATCAAAACGCGTTCCAGATAAAATCCCTTTGGATGGAGTTCCAGGATTTCCACAAGAACTGCTCTGTAATTCTATGAAAGAAAAAAAGAAAAGAAAAGAAAAAGAATTATAACTAGAGCACATAGTTCACAACTTAACACTGCTGTTTAGGCTGGTCTTATGTACCAGCCAATACCCAACCAATTATCTCTTTCTCATGATATTGCTTACTATTCCTTTCTGTTGTGTTTCCATTAGCTTAAATTCCACATGGTGCTGCAGTTTGTGTTTCCTTAAAGATGTCAACTTATTTATATTTATTTATTAAAAAATCATTTTTTTATAATTATGCATTTCATTATCAGTAATTTTCTAAAATTATAAACCAAATTTTCTCTTTGTTTTCCGTGTTTATTGTATCCAGTATATTTCAGCTTTAACAGATGTACACCTTTTTTAAAAAAAGTACACATTCTTACATGAAATTGTGGCTGGAAAAAGAATTTCAGACGCACTATTGAATTTGCCCTCTAGAAACACAACAGTCATTGGAATACTCTGAGAATTACATAGAAAGTTACATAGAGTTCTAGCCCAATCTCTGGCTCAAGCAGGAGACCCTATAATCTTCCTATTACAGCTCTCTCATTTTTCTCCAGTAAAAATAACTTATTAGAGATTCTTGAATTATTAGAATTTTCCCAATTGTTTCCTGTCCTGTCTGTTGAGCAAAGCTCATGGTCCTATTGATTTTAAAGTTCTTCTCATAAATTACCCTTTTAATTGATTACTATTTTAAATTAACATCTCTGTTTTAAAACTTGGAAGAGACGACAATTATTCCAGATATGACATCAGATTTTCATCAATAATTTCAATTTTCAATAACAAGAGCAATATATTGCATAGTTTTTGAATATTTAATCTTATTACCAAGTCTTGCTATTGTGAATGATGCTTTTCCCCCCTCTTAATGAAAAGCAGTTTAAAAATCATCATGAGAACCAGGAATAGTCAATTCCATAGTATATGATTATAATAAGGCTGTCCCAAAAATGGTGGATTTGAAGGGTGGATTAACATATGAATAAGACAAGCTACCATATTAAAATTTAGACTTCTATTTAAAAGTGGAATTCATGCTATTTAGTCAAAGATCAAGTTAGTTGAGGCCAGCCAAAATGTTACAGATTTTTGATGGGAAATGGTGTAGAGTATAGAAATAAATGCACAATGATTAACACAATTCCTAAGTCCTAAAAAAAGAGAAAGTCTAGGTATTTTTTTCTTTAAGACCTAAAACTTAAATTCATTTTAAAATCACAAAATCAGCAACGTTCAGAGAGAACCACTATAAAATACTACATAGATGGCATCTAGCCCCAGCTAGATTAGCAAAAATGTTTCCAAATCTCTCACCCAAGTGCTGGAAATGTGGTAAAGAAATTGGTACTTATTACCACATGTGGTGGTCCTGCCCAGAGGTAAAAAGATATTGGTCCAAAGTACGACAATGGTTACGTGAAATATTGGATCAGGAGGTAACATTATCCCCAGAATTCTTCCTTTTGGGCATAGTAGGTGATGGCCCAAATAAAAATAAAACTCAACTCGCAATACAGATAATAACCGCAGCCAGATTAGTATTAGTGAAATCTTGGAAAAGCAAAACTCAACCATCAGAAGAAATGTTAATAAATAAAATCTTAGAGTGTGCAGAAATGGCGAAGATAACGAGTCTGCTAATGGATGATGAGACATGTAAATATAACGAAGTATGGGGAAATTGGTACAATTGGTTAAATAATAAGAAAAGTAAATGATTTGTTTTGTATATGAATAGCTTTGATGAAATGTATATTTAGTTTACAAATACAATAGTGAGGAATTTAGCCTAAGATGAAGTAGATTGGATATATGATATTCACTGTATAAGAAACACTGTATCTCCGAATGACACATAGAATTTGTCAACACCTTTTTTTTTCTTTTTTCTTTTTTTTCTTTCTGTTTTTTTAATTTTGAAAACTCAATAAAGTATGTTTTTTAAAAAAACTTAAATTCATTTGAAAGAAAAACTTGAAATGAATGTACTTAATTGCTTCTCAAGATTCTTTTTTGTGAAGAAAGTACGGTTTTGGGTTTTGTTTTGTTTTTTGCAGATTTCTGAATGCAGTTCAAACTGGATTTTCCCCATATTTTATTAATTTACACATGCCCATTGATAACATGATAAAGGAGAACATGGAGCTGAATTAGATAGTGTTAAACTGACCCAAGCATACAAAAATTTATCTTGCTTAAGCAACTGCATTTGTTCTTAAAATATGAATTCCCACAACTAATTACAATGAAGAACATTAACCAGATTTATACTTTCAACCAATTATTTTTCACCTGAGATGCAATTCTAGGCCACAAGCACAAATAATTAGACCCAATCCATTAATTAAAGCTATTTGCCAAGAGACTTTGAACGTACTGTACATTGTAATTGCATCTAGCAATTGTAGTAATTTATCCCACCCAAACTCGTCAGTCCATCCTTTTACTTCATTAGACACTATGAGCAGTTAAAGCATGACTAACCCCCTTGAAAGAATAATTTTTGTTCCTTCCAGTAAATAAATATTTACCTTTTAATAAATGTTGCAGAAAAGCTGCCCTTTAGGAAAATCCGCAGGGCAGGGCAGTCCAAATTGTGTATAATGCTAATAAACTCCTAAGTGTTTTCATTTAAGCTGCTGAATTATTATTATTATATATACAGCACTATGAAATCACAGTTGCCTGTTCTAGCTGTTGGGGAGCCTTCCTACACATCAAATTCTTTCCAAAAAATGAAGATGTCGCAATGTATTGGAATAGTATATGTGCAGATCCAAGCAATATGGATTTGCATTTGACAGATGGAAATTTAGTCCAGACACAGATTCTCTAAGTGTCATCCAACATTTTTATTTTCAATAGTAAGGATTTTGTTATTGTTGTCGAATAACCTAATAGAATAATAGAGTTGGAAGGGATCCTGGAGTTCTTCTAGTCCAACTCCCTGTCAATCCAGCTATCCAATCTCTTCTTAAAAACCTGCAGTTATGGAACACCCACAACTTTTGAGGCAAGTTGTTCTACTAGTTAATTGTTCTCACTGTTTGGAAGTTTCTCCTTAGTTCAAGGTTGTTTCTCTCCATGATTAGTTTCCATACATTATTTCTTCTCTTACCTTCTGGTGCTTTGGAGAATAGCTTAACTCCATCTTCTTTGTGGCTGCCCCTCAAATATTGGAACACTGTTACCATGTCACCCCCAGTCCTTTGTTTTATTAAACTAGACCCACTCAATTCCAGCAACTGTTCTTCATATGTTTTAACCTCCATACCCTTAATCATTTTTGTTGTTCTTTTCTGCACTCTTTCCAGGGTCTTAACATCTATTTTATAGTGTGATGACCAAATATAATGTATACCTCATTTTAAAACTCATGTGACTGAGGAAGGCTATGAACTAGGGTTACCGTATGTTCTTTTTCAAGAATCATAAATATTTATGACTGTTAATATTTTGTCAGTATGCTCCCCTTTTTTAAAAAAAATGTGACAGACAGTTAATTTTTTTTCACCAGAATTTGTGCTTATTTTCAAATAATATTTCCATTGGATGAAAAGTCTTTTTAAGATTATTTCACTAAGATCTTTAACTTTGATGTGCTGGAAAACTTTAAACCAAGGAAGATTTTTCATTTTCCTCTTTCACACTTTTAAAAAAAGAAGCAAGAAATCTAAGATTCTCCCTAGTAATATATTGGAATTTTAGAACATAGATTAAAAGCTCTACCATGAACTGAAGGGTTTTTTTCAGGTTCAGAGCCATTCTCAAAATAATGTTTGAAGCAGTTTTCCTAGAAACTGCAATATTTATTTAAGAAATACCATATAAAAATACATCTGGAAACATACTCATGGGAAATCTTCTCATTTTAAGAGAATTAAAGAGAACCACTCTTCAGATTTAATTGATCAATTTTCAAATCAACCTCTTACAAAAAGTAGATTGAAAGACCAAAAAAACCCACTTTATCTGGAGAAAACCACTGAATTCAACTCATTCAAAAATAAGCACATAGTACTGTAAATGAAATGTATTTTTATATGGTATTTCTTAAATAAATATTGCAGTTTCTAGGAAAACTGCTTCAAACATTATTTAGGAAGTTTGAAAAGATGAGGGGATCCTGTTCCCTGGATTAGAACATCTGGATTAGAACAGGATCCCCTCATCTTTTCAAACAAAGTCAAGAATGGCAAGACAAGAAACAATAGATGGAAACTAATCAAGGAGAGAAAGCAACCTAGAAATAAGGAGAAACTTCCTAACAGCAAGAACAATTACCCAGTGTAACACCTTGCCTTCAGAAGTTGTGGGCACCCCATCACTGGAGGCTTTTAAGAAGAGACTGGACAGCCATTTATCTGGAATGGCATTGGGTGTCCTGCTTGAGAAGGGGGTTGGGCAGAAAGACCTCCAATGTCCCCTCCAACTCTGTTATTTTGTTATTTATGTTGAAATCTTACTTCCTTCAACTATGAAGTAATAAAACTGTAAGGGCAAATTGCTCGTAAAATATTTCCAGCAAGCTTTTTCATTTCATATTCCATTCTTGTTCTGCATGGAGAAATCTTTCTAATGTTAATAGGAGTTTTGTGCACTAAAACCGAGAGGAAAAATATGCTCTGGAGAGTTCTCCTTAGCAGAAATGGGAAATGTTTTGAGAGTATTTAATTAACAACATTCCACTATTTGTAAATATTAATTAAAACCATTCAAATTAAATACTTCTCACAATTCATAATATGTTGATAGAAACAACCTATGAAGAGGAACATTTTTACTTTGGGACGTTTTGATTAAAAATCTGACCCAAGTAAATATTTCAGCCCACCATTCTTCTTTTTATGGTTATAAATGGAAATGGTATGTGCGGACAGCTGCTTTCTCTTCTTTATGTGGAAAAAAAATAACATCAGAAATAAAACAGTACTGAATCTTATCAATAGTTCAAAAAATTGTCCTGGAAGCATGGAAGACAGCAAAATATGCATAATTTGGGAAAACAGTAGTCTCTACATCCTGCTTATGAGACATCTGTGAGGGGAAAATATTCTGAATAAAAATGAACCTTTGAGAGACCAGCAAGTGTTGTCCTGATGCTTTTATATACAATTTTGTCAGTATATTCATGAACTGGAATAGGAATAGCAACAGATCAGCCAATGGGGGACTGTTTGGTAACTGAAATACAGTATTTGTTGTATAAGAGACAGTTTGGAGCCTGGGCGTGGCTTAACTGTTCTGTATATAAGCTTGAGGGGACTAGCTTCTCTCTCCTCCAGTTTGCCTTCTCCATTTTGTGCTGTGTTTGTACTTGCTATTTCTATTCTCTGCAACGTGGAAAAACCTACAAGCGTATTGTATACATGCCTTATGTGTTGTTATGTATATAAAGAATTTTTGAATCTTGCTGCAATGTCTGATTGTGTGTGTTGCAACAAACTCTGACAAAGCTAAAATCATACTGTAGAAATATATTTACTGTATTTTTTGGAGTATAAGACGCACCTTTTTCCCCCCTAAAAGGGGGGAAAATTTAGGCGTGTCTTATACACTGCCCTGCCCACCCACTGGCCCCCACCCTTTGGCCTCTGCCTCACAGCAGTTACTGCTCTGCAAGCAAACAGCAAGAAAAAACAGCTCCTTTCAGCTTCAGCACAGCCTAATTAGCACAAGTTGATTGGATCGGCCTCCCGACTCTCAGCTGATTTGCTCTCAGCTGTTTTGTGCAGGGCTCTGCTGCTTGCTGCAAAGAGGTAAATTGCTGGAGCAGATTTTTTTTTTTCCTTGTGCTAATCACGCTATGCTGAAAACGAAAATGAAAGTAAAGCAGGCTGTTTGCTGTTTGCTGCAACAAGGCAAAATTGCTCAGAGGCAGAGGGAAATTTCTTTTTCTTCTTTTCCTCACCAAAAAAGGTAGGTGCATCTTATACTCCGGTGCATCTTATACTCCGAAAAATACGGTACTTACTAAAATCAGGATACATTGATAGTGGACTAAATTATGAAAAATGTTGATCAGAACAACTTTTCTAGCCTTTCCATTAGTAATAATCAGAAGGAAAAAAAGAATTAAACATAGAATTATTTATTGGGTGCTGGTATTCCATAGTACATATAGTTTAAGCATGTATGGTTGGCTATAATATTTCCCCCTCTATACCATGTCTCCTACCCCCCTTTCGATCTCTAAAGAAATAACCAAGATGTCTTTTTAGACAAATATCCTAGGGAATTAGGTCTATAGCTGTTCATGGATGCTTGTATGTGTAAAAAAAACGGAAGTTTTCTTTTAAGTAGGTTTAGCACATTAAAATAATTCCACAGGATCACATTGCTGACACTTTTATTTTGGAGAAAAGGATTATAATGGTTATATTGTCCTTCTGTGTTTGCAAAATGTGTAGCAACTTTATTTATAGAATGAAAATAATGCCTTATGCTCCCTGCTGAAATGCCAGCTTCAGCATTAAAGAAGTTTGAACATCACCCACGCTAACTGTTCAGATTTTTCCTAAATAACTGAAATTATTTATAGTAGATTTCCATTGTATAGCATTACAGAGGTTTTTACACATACATTTACATTACATTGAGGATGAATTATTTATCTATAAAACTGTTCATAGTGCTATACAAATGTATAATATAGTTCCCACAAAGTTAATAATCCAGAATTTATATCATATAGCATAATTCAAATCAGCATTTATTTGCCCTATTTTTTTTAAACAACCCTGTAATCCCTTGCATTAGGGTGGAGTTGGGGTGGCTGAATGGAGGGAGGTAAGCGTTTACTGGCTGGATGCCCTTCCTGATGCCTATGCAGAATTCATAGCAGATATTTTCTCTTCCCGCCCAGAGAAAGAAATATCTGCCGCTAACTAGGATCAAACTCACAACCTCCTGATTGTGAGGTGAGAGCTCCATCTCTAGGCCATCACACTGCTCAGCATAGATTTGCACTATTAATCTCTTTTTTATTTTTCCTTCTCTTTTCTGTTTCCACATACTTACCTATATACAGATGCTACTAAATCCCAATTCATTTTAAGGACCAAAGTACCCAGTAACCTTAGCAGCTTTTTTCCACTTTGTAGGGGGAATCATTATTTAAATAATATATGAAAGGATATCCTTTATAGATATTCATCCATTGTTGCCATTTAGTATAAGCTATTAAAATTATATTTGCTGTGGTTTTTAATTGAACTTAACTACTGACAATGATTCTGTTTTAATTATAAAGCCCCTATGTCTCCCTTGTGCATGGTGAAATTTAAGTAACTAGGCGCTGCTCATTTTGTACTTAACTATTCATAGATCACTATCCTAAATGAGAAAGACCAGGCATAATCAATAAGAAAGTTAGCTAGAAGGGAAGAGAGAAATGGATACAGAGACAAACAATATCTACTGACAGTACCACCCTAAACTTATCTACTCAGAAATAATAAGTTAGGGGTATATTTACTAGTAAAAATCTGCAGAATTGTAATCAATGTTTGTTAAACTATAGGTTATAACTTCTTCCTCAGATAGGAAGACAACATTGAAAGAATAAGCATCATTAGCACATTATTCTGCTTCACACTTTACCTATAACCCATTAAAGCAAGTAAAATTGGCTTCAGTAGTCTTCCACTTAAAGCTGCATTGGCTTCCAGTGGTCTTCCAGCTGCACTTCAAGGTGTTGGTGACCACCTTTAAAGCACTCCATGGCATAGGGCCTGGGTACTTACAGGACCGCCTTCTGCCACTGATAGCCTCCCACCGGCCAGTACACTCCCACAGAGAGAGACTCCTCAGGGTGCCGTCGGCCAGACAATGTTGGCTGGCGACCCCCAGGGGGAGGGCCTTCTCTGTGGCAGCACCTGCCCTCTGGAACGACCTGCTCCCGGAGATACGTAGGATACCAGATCTCCGTGTTTTTCGCCATGCCCTTAAAACTTTTTTATTTCACCAAGCTGGGCTGGCGTAAACCCCCCCTTTAGATTTTTAACTGTAATTGATTTTAGTTGGGGTGTTTTAAATTTGGGCCAAAATTTGTCTAATTCTTTTAAAATAATCTTAAATTTTGTATTGGGTTGTTTTTTTATTCTTGGCTGTTCACCGCCCTGAGTCCAGTAGGAGAAGGGCCGTATAAAATTTTTTAAAAATAAAATAAATAATAAAATGCAGGCCTATCATTACCTTGAAAAAAGCTCTTTTCATGTTAATATAAACTGCCTTGCATTCTTCAGCCATTCTGTGTGTCTGATGCAGTGAACCCATAAAAGTGTATGGTTCTAACTAAATTTGCTAGTTAGCAAAAGTGCCGTGAAAATTCTGATACTTAGCTACATGCAATAACATAGCTCTCCTCTTACAATCTTTTGTAAGTTAATAGCAAAACATATTATATTTTTATCTGATTGTTGTGCACTGCCCAGAGTCACTTTTGTTGAGATGGGCAACTGAATAAATTATATATATGCATAGACACACAATTATACACACATGGCTTCTGAATGCTCAAGATGAAGTAGCCGGACCTCTGATTTGATTGAACCAAAGTCATATATGTTTTCAAAATTTCCCATTTGGCAGGTCAATGAGTATAAAGTAAGACAAAGGCAAGACAAAGTAAGTAATCATCAGAAGTGATTATTTACTCATGAACATTTATCATTAATTATCAGCCCATCATTCAGAGCTTAAACTGTGCAATAAATTATAGTTCATGTATGGATTAAATTAGTTAAGGACCAAGCTTAGATCAAATATCTTGTTTACCAACAAAGAAGATGGCCCAAACTTAAAATGAGAAACAAGGGATATAATAATTATTATGATTATTTCTTATTAATAATAATAATAAATAGAAAAAGACAAACGGGATTCTATGTAAATTTGCCAGCTCCAATTAAAACTAATCTTGTAATTTCTCTTTCTCTTGCCCAATAAATACATGTAACAATTTGCATATATGAATATCTGTACAGTATGTCTCTACATGTACATAGAGATAGACCCTTCTTTGACAGAAGTCACAATCCACAAAAATGGACAGAACCATGCAAAAAATGGATATGGCCAGTGGTGGAATTCAGCCAGTTCGGGCGTGCGCCACTATGGCCTGTTTTTGTTCCCAGGATGCTGCAGTGAGGCCTACTAGGCCCAACAGAGCATGGGGGTGAGCGGTATGCTCCCCACGGCTCATTTTTGCTCCCAGGAAGGTACAGGAGGCCAAGCGCTGCCTGTCACACACCCTGGCCACACCCTGGCCATGCCAACAATGGCCATGCACACTCAGCCGGTCATTAGGTTGTTAAATTATTTGAATCCCACCACTGGATATGGCTGAATCAATATACTGCAAGATAAAGGACTGTTCAAAGGTTTGAAGGCATGAATTCCTCTGATGAAGCTTCAACTATGCAACCTTCACCTGACTCATTGCCTTGCTCAGCTTTGGACACCATCTCACCATCTCCTCTAGATTTCTTGTGACAAGAGAAAGCAGACAGAAACCTTTCCAGCACTGGCTGAAGGTTGTTTATGCTAGATGGCTCTGGATTGCGTGATTTTTTCAGTGGGCAGCTTAGACCCACATTGTGGTTAATTCCAGAATTGGTTAGTCTGGAGGCAATTCAGCCAGTGCTAGGAGAGATAAATTAGAGAAACCTTCCTTGCAACATTGGTCCAAAGAGGCAGCCAAAATTGTCCTACTGTGGCCTGTTCACAATTCTGAAGTCTCCTCTATTTCCTGATATTCTCCATCAAACAAATTAAATATTTCTTTCATAATTGATTCAAAGATCAATTATGATTCAGAGGTTTTTGTGTATGAAAAAGATACCACCGGTATCTCTTTCATATGCAGAAACATCAGATAAGACACAGACAGGTTCCTTGGTTTTCTTCCAGAAAAAATAACAACAATCGTGAAAAAGAATTGGTAAGGTAAGATAAGAGACAAGAAATAGAAAAGAAAAAAGAAAAAAAAATCCCTTGTTAGGCACTCTAAAATCCTCTTCAGTTCTTAACAATAAATTTAAGTTGACTCTCCAATTCTCAGGTAATGATTTAGAGAGAAACAAAGGAACTTTCCTATAGTGTAAATGTGAAGTATCAAAGAACAAGCCATGGTTCAGTAACAAACTATTATTCTGCTTTATATACCAAATGTCCACCATCCATCTCCCTTATTTCCAGTTATATAGAAGGGAATTGACTGAGAAATGTTTGAGGTTATTTCCAAATTTCACTGCATAAGCAATACTAACCATTTATGACGGCAGGTCAGTGCTTCTTAAAAAAATATCTTCTAAGAACTTCTAAGTGAAAAATGTTAGTTTGGGATTTTTTTTATTTCATTTTAACATGTTTGTTTTAGCAATAGCACTTAGACTTATATATTGCTTCATAGTGCTTTACAGCCGTCTGTAAGTGGTTTACAGAGTCAGCATATCGCCCCCAACAATCTGTGTCTGGCTTCCCCCGTTGAACATGTCTTGTCAGAAACTGACAGGGAAAATCACAAATGGCAATCACATGACCTTGAGATGTTGCAATACATGAATCTGAATTTTGATTATGTGAACATGGGGATGCCGCAAAGGTCGTAAGTGCAAGGAATGGCCATAAGTCATCTCTATCAGTGCCGCTGAAACTTTGAACAGCCACCGAACAAATGGCTGTAAGTCAAGGACTACCTTATTTTTATACTAAAAGCTGTCTGGTGCTTTCCTTAAACAGACAAGAGAAGTCAGCCTTTTGTCTGACTTCCTGTCACTTTTCAGGAAATATCTCTGGCACTGAGAGAATTTCAAGATTTCCCATGAACATTCTTACTACTAGATATGTTTAGAGACTGGAGAAAAAAAACATTAAATACTAGCTGGACACCCGTGCTTCGCTATGAAACTATGTGATTGGGCGTGATAAATTGACACTTAAAGCCTGAAACTTAATATAGAATAAGGCAACTGGCAGTTGGAACAGAGGGGGAGGGGGAGTAGATATCCCAGCCTGCAGCCCGGATGAGTCATGAGCTGGCCACACCCATGCCCCATTTAGGGTGTGTTAATATAAGGCAACTGGCAGTTGGGACAGAGTTCCTTTTAGGTGGAGAGGTGGGAATAGAACGTCTAACTCCGTAGTATCAGAGCATGTGAATATAATATAGAATATGAAATACTAATGATCTGATGGTCATTTTGAAAAAAACCTTTCTTAGCAAGCACCTAGAAGCTAAGAAGAACATATGTGCCAAATTTCAAGTTTGTAGGCTTTACTGTTCTGGAGATTTCATGATGAGTGAGTGGTATTTGGCTTTTATATATATAGATAAGGTTGAAAGGAACTTAACTTTTGAAAGATAATGCATTAGGAGTTCTTCATTCTATATGATCTTTTCTTATGGACATAATTTATTTTCAGCTCATCATCTGACATAGTAGTAGAAGGTGAGAGTTCAAGAATAATGATTATAAAGCAACCCAGTAGCTTTAATTACCTTTCATTCTTAACAAATATTTCTTTCCAAAAAGACTAGTTACATACGGTAAACATAAGAATAACGAGACTTACATATTGCAACAATAGATGTAAAAAAAATGATTCAAAAAAATGAAATCTGTAAATGCTAAATATTTATCTACGAAGTATAATAGTCAATATATTTATAACTAACTTACAGCAAAATATCATATCATGTTTACATAATAAACATGAGCATAAATGGTGATGTAATAAACCTTTACATGGCTTGCCATTTTTCAAGCTATTAAATATAAAGACCAAACTAGTGAAATGTATTTAGTTTCAAATACAGTAAAAAAAAACAAAAACAAAGAAAGAAATAGTTTCAAATATAAAAAAGAAAAATCTCCGTATCAGAAGAAGACTATACAGATTTATTTTAATAAGGTTCCATTATATGCAAACATAAGTTAATGATAATTGTTCAAATTATCTAAACGGAGTCCACCAGTTGACTATAGTAACAAAGACTTTTATTCAGAACCAGTATGACCGATAACAGCCCCCAAATTTGCAATGTTCTTGTGACCGGAAAAGAAAGTTACAACACGGAATATCAAATAAGAAACATACTGTATAAATGGCATTAACTAAAACCACTCATCGGATTCAGTTTATTCAGAACTAAGTTTATCTACAGAAGGAAGCAAAAGAAACCCATGTTGTATCTTGAGTTGAGGCTATAAATATAAACATTTCCTTCCCCTCTTCATATAAGAAGAATAACTTTGTAAGTCATCACCCTTTATAGCCTTTAGCGTAAAACTATAAACTGTGTAGCTCTGAGCCACAAATCTTGGAAGCCACAATGGATCCAGAGAGGTTCTCCAGGTTGTTCCTTGAAGCTAAAAGCCTATGCAGTTTTATATATATTTACATATATCCCTGCCTTCTGTGATTAACCTACTTTAATTTTTCCTAGCTGTCATTACGGAGTATTTTCAGGCCAACACAGAAATAAATTTAAAAAATTGAACTCGGTTCCTAGAAAACACAATCACACAGTGGTTTTGAAAAATCAAGAGCATGAATATAAGTGCTGTATCCCTATAGAAAAACATGGTTCTCCTTTTGATATTTTCTTATAACCCAAACATAAACTCAACCTGAAGATGAGAACTGAAAGATGAAATAGATGTCTACAATAAGTTTTAAATTTAAATTTGTCTTCTCCTTGCAAATTCTGTATTTGCAAGGAGAATCAAACCAAATTATTTTTCTCTTTTTTTAAAATTGATCCTGTAATGTGTCTTCCTTCTCTGACAGCACACAGATGTAGATATTCATTTCAGACATATCCCTGTATTATATTAATATGCCTTCCATTTCTTGACTTCTTTCAGCTTTTCCTCCTTTGATGAGCCGTGGTGGGGCAGGCTACTTCTGCTGACTACCGACTGCCTGCAATTTGGCAGTTCAAATCTCACCAGGCTCACGGTTGACTCAGCCTTCCATTCTTCTGAGATGGGTAAATGAGGACCTAAATTGTTGAGGGCAATATGCTGACTCTGTAAACTGCTTAAAGAGGGCTGTAAAGCTATATATACATCTAAGTGCTATTGTAATTGCTAATTATGTTGAACTCCATCATGACACTATCACTTTTTCTCATTGTGTCTTAATCCATTGGATTGGTTTTCAAGCAGAGATTAGCCTGCCTATAGAAAACTTAGTAAATTGATTGATTAAACCACTGTTCACAGTTTCTACTTAAAACAAGTAGCTAGTAACATATTTCCATTATAGTATTATTTTTGTGAAGTATTGAAAGAATTTGATACTTTTAGCAAGTCTTCCAGGGATTTATTCATGGGCATATGCCATTTTATAAATAAACTTCTCTGCCTCTCCTTTTTCTACTTTATTTTTTATTTTAACTATCAATATTCTTTGAATTCTACATTCGGATGGATTTTAATCCCATCCATAACACTAGTCCGATACTCTGTTTTCCTGTATTAAAATGTTTAGATCATTCTGTTGGTTCTACAGATGTTAGGGATATCATGGTTTATTGTTTCCTTACTACCATGTGTTGACAGTTTTTTAGTACTCTTTTCTGTCTCATATTTTCTTGATTAGCAATCATTTTCCCAGTATGACTGTGCCTCTAAATCACTCCCTCTTCCAAATGCTTTTTACCTTTTTTTTTTTTAATGTGAAGTAAAGCTCATCCATATTTAAAAATGCCTTATATTGCAGGTGTTAGCAATAATCTGAGAGCCACTTTGGGGCACTGTTTAAAGGCACTGGGATAGAAACCAGGAAACCATGACTTCAAGTCCTGCCTTAGATCCAAAGCAGCTGAATGATTTTGAGCCAGTCATTGTCTTTCAGTGCTAGGAAGAAAACAACGGCAAAAAACCCCAACACTTCCAAAAAGTGCTGCTAAGAAAACTACATGGAATTGTCCAGGTAGTCACCAGGAGTCCATAATTATTCAAAGTCACATGAATGCATAGACACCAGGAGAATGCACAAATCCCAATATGTGTTAATGATTCACTTTCCAAAACGTAAACATTAGTGGGAGGTGGAAAGCAGAATCATTTGTGCCCAAAGCTTCTTCATTTCTACTTAAGGCTTGATTCCTGCTTGTAATTCAATCCCCATAGCATCATTGTATAATAAATACTTAAAATAAAATTAATAAATAAAATAATTTGTTCCCATTTGGTTAAACAGGATTTTTTTTTCATATATGTTGTTGTTTGTCCTGAGAAAAGTGAACCCTTTGATGTATTGGCCCCTACACTTCATGATTCATCTTTCTGCTTATTGAAGTATTTTTCATTATATATGGGCTAGAAATCAAGAGACCATGACTTCTAGTCCTGCCTTAGGCAGAAAGCCAGATGTATTGTGTGCTTTGGAAGGTGTTGGAAATTATCTTCCTTGTGGCTTATCTCACATGGTGAATATATTATGTTTGCGTTTTCAGGAGAAAAATAAACCTCTGAATTTTCACACGAGCTGGTTTTGTAAGTTCTATTTGCTTGGGCTAAGTAAAGATACCAGTAATTAATGCAAACATGAGATTTTTGAATTTTCAGTTTCATAGCCTACAGATAAGCAATCTAATCCTCATTAGCATTGAGCAAATACGGTGCATACTTAACTATGTTTGTAGAAAGAGTACTATGAAACAGTAAACAATGGCTGTAGCAAATGTAACCTGCACAATAAATCCAGGCAATGCATCAATAAACATGAAAAGTTGATTACATGGGCACTTCTTTTTTGTGTTGATAGACATTGCTTTTAAGTGTTTATCTTCAAACATTTACCATGAATGCCTCTTAGTGCATAATCATTTCAATTAGTATATTAAAGACTCATCAAGGTGAATTCAGTATTTGGCTATTCTGGGTAAGAAGGTAGCAGTCTCTTTAAAAAAATTTTCTTGTCATTTTTGGCAGATATTGGAATTTTGGCACCGGAATAATCACATATTGCTAACTGTGGCAAAAGTGGATTTCATTACTACTTTGGTTCTAATAGTTGTATTCATCTCTATCAGTGGTGGGTTCCTCCCGGTTCGGCCCGGTTCTCCCGAGCCAGTAGCAGTGACAATATGACGTCACTGAACTGGTTCTGCCCTCCCTGCTCCCCCGTGCTGCACCCACCCCCTGCATTATTCTTACCTTTTATTTGGCCCCACCCCCAATCTATTGTTGCCTCCTGAGTCCCAGCTGATGGCTAGAGGGAAAAAAAACTGTTTAAACTCTTGCCGCGGGGCTTCAAAGGGCTGCCCTATAGCTGATCAGTGTTAAAAGAAAACAAATGAGTAGATCAGTGCCTGCAAAAATACATGAGTAGATCAGTGCCTGCAAAAAACAAATGGGTAGATCGGTACAGCTCTGCAAGCAGTTAAAAGCCTGGTAGAACAGTACCTCTACTAAATCCTAAATAATTGTCACATGACCATCAAGCCACGCCCACAAAATAAGCCATGCCCACAGAACCAGTCGTAAAAAAAATTAGAACCCACCCCGATCTCCATATAATTCTTTTGTCTGCAAAAATAACCTGCAAGGTACCATAATTCTCATTGACAGAGGGTAAAAATGAGGAAATGCAACTATTGCATGAAAAAGTTAACCATTCAGCAGGAGAAAACATTTTCATTCTAAAGTGGTTGAATCCTTTCATTTGGCTCAGCGGCATCTTTTTAAGCCTAACTTTTCTTCTTGGGTTTCTCCATCAGGGGGGGAAAAAAAACTTCCTATGGACTGGTTAATCACATCAGATAAGAGGAAAAAATTAATTTGTGAGAACTAGGTGAAATGCAGAAAGGGAACCCAAGTGAGTTTACACAAAAGTAAGTTTTCTGTGGAATCCTTGGTACTCTTTAAGCTTTTGTTTTCTTGCAGATGTCACATTGCCCTGCTTCAATGCTAAGCATTGAAGATGTTACCTAATTGGATAATGAAACATCTGCAAGGAAACAACCAAGCTCAGAGTCCATCAAGAATTCCACAGTGCAACTCAGAGCTACAACTTATCTCTTATGTTAGTAAGCTTTCTTCCTTTACTGTTAGTTCATTTGTCTTTGTGCTACATATAAAGCAAAGAACTTCCTTTTCTCCATGTACAATGTGGACCTAGGTGGTTAATGCAGGAAGATATTTTATTCCTGCCTTGCTACCTCACTTAATGTTCCTTCTGTTCATTTCCAATGAAATGCAGTGAATAGCTGGGCAAAGACTAATCTTTTTCTCCATGTGCTATCCACAATCTCAAAAGCAGGGGTGGAAGGAAGATGAGTAGAGAAAGACAGAAAGATGAAAAGAATTAAAAATAAAGGAATTAAGAGAAAGACACATGGCAGAAAGGCAGAAACACAAAATGATAACATATAAGAGGGAAGGAACTAATCTGAATTGGCAAACATCCTTTAAAATGTCTATTGACCCAGAATTTCTAGAAAGGTTTAAGATCTATTGTTCCTTTCTGTTTATCATCTTGGCTATATGATAATTGAAGTGTGAAAATATTAGAGTGTTCAAAATTAAGATAACCCTGTAAGCTGGGTATCAAAACAATGCCTAAATTATAATGCAAACAATTCGGAAACATGAAAGGGAGCATTTGAAACATTCCTGAATTAACTGAACCAGATCTTTTTTTAAAATGCCATCTGGTGGTACATCATATAATCACATATTTTTCATACTTTAGTTCTATTTTGTTTATCAACCATACAATACTGAAATTAATGATTATTATATCTTTGAAAATGGGTATACTGAGGTGTCTACGTGCTAAATTAGATATGGTGAAAATATACGTCTCCTCCACTTTTGTTATTAAATGTAGATTTGGATGAAAGAAAATTAAATGATTCTGCAGCAGTACGATTTAAAGATTCACAACTAAAATTATCATAAATTGTGTATTTACCTTTAGAAGATCTTAGTTACTTGTTGGTATTTTTGTAGTGTTATTTTTGTTGATTTTCCAAATTCCATATTTCTATCGAACATTTCTATTCTATTCTATTCTATTCTATTCTATTCTATTCTATTCTATT
>WNWU01000003.1:51112388-51147497 GCA_012654045.1 Ptyas mucosa
TCTATTCTATTCTATTCTATTCTATTCTATTCTATTCTATTCTATTCCATTCCATTCCATTCCATTCTTCTAATATACAGACCAAGAATATGAATACATTTTTTATATGATGTCTTTTAGAATAAATATTTAAGCACTCTGTTTCTCCATGTAGTAGTATCTGCATGAATACAGTCAATTTAAACAGTTAGTTTTCATTTTTAGGATTGTACCATAATCTAGAAATATAAATCATGTTGGTTCCTATTGGATCAAATTCATAATTACTCAGTTTTTAGATGCACTTCATGCCAGCTTACCATATGATTTTTCTCCTTCATTGGAATTCTTCCTTGTAATATAAATTGAATATAATTTCCTCTTACAGTTATGGTCTATAATTTTTTTTAAAAAATGAATGCTAAGGCACTGCATTAATAAAATACAAATGTAACTTAATTTTTTTCCCTGGAAAATTAAAAAGAAATGTAAACAGTTCAGAAAAGGTTTTGGATTGGATTGCTCTAGATTCCATCTGCAAAAGAAGTCCATCTGACAAGACTTTTGAAGTAAGTTTTATTGTTCCAGGGCATCCACCATCTGGAACATCTTCTCTTTTGAGAGAACCTACTCTTGTTGCCTTCCATAAAGCTCTCAACACATGTTTTCTTAAGCAAGCTTGGGGATCCTCTGGTTATAGAGACCCTGGACACTGGTTATACTGTATGTAAACATCTTCTCTCTTATAGTTTTGCTTTACCTATGCTTTTTTTTAAAAAAAAAATTGAGATCAATTTAGTGTAGAATAGAATAGAATAACAGAGTTGGAAGGTCTTCTAGTCCAACCCCCTGCTTAGGCAGGAAACCCTACACCACTTCAGGCAAATGGTTATCCAACATCTTCTTCAAAACTTCCAGTGTTGGAACATTCACAACTTCTGGAGGCAAATTGTTCCACTGATTAATTGTTCTGTCACGAAATTCCTCCTTAGTTCTAAGTTGCTTCTCTCTTTGATTAGTTTCCACCCATTGCTTCTTGTCCTGTCTTCAGGTGCTTTGGAGAATAGCTAGACTCTCTCTTCTTTGTAACAGCCCCTGAGATATTGGAACACTGCTATCATGTCTCCTAGTCCTTCTTTTCATTAAACTAGACATACCCAGTTTCTGCAACCGTTCTTCATAGAACGGTTCTTCATCTTTAGCCTCCAGTCCCCCAATCATCTTGTGGCTCTTCTTTGCACTCTTTCTAGAGTCTCCACATCTTCTTTACATTGTGGTGACCAAAATTGGATGCAGTATTCCAAGTGTGGCCTTACCAAGGCATTATAAAGTGGTATAAACACTTCACGTGATCTTGATTCTATCCCTCTGTTTATGCAGCCTAGAACTGTGTTGGCTTTTTTGGCAACTGCTGCACACTGCTGGCTCGTATTTAAATGGTTGTCCACTAGGACTCCAAGATCCCTCTCACAGGTGTAGTAGTTAAGGAATCAGTTTCACAGATTGTGAGTTCTGTCCTGCCTTAGACAGAAAGTCAATTTGATGACTATGGACTAGACACTTTCTTTCAGTCCTAGGAAGAAGGAAATAGCAAACCACTTCTGTAAATCTTGCCAAGAAAACTGCAGGTACTTGTCCAGGAAGACTCTGAGAATTAGAGATGATTAAACAGAACAACAAAAAAGATTTTAGTGGGTTTGCAAAACATTACACCAAGATTAATACTTGACCAACAATCAAGCAGTAAACAATGTCCCAATCAAGGAACTACCACCTCAAACAATAAAAAGCCTAATCAAGGAGCCAGCAAGAACACTCCCCCATCAACACTGACAGGGCAAGCCACTAGTAAATAAATAGAGAGCAAAAACCCACTTCCCTCTAGCACTGATGATGTTAATTAGTTGGGTAATGAAACATCTGCAAGAAAACAACCAAGTTCAGAGAGTGCCAAGGATCAAAAAATATGTTTTTAATGTATGCTGCTCAGAATCACTTCAGGTAAGACGGGCGGTCATGTAAATTTGGTAAATAAATAAATGAAAGATCTTCCATGTAAGCAACCATCATGTTGTAAGGTTGCTTTCAGATACCTGACCTTTGACTTTTTTATATCTGGAAATAAAAAAGGGTGGGACAGGGAGTGGAACCTCCCTCTTATTTCTAAATGCTTTTAAAGATCAAACTCACGATGCAATAAAAATCACAAAGCCTATTTATTTATCCTCATTTAACCATGAAAATACCAACAAAAGAAAATGAAAGGCAGCATGGATGCAATAACTGAACATTTTTCTTATGAATAAAAAACTACATGCCAATTTGAGTTCTCCTTCTCTGCTCTGATTTTGACACATAGGTATTTTAATACCCAATTCAACTAAAGATTTATGAAAAAATAATAGGATTCTGGTCTTTTCAGAAGATGAAATTTTTTGGGCAGTTTGATTTGGTTTGGTTTAATTTAGTTTATAAGAAAAATATGTAATAGGATCATGCCTGTGAAGTAACATTTAAGTCTCTGTAAGAATTGTAAAATAGAACAATAAATTAAATCTCAATTACTTGGAGCAGAGATCTTAAATTCCAGCATGAAATATAAGTTATGTATTCCTTGATATTATGGAAATCAATGTATCAGTTTCAAGAAACTATAATTTCATTTTCAGAAAAGCAATGCTTCAGCAATTTAATTTGATTCACTTTCTAACATAGGCGATATTACCTATATTAAACAGACATATCTATTTGTAATTTATAACCTACCAGAATTTAAATAAAGCTCATACTGTATGTGTGGACTGATAGGGTGGAAAAAAGAGTTATTGACTTCTAGTCACAAATACTTGTTCATTGTAATCAGAGCTTCACATCTAACAGAAATGCAGATCTCAAATATTATTATCACTAAAGGGGTAAAGGTTCCCCTCGCACATATGTGCTAGTCGTTCACGAGTCTAGGGGGCGGTGCTCATCTCCGTTTCAAAGCCAAAGAGCCAGGGCTGTCCAAAGACGTCTGTGGTCATGTGGCCAGCATGACTAAACACCAAAGGCACACGGAACGCTGTTACCTTCCCACCAAAGGTGGTTCCTATTTCTCTACTTGCATTTTTTACATGCTTTCAAACTGCTAGGTTGGCAGAAGCTGGGTCAAGGAACGGGAGCTCAGGCCGTTACGTGGCACTAGAGATTCGAACCACTGAGCTGCCGATCTTTTGATCGACAAGCTCAGCGTCTTAGCCACTGAGCCACCGCGTCCCCGGTTATTATCACTAATAATGATAATTAGGTTTGCAGAATGAGTACTTAATTATATCAATTCATGATCATCTATAGTCTTCTTGGATAAACGAATGAAATGTTCATGTATCTATATTATATTGAGCTATTATGACAGACACTTAGAACTAGGGCCAGTTTAAGTGGGTTCCAGCACATGCAGCTGCCTTAGGTCCAAGGAAGATGTTCTAACGAAGAAGACTTATTCAAACTTTCCTTCTTAAGTTCATCTCTACGTTCTGTCTCTTATGAAAGGATTTGGGGTTTGGCTGATGTTGTGGCAGTTTTTTATCTATTGGTTGAACTAGGAGTTACAACTGCTCCTATCTTCTTCCCTGAATGCAGAACAACTAAACAATAGAGCAATCAAAAACTTGTTTTCAAATCTATATATGACCTGAAGTTTCAGAAAATATTTTCTTACTCTTAAAGATTTTTTTCCAAAACAAAAAAGTACTGAGGACTGCAAAAATGCTATATGTTTGTGTGGGATGGGAAAGAAACAATCTTGAAAAGAATCCAGCCTGATTTTTATAAGCATTTGCTTTAAAAAGTCATTTGAATTTTTGATAGAATCACAGATGCTATTTTGCAGCTGCCAAAGAAAAGGGTTTTTTTTAAAAAAAATCTATAAAAAAGGGTTGTTTTCAAACACTTATTTCCCTATTTAATGGCTAAAATACTACTTATGCTAAATTAGAAAAGATGAAAATTATACATTCTTATATCCCAATGTTATTTAAAAAATGAATAAATAACGCATTATAATCTGCAACAAGCAGACTAAATGACTAAATTATTTGGGGGGGGCGAGATTGTCCTTCTCCCCAATTTCCTAACTCAAGGAATAGTTGTGTCCAAAATCCAATAATTACATATAAAAGAAGTGTGTTTGTGTATGTATGTATGAGTGCATAAGCTATTAAATCTATGAATTGGATCATGCATTAAACTATACATATGATGCAAAATTCTGAACTGGTAAAATCTACCAACTTTCATATGCTGAATAGTATTTTATTTATGGCTAAACCAATGCATGTTAGGTTTTTTCCAAAATGGGCTTTGCACCTTTATTTGCCAAGGTTTAAATGGTCTTGACGTTCTCTGAGTTTGGTTTTTTTGCAGAAATCTTATTACCCAAACTAGGTAACATCATCAGTGCTAGTGGTTATGCACAGATTATCAGTGAATGACTAGCACTTTTGATGTTACTTACCTAGAAGTTCAGAGAGCATCAAAGACCCCTCATTTCAATCTTGAGCTACCAATATTCTCCTTTAAATGGTCTAAGTTTGCAGTAGAAACTCTGCTATGAGGATTAGATCTGCATTAAAGGAGTATTCCATCTAAAGCTTAAAGATATATATTTTTTTCATTATATGCATACAGATGATTCAGTTTTCATTATGTTTGTTTGTGTACAGCACAGTAGATCTATTATGTTGTCATTTATAAACTAATGGCTCAAGAGACCATTATGGTCTAAACCATGAAATTGACTCTTTGATTCGCTTCAGAATTCTGTCTAATGGCCTTGCCCTCTTAGGGTCATACATTATTTGAGCATTTGGTTGTTGGCAACAAAATATATCACACTAAGAATTTAGCATTTCTGACTAATGAGAAGATAGCTAACAAATTTTACCATCAATCTTGCAAAAGAAAGACAAACAAAAAAAAATCTAAAGACTATGGTCAATTGCCCACAGATATATATCTAGTTAGGTGAAACATAATTCAACTAGAAAAATAATGATTTTGAATGTTTAAATGCCCTATTCAGAACAATATAACAATTACCCTATAACTGTGATGGCGAACCTATGGCACGGGTGCCACAGGTGGCACGCGGAGCCATATCGGTGGGCACGCGAGCTCAGCTCTGGCACACATGCGTACACCAGCCAGCTGATTTTCAGGCCTTCTGGGCCCACCAGAAGTCAGAAAACACACTGTTTCCGGCCTCCGGAGGACCTCTGGTGGGGTGGGGAAGGCCGTTTTTGCCCTCCCCAGGCTCCTAGAAAGGCTCTGGAGCCTGGGGAGAGCAAAAAACGGGCCCACCGTGCCATTGCATGATAAAAGCGGGGGGGACAGGGCACATAGAATTATGGATGTGGACACGTGTGCGTGCTCCCCCGCTTTTGGCACGTGATGGCAAAAAGGTTAGCCATCACTGCCCTATAACCTCCCAAATCTGAAACTTTGTTGTGTGATTAGTGATTAAGGATTAAGATTTGGATGAAATTCAACCAGTGAACATAGCATATACTGTTAAAATCATGCAATTCTAGTTACCTTCCAATATAAGTTCTCATTGTTCACTTGTTTGTTTCTTCAGTTTTTTCAATCATTCAATTATCTATTATTTATAATAATTTTGACATTTGAATAGGATTATTATGTTTCAGAGCTATGTTGGAGTCTGGGGACCATCCTGGCTGATTGTAGTTTAGAATAGACACTTAAAAATCCATTCCTGAAGAAGACAACTACTGTATTGTTACCAAAAATCAGCCATAAGACAAAACCAATTATAGGTCAAGTACTACCTGTAGTGCTTTCAAGTTGAAAAACAGTACAATGCATACAAAGACAATATTAGAGGGGAAAGTAAGTTCCTAAGGAATCAATTGTAACGTTTTCTTCCAGTCTATTTGGGCTCATCAAATCAAGTATGGAATTAATAGATGTAACCAATTCACTCAATTTGAACAATGTATAAAGACATCATGGATCAGCAAGTCCAATTTGGAAATTACTTCAGAAATAAATGTGTCCCAATCATTTTTTAATTGCACCAAGGAAGGCAGTTATAAAATATGATGGAGTTATCTTTTCAAATATCAAATTGTTATATAGATTGCCCTCAAATTGCAATTAAAGATGTATACACAGAGATGTTGAAAATCTCTGTCTCTGTAAAACCCAGAGATGTTTTACATCTCTTTAATTTTTTTTAAAGTCTTTGTTATATTATAGTGTTTGTCATATTGAATTAGGGGAAGTGACAACACAATCTGGATTTGCTTCAGACAAATCATTCAGAAGGCACAGTGAGTATAAAACATTCCATAATGATATTTGATGCTCAGCACGTTACTATTACAATCTCATGAGTAAGCACCAAGTAATTTGATGATGTTATGAGAAATATCAGAAAGGAATGTCCTTTGCTAATAAAACTCCTTTCCAAAGGCCGGGGGGGGGAACCCCACCAAAAGCTAAAGAATAAAGCAGCCCCAATATTGCAGAATTTGCATATTCCAAAGCACATTGTTGCCTGCAGCTTTTGTTCTCAGCTTCCATTGGTCTCCTGGTGCAGAGAGGATTAACATAATTCAAAGAACAGCATCTTATGTTGCTGTCCTGTCACATAAACTGTAGTATTATGCACAAGGAGTAAATTGAGTGGAAGAGCAATTTACACAAGCATAATGCCATGACAGACCAACAGCTAAAATCTTCTCTCTCTCTATTAACTCTTCTAATTAGCAATGATTTCCAAGTTCTTATGTGGGTCACATTTATTGGGGATTTTTTAAACTGGGATTTTCAGAGAATATAAATATTGTCAGGCGCAAGGAACCAGACCAACTTCATGAATGGGCCAAAGCATTAATCCCCTCCTTGCAGCCTCCTCTCCTTTGGCCAGTAATTCCATCACAATTGGGGTGTTGTGCATAGAAAATCTTTATTTAAAGATAAAGCTGCTCATTCCCCAGCACTAGTCCAAAAAGTTATATTGTGATAAGTTGTTATATTAATTTACCACATTTAATTTGAATGCTTGAGATTGTATGCAGCTGACATTTGTATATTTTCAAGTTCTTATGTGGGTCACATTTATTCAGAATTTTTAAATTGGGATTTTCAGATTTTCATATACAAGCTTTTTAATATATGTATTAGTGACCTGCATACAATCCTACACATTCAATTTAAATGTAGTAAATTAATATATATCTAATGTCTAATATCTATCTATCTATCTATCTATCTATCTATCTATCTATCTATCTATCTATCTATCTATTTTTTTGATTTGATTTATATGCCGCCCTTCTCTGGAGACTCAAGGCAGCTTACAATGCATTAAGCAATAGCCTTCATACTTTTGTATATTTATACAAAAGTCAGCTTATTGCCCCCACAATCTGGGTCCTCATTTTACCTACCTTTGAAAGGATGGAAGGCTGAGTCAACCTTGAGCCAACCTTGGTGAGATTTGAACTTGCAGTAATTGCAGACAACTGATGTTAATAACAGTGCTTTAGTCTGCTGCGCCACCAGGGCTCACTCTATCTATCTATCTATCTATCTATCTATCTATCTATCTATCTATCTATCTATCTATCTATCTCAATTATCCAGGTCATGCTTGTCCCAAAGCTGATTTTCCAAAAGGCAACCAGACTTTATTATTTTTTATCTTTGAAAATGTTTTGTTTCTTACCCTCACTCAGTTAGAACTGAAGAAGTTTCTTGGATGAGAAGTGAAACATTTTCAAGAAACTCCTGTTGTCTTTAGGTCACAGTCTTCTGGTTTCTATTACTACATCACTACTATACTGGCTCTCAGTTATAGTTGCATAGAACCATTGTTAAATAAGCAAATGAACAGACCTTTGGTGTTCTCTAGGTTAGTAATTTAGCACCTTGATAATAGTACTAATAATGCAAAATAGAATTTTTAATTTCATAAATGGTAAATGCCTTGCCTGCAGAGGGAAGAACTACAGATATTCTGGTTCACTATACCTAATTCCTTGGGCCAATCCTTAGCCCAATTGCTAGTACTGAGTTAAATTTTACTTACTGATATTAAATTTAAAAAAGATAGAAAACATCCTTTAATTTTTGTTGGGGTGAGAAAGAGAAGAAAATATTGGAAATAAGATCAATAATACTTGGGCAATTTCAGCCGCTACATGAGAATCTCAGATAAGCGGCTTAGCTAGGTTAATGTTTGGCTGAAATATTTAATGCAAAGTGCCTTAAATTCCAGTGGAAAGAAGCCAAATGCACAGATTAATAATATTCCCTTCAACTTGTGCCAATCAGATATGATGCCATGAATGGTAACTTTGCTGTAGGACTGCTTCATAAAGTGCCATTGATGCTTTTAAAACCTATTAGTAATCCACCATACTGAAGCTGATACTTTTTTTTATTTAGCTTCAATTCTTCTGCACAACATCTTCTACACATTCCCAAAACCAAAGACTTATTTTCAGGAAGTAACACTGAATAAATATTTTAATTTCAAGACTTATTCGTTACCAAGCACACAGATTCCCCACTGTATTTTCCATTGTGATGATGATGAGACTAATTGCACAATAGCAATGAGATTGATGTGAAGTCTTTTTTAAAGGCTAGGAAAAAGATTTTGACCCTGCAGTTTTCGTGTCTCATAAATGAAATAACTATATCCATAGGTTTCATTTCGCTTAAAAAAAAAATTGAAAAAGATCAAAAAAAAATGGATCAAGTGCGCTAACAGAAACCTGGAGCAAACAAACTTACTATATTCTATCTCAAACAATACAGAACAGAATAAAATAACAGAGTTGGAAGGGACCTTGGAGGTCTTCTAGTCCAACCCCTTACTTAGGCAGGAAACCCTATACCATTTCAAACAAATTGTTGTCCAATCTCTTCTTTAAAACTTCCAGTGTTGGAGCTTTTCAACTTCTGGAGTTCATATTCCATTCCTTTTTCTGCATGGATAAATCTTTTTAAGGTCCAAGGTCCCTTCCAACTCTGTTACTCTGTTAACTTCATGGCTGTACATATTACATATCTAGGAAGGATCTGACAGGTAAAGTAATCCATATCTGTTTCCACATTACATATAATTTGTTCTAGTTTAGCACAGATTTCATAATATCTGGGCCACACGCAGAAAATAAATTTCGCAGTATCATATGGTAAAGCGCTTTCCCATATCCCTAAAGGGCCTCCTTAGGGTGCCGTCCGCCAGACAATGCCGGCTGGCGACCCCCAGAGGGAGAGCCTTCTCTGTAGTGGCACCCGCCCTTTGGAATGACCTACCCCCAGAGATACGCACGATACCTGACCTCCGGGCTTTCCGTCGAGCCCTGAAAACACATTTATTTCATCTAGTTGGCCTGGCTTGTTCTGGTTCTGGTTTTAAATTGTAAATTGGTTTTAACTTGGTTGTTTTAAATTGTGGGCCAAAACTATTTAATTATTTTAAATTGTTTTTTAATTTTGTATGCTCTGTTTTTATTTTGGCTGTTCACCGCCCTGAGTCCAGCTGGAGAAGGGCGGTATACAAATTAAATAAATAAATAATAAGTACTGCTGTGTCATTTTTTTTCTCACAGACCATTCTCTTTGTTCGTACTTATTAAATCAGTTTTGATGACAATCCTAATCCTTGAACATATATTTTTATTCTAATATAACATGTTTATCTGAAGAATTTTATTAATGTGTGTGTGTGCCAAGTTTTATCTAATCATCTCTGATATCTAATTTTATATATTTATTAAAGTAGCATATTTAGGGAAAGTTCAATTTGAAATATTTTAGCTTTTTCATATTGATACAAATAACCCCATTGTAAGTACTGGTAGCTAATTAACGGTCTACGGAAATTCTCAGTCATTTAGGTCATGGTTGTCCCAAAGGTGCTTTTTCAAGAGGCAACTGAAGTTTCTAGGTTTTCTCTGAAGATATTTCGCTTCAGAGCTGAAGAAGATTCTTGGATAAAAAGCAAAACATATTCAAAGAAAAAACAGAAAACCCAGTTGCCTCTTGAGAAAAGCACCTTTGGGATATCTAATTAACTTCTAATTATCCTAGAAGGTAGTTTGTGTGACAGTTGAAAAAGCTGTATACAAATAATGTTTTTTGTCACATGCAACTTTGTTTGAAAAAAAAAATCAATAAAATTAAAACGTTTGTGCAGTCCAGATAAAACACAGCTAGCTCTCAGTTTCAAGACTTACCATCTGTTTTCATTCTGAATTTTAACTGGTAGTTTAAACATAGTTCACAGATTTCATTTGTTCTGATATTTTCTAACTGCAAGCTACTAAAATTACAGCTGGGGAACATACGCTGGCACATTTTAATTATATGAATACATTATCTCTGTATGCTTCAGTACTTCATTACATCAGTTATAGATTTTTCTTAATGCTACCGTATAAATGGCATTGCTGTTTTCCAAATCATTATGTGTAGCAGCAGCTCATATTTAGTAAATAATTTTTATAGAATTTTCTGGCATGATGCTAAGATAAATTTGCACAGGACCATTCCTTCTTATTTTCTTTCAGCTTTTAACTCAATGGATATAAGAAACCTCATTAAACTGAATTTAATCACTAGAGACTTTGCCGATAGTTCTTCTTTCTTTAAGATTTCATACCTGTGATTTATTAATGAGTTCTATCAGAGATTAAATGTGATTTCTATCTTTTTTGTATGAGATATTTACTGTTGCATTGTTATCAGGAGTTAAAAGCTGGGGGGAAAGAATGAAGATTGAGGATAAATAATATGTGAAAATATATCAGCCTAGGTTGGAAGACAGGGATTCATTTGTTAATATTTGGTTGGATTCATAAACTTTTAAAATAAAGTGCGAGAGCGCATTCTTGCAAGCATCTATGAATTGTTGTGGTCATCTAGAATTCTGACAGTTTGAGACAGGAACAATACTGCAGATCCATTTCAAGGCCTTTGAAGTTCAGTGAAAGAATACTATTGTGTAACTAGAATGCTTCCTTTTATTTAAAAAAATGTGGGTTTTTTCTCTATCATTTTTCTTTTGCATAATGCACAAACCTTTCATATTAGAATTTTTTTAAAAAAATGTAATGCTGTGTCACAATAATTTGCTGTTAAACAAAATTACTTGAATCAAACTAAATTCTTTATTTAATTTATTAAGTTAATTCATTTACCTTTTTATTTTTATTTTATTTACTTTTTTTTTTTTTAGCTTCAAATCAGCATTGATTCCTGGCAATTGCCTGGGCCAGTCCCTGCAGTTTTCTTGGAAATAATTCATAAATGGTTCCTAAGATTAAGAGACAGTGTCAGACCAAGGCTACCTATTACTTTCAGCCTAAAGTGAGACTAGAACTCTCAGTCTTCCATTTCTGGCTTTTAATCTCGATATCAAACTTGCTCTCATTACATTAACTAAAATTACCGTTTCTAGTAAAGAATTCTATTTAACCATGAGACTTTTGGGGGGGTAGTCGAGAAAGTTAAAACTGAGGAATGAAGTTTATGGCCTATTTTATCTCTAGTGTCCAGCAATCCGAAAGTTGCTATAGGTTTTGTTGGCTACTGCTTAGGATAAACCTATCACATCTTATTGCACTTGTGGAAGCACCAAGGTGCTCTGGGTTGAAAACAATAGCCAGTTAAATGACTGCTGCCTGGAGGGCACCCAGTTGAGGACTCCTTTCAGTACTCAGGTCTCAAACACAGGCTTGCTAACTTCCAACCCAGTGTCTTAACCATGTAAGCAATGGTGAAATCTAAAATTTGTTACTACCGATTCTGTGGGCGTGGCTTGGTGGGGGAGTGTAATGTGTCTGGGTGGGCGTGGCCTTTTTTTTTTAACTTTTAAAACCATTTCAGCGAAGAGGTTGTAAAAGAATGCTTTCAAAAGGCTCTGACAATCCCAGCTGAGTTGCCTGATCAGCAGAGGCTTTTTTCTTTTAAATGCCTCTGACGATCCAAGCTGAATTGCCTGATCTGCAGACTTTTTAAAAAAGTCTCTGCCAATCAGGCAACTCAGCTTGGATCGTCAGAGGCATTTAAAAGAAAAAAAAGTTTTTTTTTCTTTTAAAAGCCTTTGACGATTCCAGCTGAGCCGCACGATCATCAGAGGCTTTTTTTTTTTTTACTTTTAAAAGCATTTTGTAGAAAAATGCTTTTAAAAGTTTTTTAAAAAGCCTCTGATGATCGTGCGGCTCAGCTGGGCTTTGGGGGGGGGGCAGGGATTTTTGCTACCGGTTCTCCGAACCACCCACCTCCATCGCTACCAGATCGGGTGATCCAGTCCAAACTGGGAGCATTTTACCCCTGCATGTAAGCCATTGTGCTCTGATTGATCTATTACCCATAAAGTGAATTTAGGGTCAGCTCAATTATCAATCACTTTTGTGGTAGTGAACATTACACTGAATTGTCTACGTGGCTCTTTCTAAAACTAATACCAGCTAAACTGTCACTAAAGTAGAATTTAAAACAAGGCTGAGGTGGATTCTATTCAGACGATAAAGACATCTCCAAGGGAAGTCAAAATTTTGATGACAACAAAAATGGAGAGGGGAATTAAGTATCTCTGTTGCAAAACAGTAAACAGTTGACATTACTGGACAGAGTATCCTTTGCAAGTAAATGCGAGTTTTGCAAACAGTATTTAAAACATGGGGTGAAATTCAAATACCTAATTTATAATTATTCCTTGCCTCACTTTTTCCCCCCTCCTCCTTTTCAATACTAATGAAATGGAAATCTCTTCAGTAGCTGGTTACCTACTTAATTACAATTTTTAAAAGTTCAGTAAGAACAAAGAAACATTGTCCTATGCAAATCAGAGAATTTTCAGAAAGGATCCTGCTGTGTCCTGAAAGCTATTATTTTACTTTCCTTCTGAACGGTGGTATCTCTTCTGCACAGGCACAGCAGACTAAGCTACATCATATGTAATTGGTCTTCAGCTGGAAAAGATAGACCTAAGTGAAATTATCCCAGAACTAATCATATTGGAATAGGCCTGTAAAAAGTAAAGTATAATTGATTGAAATTCTAAGTATAGGTAGATCAGTTGCCATGTTTCAGCAGTATGTACCTTATCGTAATCACCTGTTGGCAGACGTAATCACTTTACAAGAAGTTGTCAAGTATGTGAGACATTTGGTTTGAGTCATATTATCTCTTCTTGTCATTCTTTCAGGCAACATATGTGGTGTTTTTTAGAGGGACTTCCAACTTATGATTATTTTTCACCTGTGTTTCAAGTAGGCTGCATGACATAAAACATCCAACTGTACTTTGACATTGTTTAACATCACATCACAGAATAAACACTGGGAGTAAGTGCCTTTCTTCCTTACTCCAAGTTCTTGTTTCTCAGAATGACTGCAGTTCATGACTGGGATTAAAGAAATGATTTTTTTTTCAGCATTTGCTTTTCTAACCTTAGCTTTGTTAATAAATGCCATGATAAAAAACATTGGAATAAGTGCTTCCTGTTAATACACATTTCTGAGAATTGACCTTGACAGAATGGCTGTATAACTGAATGCCTGTGATGCATACAAATAGATACTTCTTAAACAAAAAATGGAATAGCAATAATACAACTCAGACTGTATATGAAAGATAACACTGTATATTATCAAAGCTTTATTTTCATTATTTTTTTTAAAGTAGCAACAGCTATGCACAAGAAAGTAAAGATAGTAGCAATAGCAACAGGTGCCTTGGGTGCAATTCCAAAACATATGAAGCATTACTCACTATCAGTCAATTTGCAAAAGGCAACTTTACTTCAAACACCTTACATCCTGCAACAAAATCTTGAATATAATCAAACATCTGCATATTCCATGTTCCTTTCTTTAATTTTTTTAAAAAAATTTTTTAGACATATAGACAAACACACATACAATGTGTGTGTTATTTTTTCTGAACAGAGTATTGGCCGGTTCACAAATTTAAACAATTTTTAGTCATTTCAACACAATTTATTTATGCCCTTTTTGACACAGTATTTATTCTCTCAATTGTTTTCTTTTTTTTTCTTTTTAAATCAATATTACCCATTCATCCTAACTCTAATCTTAACCAAATTCCATTTTTTCCCTTCATCTCTATATTGAACCCCTTAAATTTGAAATCTCAATTAACATAATTCCTAATATTACAATCATTCATTTTGTATCAAAATAATAAACCGAAACATTTTATACCATACATTTCCTTAGGTCTTATTCCAAATAATACACTCCAACATCTTAGTAAAAAATCAGTTAATTATATAACCATTTTTCTCTTTATATAATTATAATAAACCAAATTGCTTCCTTAAATCTTATGCATATTCCAGCTTCTTGAGAAGAATTTGATTGCTGGATAAAAATGCCAAATCCAGTTTAAATATCTAGCTGACTGGCCAATGAACTATTATAGATAATATACAGATTGCTAGAGTTGTGCCATGCTCTTATTGTATTTCTGGTATCATGCTGAGTAACCCCAGTACCAGGGGTAAAATTTTCCCGGTTCGGACCAGATCGCCCAATCCAGTAGCGATGGAGGCGGGTGGTTCGGAGAACCGGTAGCAAAAATCTCTGCCCCTCCCCCCATGCCCAGCTGAGCCGCACAATCATCAGAGGCTTTTTTTTTACTTTTAAAATTATTTTTTCTACAACCTCTTTGGCCGAGGTTTAAAAAAAAAAAGCCTCTGATGATTGTGCGGCTCAGCTGGGATCCTTAAAGGCTTTTAAAAGCGTTTTTTCTACAACCTCTTCAGAGTTGTAGAAACAATGCTTTTAATGGCCTCTGAGGATCCCAGCTGAGTTGCCTGATCGTCAGAGGCATTTAAAAAGCCTCTGTCGATCAGGCAACTCAGCTGGGATCATCAGAGCCTTTTGAAAGTATTTTTTTTACAACCTCTTCACCGAAGAGGTTGTAGAAAAAATGATTTTAAAAGTTTTTTAAAAATTGGCCACGCCCACCCAGTCACATTACTCCCCACCACCACCAAGCCATGCCCACAGAACCGGTAGTAACAAATTTTAGATTTCACCACTGCCCAGTATCTTTAAATTATGTGAGGGAAATTGGAAAATAGAGTTAATCCCTAGGATACTAGATTTGGTAGTATACCTAACATGGTATTTTGTGCCAACTGTTTTGTCAGACCTGCCTCAGCTTGAACTTCTAAGAGTTAGAGTCCAACTCAGGGACGGTTGCCACATTAGTATAATAAGTGGGAGGGGCAGATATGGCGGAAGCAGGGGGCCACATCATGTTCGGGGAGTGTGCACTCGCTACCTTAGAGAGATTGCGCACTCCGGTCCCCAATGCTTCTCTCGTTCCCCAGGTTGCTTAGATTCTAAGGGCCAGAGCCTTCGGCTGATGACATGCAATGCCAGGTCCGTGGTTAATAAAGCCCCCCTCATTCACGATCTTATTCAAGAGGGGGGAGCGGACCTGATGGGCATTACGGAGTGGATATGTGCCCGCCTGGTTTCCGTGCATTCCATCAGCCGAGAGCTCAGGGCAGGGGCAGGGAGGTGGCGGTTATCATAAAAGAAGGTCTGGATCCGAGGGAGACCACTGTACCACAGATAGCCGGATGTGAGTCCCTCTTTGTGAAGTGGGGTCGTGGAGTGCAGATGGGTTTGTTGATCACGTACCTGGCTCCCTGCCACGTGGCAACAGCCCTGCCTGAGCTGCTCAACGTCATAGCCGGGGTGGTGGTTGCTACCCCCAGACTTTTGGTCATGGGGGATTTCAACCTGCCATCCATCGGTGAAACGTCTGAGGCAGCCCGGGAGTTCATGGCTTCCATGACGGCCATGGACCTGACTCAGTTAATTCACAGCCCCACTCACATTGGTGGACACACTCTGGATTTAGTTTTTATCTCTGGGCAGTGGTTGAGTGGCCTTGATATAGGGGATATAGTCATCGAACCCTTGTCATGGTCGGACCACTCGCTCCTTCGACTAGACTTTCTAACCGCTATACCCCGCTGCAGGGAGGCGGAACCAACTAGGTGGTTCCGCCCCAGGCGCCTGATGGATCCTGATAGGTTCCAGATGGAGCTTGGGCCAATTCCTGAGACTCTAGCTCATGACTCGGCTGCGGACTTGGTGGCCGCCTGGAACAGTGCGGCCACCGGGGCCTTGGACCGCGTCGTGCCTTTGCGGCCTCTGACCCGGCATCGAACTCACCTAGCTCCTTGGTTTTCCGAGGAGCTGAGGGAGATGAAGCGCTGGAAAAGACGCCTGGAGAGCGGGTGGAGGACCAGCTGGTCCAAATCTGACCGATCGCTAGTGAGGTCTTATATCAAGACCTATCTAGTGGCGATAAAAGCGGCAAAATCTACCTATTTTGCCACTCTTATTGCATCATCAGATAATCGCCCAGCCGCCCTGTTTAGGGTGACCCGCTCCCTCCTACATCTGGAAGCGCAGGATGATCCCTTGCAGGGTCGAGCTGAGGACTTTGTGCAGTATCTGCATGACAAGATCGCTCAGATTCGGGAAGATCTGGCCTCCCACTGGGTAAGTTCAGACGGGATGATTGAGGCAGGTCTTGAGAATATTATCTGGGAGGAGTTCGATCCTGTGACTCCCGAGGACGTGGACAGGATTCTGGGACGGCTTAACGCAACCACATGTTTATTGGACCCGTGTCCCTCCTGGTTAGTGCTGGCTTCCCGGGAGGTTACATGAGGCTGGCTCCAGAGGATTATTAACGCTTCTTTGAGTGAGGGTGCCCTGCCGGTTGCTTTGAAAGAAGCGGTGGTGAGGCCCCTCCTCAAGAAGCCTTCTCTGGACCCGGCTGTTTTGGCCAACTATCGTCCAGTCTCCAACCTTCGTTTCATTGCGAAGGTTGTTGAGAGTGTGGTGGCGCGGCAGCTTCCACAGTACCTGGATGAAGCTGTCTATCTAGACCCGCTCCAGTCCGGCTTCAGGCCTGGGCACAGCACAGAAACAGCATTGGTAGCATTGGTTGATGATCTCTGGAGGGCTCGGGATAGGGGTTGCTCCTCTATCCTGGTCCTATTAGATCTCTCAGCAGCTTTTGATACCATCGACCATGGTATCATGTTGCGCCGATTGGAGGGGTTGGGGGTGGGGAGCACCATTTTGCAGTGGTTCTCCTCCTACCTCTCCGACCGGTCGCAATCGGTGTTGGCAGGGGGGCAGCGGTTGACCCCGAGGTGCCTCGCTTGCGGGGTACCGCAGGGATCGGTCCTCTCGCCCCTCCTGTTCAACATTTATGTAAAGCCGCTGGGTGAGATCATCCGTGGCTTTGGGGTGGAATTCCACCAGTACGCTGATGATATTCAGCTGTACATCTCCACCCCAGGCCACCCCAGCGATGCCCTTGAAGTGATGTCCCAGTGCCTGGAGGCCGTGCGGGCCTGGATGGGGAGGAACAGGCTTTGTCTCAACCCTTCCAAGACCAAGTGGCTGTGGCTTCCGGCGTCCCGATATAACCAGCTGGTGCCACTGCTGGTTATTGGGGGTGAATCATTGGCCCCCACGGAGAGGGCTCGCAATTTGGGCGTCCTCCTGGATGCACGGCTGTCTTTAGAAGAGCACATGACGGCCGTGGCCAGGGGGGCTTTCTATCAGGTTCGCCTGATACGCCAATTGCGTCCCTTTCTGGATCGGGACTCCCTACGCACAGTCACTCAGGCACTCGTCACTTCCCGCCTGGACTACTGTAATGCTCTCTACATGGGGCTCCCCTTGAGGTGCATCTGGAGGCTCCAGTTGGTCCAGAATGCAGCCGCGCGGGGGATTATGGGAGCAACGGGACGCTCCCATGTGACACCTCTCCTGCGTGAGCTGCACTGGCTTCCTGTGGTCTTCCGGGTGCACTTCAAGGTGTTGGTGACCACCTTTAAAGCGCTCCATGGCTTAGGGCCAGGGTACTTACGAGATCGCCTTCTGCCGCCAATAGCCTCCCACCGGCCAGTACGTTCGCACAGAGAGGGCCTCCTTAGGGTGCCGTCCGCCAGACAATGCCGGCTGGCGACCCCCAGAGGGAGAGCCTTTTCTGTAGCGGCACCCGCCCTGTGGAATGACCTACCCCCAGAGATACGCATGATACCTGACCTCCGGGTTTTCCGACGAGCCCTGAAAACACATTTATTTCATCTAGCCGGCCTGGCTTGACCCTATTGTTCTGGTTTTAAATTATAAATTGGTTTTAACTTGGTTGTTTTAAATTGTGGGCCAAAACTATTTAATTATTTTAAATTGTCTTTTAATTTTGTATGCTCTGTTTTTATTTTGGCTGTTCATCACCCTGAGTCCAGCTGGAGAAGGGCGGTATACAAATTAAATAAATAAAATAAATAAATAATAAATAAGTAAGAACAATCCTTAATTCCATTTGTTGAGAAAGGTATAGTTGACTGGAAGTCAAGTGAATTACAATAGGGCATAGCCAGAACTGAAGATCATATGCCAACATCTCCAAATCTAACGTTTTCCTCCCTTATTTGCCTCCCATCACTGCCACACACACACCCCATGTCCAATCAAATTCAAACATAACGTTTTTAGAACAGTTGTTCTAGGCATAGGTTTGGTATGCAGCTGCATTCCAGTCCCAATCAGTTGATCTTGAAGCCCAACTCGGAGAATTACAGTGAACTTTCGTTTCCCTTGAAGCATCCTCTCCTCCCATCCAGCCCCCTGGATTTTATGGCAGCTGATATTGAACGGTTGTGAAGCACAAGTGTGAGATGGAAGCTGACACATTTTAAATAATTGAGTCTCCAGTGACAATTGTATGAGTGTGCCCATACGCCCCTTCTCTTATCTTTGTTGTATAGAAACTCAACTATACACCCAGAATAGATCCTATTAATCTATGCTCACTATTCCATTACTCCAAAATTCTCAGCGAATCATTAAAAAGAAACAAAACAAGCAAACAAATAAAAACAGAAAATCTGCAGCCATCCTTGTGGAGGTACTGTAGCGTTTTTTCTCTCTGCTTACTTTGTTAAGATTATTTGATAAGACTATTTTGAGCTATGATTTACAAAATTGTTTATGGCTGTGGACAACTTCAAGTCAGATTTGACTTCTGGTGACTGCCTGGACTAATCCCTACCATTTCCTTGACAACAATTCAGAAGTGGCTTGCCATTGCCTACTTCCTAGGGCTGAGGGAGAGTGACTAGTTCAAAGTCACTCAGCTGCCTTTGTGCCTAAGGCAGGACTGGACTTCACATACTCTGGGTGTTTACCATGGTGCTTTACCACTACACCGAACTGGTCCTATTAAAACACACACACACACATAGCCATGTTAGGAAACGGCTATTGCCTAACTGGTTGGGTTGGCAATATATATAAACCATCAATGCATGTTTGCAGTCAAAATGTAATGTATAGCTTTAAGACTGTAATGCTGTATTGCATCGTACTGTATTCTGATTGGCTAGCTCTGTAGCAAATGTACTTAAGAAGAAGCTTGAATCATGGCTTATTTTTCTTATTACATTATTATTGCTTACTCTGCTCCTCTCTGTCTGTTCTCTCTGCATGATCACTGATTGATCATTGCTACTTGTTGTCTTCTACTGTTTTACTAATTGTTTTACTGCTGTACTTGTTCCTGTTTGCAACTCCAAAAAGAACTGACTACAACAACTGGTAAGAAGACTTTGTTCTTGGAATATCCCTGGATTGACAATTGAACTATCTTTATCTGTGTATGACCTGGATTGTTTATTGGACTTTGCTTTGCTTTTTCCTAAAAGTAAAAGAATATCACAACTCAGTGTGTCTGTGTACTGACAGTGCTTATTCACAATCACTCTCAGCCATTTCTCATGTGCACAACCTTGCTACTCAAGAGTTACTCTGCGCATATTCCTTAACACACACACACACACTTTTTATTTTATTTTGTGGAACTTGTAAATTGTTGTAAACTATTTTACTTTTTTAAAACTATTATCCAGCTTTCCAAAATATTGGAAAGCTTATTTTGTGCATTGGTTTTAACAACTTTCCTTACTGAGGATGGCACTGGATTCTATGTTTCACTGCTGCACATCCCCTATTGAAGCAAACATGGGTGTGTCATCACATTTCTATGCTAAAACAACAACAATGAAAACAGACCAGTTTTGTTTCAAAATATCACTGAGCAATGTAGAACAATGCACTGCAAAAATTCTTGCTGCAATTCTCAGCTATTAGCTGGCAATCCTAATTATCTATCTAATTAATATTCCATTCTGTGAAGATTAATGAAGTGAATATTGGAACCTCCAGAGCACTATCAGATAATTTTGCCCTGCGTGGTAATGATTCTAAAGTTCATATTAATCTTGTACTACAGACTTAGCCAGTTCTCAATGCTTGGTTTGACTGCAAATCAAGGGGCATTCTTGCTAAAATCTTATTGTGGTTAAAAAACTGAAATGAATGCTTGCCTGGCATGTTAAATTTAGTGAGTTAACCTTTTCCAAAACATCTGGACATTAGGGATGCTAGGAAATTGCACAGATCAGAGGTTTTTTTCCTGAATTTAGAAATGTCTAGTACTTACTGTAATGTTTTTCAAGTAGATGTGATTTATAGCATTACCGCTACTTTTAGGAGACCGATCTCTAAAGTTTTGATCTCCATGACTAGGATTATCTGTCTGTCTGTCTGTCTGTCTATTGAATTTATTTGCAGTCCACCTCATAACGAAATTACTCCAGGTGGTTTACAGCATTAAAACATTAAAATCCTAACAAATACACATCTCTAAAACAATAAAAATTCCCAATCAAAATAAAATTATACTTAAAAGATGGGGAGGGAACAGGATGAGTAGAAGACAAATGGGATTGCCTCTTAATTTATCAACCACATGTAGTGTGACGCTCCCCTATTGGGTCCCAAGCCATCTGGGAGAACCAGGTCTTCAGGCTTCTGTGGAATGTCAGAAGGTGGTAGCCAATCTCACCTCAGGGGATAAGCTGTTTCAAAGGGCAGGAGCTACAGCAGAGAACATCTTTGTCCTGGACCCCGCCAGCCAGATTTCCTTAATCAACAGGGCCCAGAGCATGCCTCCTGTGCCAGTGTGGATGGGGCAAGCCAGTCCTTGTGGATGAGATGATTCCTGTTCTGTCCCCTCCCTGCTTCAGGAGCCCAGACAAGCACACACACAAACAGAAGTGTACGAAAGTCGTTTATTCACCATTCATAAACAACAAGCTGGCAGCGAGCCCGGGAGAGATAAAGACAGCTGTTATTTTGAGTTGCCACGGCCAGTCCCTGATAAGGCTCTCCGGCATGTCCAAAAACAAACAGTCTTAAGGTTAGCAAACACTTATCTGATGCAGTACTTCAGGAAACAAGCAGCCAAGTTAATAATTTGTTCGTCACAAAAGCCAACAAGGTAAGGTCAGCTCCTTTTATACCTTGTGGGGCATTGGCTTTGTGACTCATCACCTCATGCTCGGCCCCACCCACTCCTTTGCTGAGCCGTCTCTCTGATCGTCGCCACCTGGGATTAATCCACTCCCTCTCCTCATTAACGTCTGACTCAGAGGAGCTTTCCTCCTCAGGGCTTTCAGCTGGGGCCTGGGGTGGTGCCAAACCAGACGGGCCAGGAGAGGGGGGCCTTGCCGCCTCCTCCTCTTCACTTTCGGAGGGTTCTTCCTCCGAAGGTCCGGGCTCGGGAGCCGAAGACACAACAATTCCTCAAGTAACCTGGAACCATGTCACTCAGGGCTTAAAGGTAATAATCAATAGCTTGAATTGCATCCAGTAGCAGACTGGCACCCAGTGCAGCATATGGACCAGTGGTGTAGTATTGACCATCCTAAGGACCCAAAGATCTGCCCGTGCTGCCACACTCTGTGCCAGTTGAAGCTTCCCAATGCTCTTCAAGGATAGCCACATGTAGAGTTGCACTAGTCCAGTTGTGACATGATACATTTTGCACGAGACCTCTTTCATTCTGGCCTTCAATGTCTAAGTGCCTTCCTTTAATAACTTTAATAACTCAGTGAAATGAAGAAGATATAGAGAGTCAATGAAGAGGCCACAAGATAGAAGATCTGTATCTATTGCTTGAGTCTCAAGAGGATTCAAATTCATTTGGAAAAAAAAATGGATGGAATCAGCCCAGCTGGAAAATAATGGCATTTAAGCAAGTAATTAAAGATTAATAACCATGCTCTGACCTCAATTCTCATTTGACCAGCTTCAAATCTCAGAATTGTATTAGATATACATTTTAGGGCTTGGAACACTGCTCTAATGAATTTGGGTTGTACAATTTCCATCTGTGTGTAATTTGGATATGGGCCTAGCTGGGAGCAGCTGAGCCAGAGGTTTTGGCTGAGAATAATTTGAAAGCTGTAGGATACTTTCTCCTCTTTTTCTATGGAGAATCCTAAAATGGCTGAAAAACTTTTTTTTTGAGCTTGTGCTACCATATTGATGATGCTTTCCCTGACCCTGAATCTTAGAAGACAACACCTAAATATTCAAAGCCCCTCACCTACTCAATTTCCAGTCCTTCTATTAACCAGAAAAGCTCCTTTTTTATAAGTGAAGATCATCATTAATTCTTAACTTCATCATATTTTCTCCAAAAGCTCAATGTGGAATTTATCCCATTTTCATTTTACAGTCACTGTGCATTGCTGGCTGGAAAAAATAAATTGGATTCCTCTCATCCAAGCAACATGGCAGCCTTCTTGGTTCTCTGAATCAAGCCTAATGCTTCTCTGGTTATATCATGAAGGAATTCTTTTGCAAGAGATAAATAAGGAGAAATGGAGCCCGTCGCAGGACCAAAGCAACAGAAAACGGGAAATGGAATGTAATTGGTGTTCTATGAGCTTGGTTGCTTTCTTGCAGACATTTGCCATATTTTTCCATCTATAAGATGCCCCCATCTATAAGACGCCCCCATGTTTCATGTAGTTTCTTGTAAGAAGCACCACTATAAGCCATTGCTATGAAGAAGCCATCTTGTTAGAGTGAATAATACAACAAGAACAGGAAATGCATCACAGGAACAATAGAGATGAAACCTACAGTGGCAATGTGATACAGGAAACAACTACAATAAGAGAGGAATGATAGAGCTGCATATAAGATAGACTCACAGGGGTCCTCAAACCTGGCAGCTTTAAGAGTTGTGGACTTCAACTCCCAGAATTCTGGGAGTTGAAGTCCACAAGTCTTAAAGCTGTCAAGTTTGAAGACCTCTGAGATAGAGGCTCATACAACATTTGTGGCCTTCTCCTTGGCCTGTTGTGTATAAGACGCACCTCAATTTTCAAGTAAATATTTTAAAGAAAAAGTAGCATCTTATACATGGAAAAATACAGTATTATCCAAACTTGGTAACATCATCAACACTAGGACTGATAATGTTTCTTAGTTCAGAAATCTCTCATTTCAACCCTGAGCTACAATATTCTCCCTTCAATGGAATATTCATTAGCTTATTTTAAGCTATATATCAATTTCCTTTATTGGTCATGCTTCGCTAGGAAAAGAAAGGAAGAAAAAGTCACTCTGGCTTCTTGTTGCCACCTTGATAGAACTCTCATGTGCTGTCACAATAAAAGGATGCCAAAACTGGAAGCTGGCATGGAAAATGGCCCAATTTACATTGATTTCTCTAGAGGATAATTATCTCTTAAGTATCTCTCTGTAATTTAATCAAATATTAGTGGATCCTGAAACACCAGTGATGAAAAAAATGCACAAAGCCTCGTGCCGTAACACTCAAATAGGGTCAAGTACAATCCTGAACTCAAAGATAATCAGAGAGATGGAAGGAAACCAAAGGTAATAAAACAGCATTTTCCATTGAAAAGAGTGACAACATAGAACTTGCAAGGAAATAAATGAGCCAAAAACACATTCCAAGGGAACAAGAAAGCTCCCTAGCCCATCACAATTTCAACCATCGAGATTGATACAACTTCAGATATTTTCTACTATTTTGTTTTTTTACTTATTGTTGAGTTCAAGTGAAACAAGCAGTGATTGACTTGAGCTGAAATGCTCATTTCATTAGATTGGGGAAAAAAATAATTCCATCCTAAAATAGTCTAAGCTGCACTATAGGTTCATCTGAGAGGCTCAGGTCACTGTGAAGGAAGTAGAACATAGAACATCATCAGAGTTGGACGGGACCTTGGAGGTCTTCTAGTCATACTCCCTGCACAAGCAGGAGACCTGTGATGGCGAATCTATGGCACATGTGCCACAGGTGACATGCATAGCCATTGGTGGGCACGTGAGCTTGTGCGCATGTGTCTAGTGCGCATGTGTCTACCAGCCAGTTGATTTTTGGGCCTTCTGGACCCACCAGAAGTAGGGAAACAGGCTGTTTCCTGCCTCTGGAGGGCCTCAGGGGGTGGTGGGGAAGGCCTGTTTTTCTCTCTCCCCAAGCTCCAGATCCTTTCTAGGAGTCTGGGGAGGATGAAAATGGCCTTCCCCACCCCACCCCCGAGGCCCTCTGGAGACTGGAAACAGCCCATTTGCCAACTTCTGGTGGGGAAAGCTGTTTTCACCCTCCCCGGGTTCCTAGAAAGGCTCTGGAGCCTGGAGAGAAAGAAAAATGGGCCCACTGGGCCATTGCACGCCAGGAGTCGGGAGAGTGGGGGGGTCATGCGTGCATGTGTGGGGGCGGGGCACATAGAATTATGGGTGTGGGCATGCACACATATGACCTACCCATGCTCTCCATGCTCCTGGCATACAATGGCAAAAAGGTTAGCCATCACTCCCTATACTATTTCACACAAATCACTGTCTGGTCTCTTCTTGAAAGCCTCCAGTGATGGCACACCCACACCTTTTGAAAGCAAACTGTTCCACTGGTTGATTGTTCTAACTGTTAGGAAATTTCTCCTTAGTTCTAGATTGGTTCTTTCCTTAGTTAGTTTCCATTTGTTGCTTCTTGTCTAGCCTTCTGATACTTTGGAAAATAAGTTGAGCCGCTCTTCTTTTGTGGCAGCCTCTCAAATATTGGAGCACTGTTATTATGTCACTAGGCTAGACGAGACCTTCTTTTCCTTCTTTTCACCATACTAGACATACCCAACCGTTCTTCATATGTTTTAGCCTACAGCCCCCTAATCAACTTCGTTGCTCTTCTTTGCACTCTTTCCATAGTGTCAACGTCTTTTAAATATTTTTTTTAAATTATACAGCATATGTATATCAACCTGTGAGAAACAATGGTCTTTCTTTAGTATTTTTTACAACAATGTTGCATTCCTTGCATTAGTTTCATTGATTTTCACTCTTGGTTGCCTCTAATTGCTGTAAATCAGGTTGATCAAACAGCAGAACACGGTTATCCATCCACAGTATGATCTCTGTGCGTCTCTTATAAGGAAGATGAAGAAACATAAGCACCAAGGGCTAGACTAATGTGGGGTAATTAAAAAGAAAAAGGAAAACAGCTGGCTATCAGGTAGACACATCTAAGTAATAATACATAGAATTAATATGCTCTTATTGTAGGATCTCAGACTGTGCAACATCAGTTGTATGATTGTAATATAAATTGTTGCCTTTGTTTTCCTTTATTATAATTTGCCCTCCTTTGTCCGCCCTTATGGTTCATAAATACTGAGTTGTTTTCCAAAATTGAATGTTGACATAAGCTATTGCAGTTCTAACATGCATATTTATAATATATTATTTTACCTTCATAATATACTTTAAATCCATGAGCACTCACTGCAAAGTCACTGGTTAATCGTAATGAAAATACAGATTTTGTGGAGGTCACAGGTGGAGGAAGATGAAATCCCGTTAACCTGAAAGCAAGCAAACAAACAAACAAACCCTGATTATTATTATTTTTCACTCAGATAAAAGTAAGCTGGACTGGCTGAAATAATTTTGAGGTTATTTACCCTGTCATGTTGCTTAAGGAATGGCATGCCCTCTTCAAAACCCATTAAGATCAATGCATAAGATGAAACTCCAGAATACCTTAGGGCACAATTAAGTGATTTCCACCAAAAGCTGGAATTTATCTTAAAGAGTCAGAGCAGTCAAACGACTTAGGTTAAAAATTAATTTTAGCCAATAACTAACATACATAATTTGCACTCAAGATTTATTTGATATCATTCTGGACTCAGCCTGAAGGATGGAATTTAGGGGATCTTATGAAACCAAAATATATGTCCCTTACAAACCCTGGTGGAATAGGATCTAACAGCTGTATTCTCCTCGTACTACATATTTGAAACCTATAAGATAATTGTGCTACAGGTTTTAGTCTCAAATACTTTGAGTCCCCCTGGCATAGAATTATCTTCTTTCATGCAGAAAATCTTTAAGATGGCAGTTACAGTTTTTGTTTTAATTCATCTTTTTCTGACTGAATTTGGGTATTCTAAATTGCTATATCATGGAAAAATAATTTTAAAGTTTTTTATAAAATAAAAAAATAAAAATTTAGAGTAAAAAGCTCCACTGACTTTGCCACTGAATCCCACTTCTTCATTTTGCATAAATGAAAAGGTACTGAAGCTGAAGCTCAAATACTTTGGTCACCTAATGAGAAGAGAGGACTCTTTGGAAAAGACCCTGATGTTGAGAAAGATTGAAGGCAAAAGGAGAATGGCATGGAAGAGAATGAGAGGGTCAGGTAGTGTCATCAACTCAATGAACATGAATTTGAGCAAACTCCAGGAGAGTGGAGGACAGCGGGTCCATGGTCTATTGCAAAGAGTCGAACAATACTTAGTGACTGAGGCTTCCAGTGGCGACGTTGTGGCAATGCAGAGGAAAGAGGACGGTTTCCGTCCTTTAACTCTGATTTTTTCACAATTGGGGACCCTTCGGGGTGCAGAGAGCCTGGAGAGCCACGCAAAATAAAGGGGAAGCCTTGAGGGTAGCGAGGTGAAAGGTGATCATCCCTGCAATGAAAGGAAACCCCTTAAACCTGGCATGAAAGCGTCTGCTATTGCGAGATGGCAGACCCAAGGCCAAGACTAATCACAGACATTGCGGAAGCAAAGATATATTTAACAGACTGTGTCATTGAAGTGAGTAAAAATACCCCAAAACTGTAATAGAGAAGAGTCCAAAGAAAGAGTAAGTCCATGATTTTCAGTGAAAGAAGGAAGCTCAATTTGCGACGGAATCCTCAAAGCAAGCGGCAACCCAGCGGGAAGGGCTGTGAGTCAGCAAATTAAAATAACTAAAGATTAAGAGAAGGGAGACAAAGAACTTTGTGGCAAGAGCTTTAGGAGGAGAGGAGTAGCAAGAAGGTGGCTGGGAGAGGATTGGAAGGTGTAATTTGAAACCCAGAACGAAGAAAGGGTGAAAATACTTAGTGACTGAACAACAACAAAAATCCCTTGAAGGTAGAATCTATCCTAGAATTAGAATATTTTAGAGGCAGGATATCTGACTATTTTAGGGTTTGCTAAACCTAATTTGAAAAAAAAACAAAAGATGGAATATTCATATGTTAATTATGCCAGAATCAGAGGTAGTATTCAGCCGGTTCGGACAGGTTCAGGTGAACCAGTAGCAAAAATCGTGGGTGGTCTTGCCCACCTGCCTCAGCTCTATGTTGTCCTATTTAAGCACATTTTCGATGCCGGGTGCAGAATGTGCACGTGTGAGCAAGCACATGTACAGAAGTCTGGGCATGTGCGCGTGAAGTGAGTGTGCATGCGTGCATGCGGTGAACCAGTGGTAACAAAATGTGAAACCCACTGCTTGCCAGAACCAATATTTATCTTAATCTAAAATGTTCTTTTTCCTACCTGAAAGGTAAAGTATTTAGAGAAGACTTTTGCTTTTGTTTTGATATATACAGCACCGAAAAGGAGGCAGAATATCAGGCCACACCCAAAAACACTTAGTGAAATCAAATTTTTTACTTGTTTTATACCTAATAGAGACAGAATCTTGCTAATCTAAATCTATAGTGTTCTAATCCTGCTAGTTAGACCCTGAGAGATTCTAGGGCCGAGATGGCGAACCTATGGCACGCATGCCACAGGTGGCATGCGGAGCCATATTTGTGGGCATGCGAGCATTGCCCTAGCTCAGCTCCAGTGCACATGCGTGCACTGGCCAGCTGATTTTTGGGCCTTCCGGGCCCACCAGAAGTCAGGAAACGGGCTGTTTCTGGTCCCCGGAGGGCCTCCAGGGGAGTGGGGGAGGCCGTTTTCACCCTCCCCAGGCTCCAAGAAAGCCTCTGGAGCCTGGAGAGGGTGAAAAATGGACCTACCGGGCCCACTGTGCCGTCGTGTGCCAAAAGTGGGGGTTGCACGGGGAGGGGGGTCATGCGTGCATGCGCAGTGGGCGGGGCACATTGAATTATGGGTGTGGGCACACGTGCATGCAACCCTCCTGTGTTCCCCCCACTTTTGGCACATGACGGCAAAAAGGTTAGCCAACACTGTTCTAGGGTGTAGCTACTCTGAACCTCTTCCTTCTCCCCCATCCATTTTGGGAATGTGTAGTCTATTAATCTGGACTTTTCTCTGGAATATACTGCCACCTCCCTGGGAAACTGTGGTGCTGCCAAGATCCCCCTCCACTGCTTTTCTAGGTACACATTCCATCACACATCGTCAGTATCTGCATTTCCAAGGCTTTATTTGAATGTAGTACTCATATCTTTTCAGATTGTTCTGTGAAGAATATACATTATAAGCAAGGGTCTTTCTTCTTATTCACTCCACTCTTCTTACTTGTACATGGATAAAATGTTCAAGTGAATGAACAATAACATCAAATAAATAATGATACATGCTAGGTATGCATGTTGCAATTTCTCAGGGAAAAACATATTTGTGAAATTTTGTTGTGCTTTCCCAAGTGCATTTGAAATAGAGGACAGGAAACAGTGGCTGCAAGGAAAGCCATCTTGTATTCTGAAGAATATATGACCGTACTACTTCCTATGTCATAAAATTATTCCAGATGATTTGCTTCATGAGTTAAATGCAATAAAAGTTAGATTTCCATCTGTTCTGCATTGTCTTCAATACCCCTGGCTTGTTTTTAATTTTAGCATTGACTGACGAACAGGTTCATACAGAGCAATGATCATTCTTTGCAACAGCTTCTATTCACACTGGATATAATGGAAATTAAGTAGGCATAATTCAAAATTAAAAGGGAAAGAAATGCTGATATTTGGCAATCAGAGACACAGTTTTCTCTGTGCTAATCAGCAATGCCACATTTAATGAGTTAAGTATATTGTATTTTTGAGCTACATTTTTAAATTAAAAATGGTTATTTATCTTTCAGGCCTAGACCTTCAGATGATTTTTTTTTAATTCAGAGGCATTCCCTAACCCTTACCTTATATATGAGATCAGTATGGTACAATAATTCTCTTCCTAGGACTGGAGACCAAGATTCAAGTTCACAGAAACTCACTTAATAACTTTGAGCCAGTGGTGAAATTCATTTTTTTTTAAATTACCGGTTCTGTGGGCGTGGCTTGGTGGGCGTGGTATGGCTTGGTGGGTGTGGCTTGGTGGGCATGGCAGGGGAAGGTTACTATGAAATTTCCATCCCACTTCACTCCAGGGGAAGGATACTGCAAAATCCTCATTCCCTCCCCACTCCAGGAGCAAGATATTGCAAACTCTCCATTCCCATCCCACTCTGGGGCCAGCCAGAGGTGGTATTTGCCGGTTCTCCATACTGCTCAAAATTTCCACTACCAGTTTTCCGAACTGCTCAAAATTTTCGCTACTGGTTCTCCAGAACCTGCTGAATTTCATCCCTGCTTTGAGAACTACTTGTATAATTTGAATGAGTCAATGCTTTATTTTTAATTGTTGAATTGCCTTAAATGGGGTAATTTTGCTATTTTAGTAGCTTTTCTTCCTGATTTTATCCTTCCCCTATGAGTTTCTTTCTCTGTAAGTATATTCAGTGCTACCAAGTGAAAAAAGTGTGTTCAAATTCATTACTATCAATACTTCGTCCATATGGGAAAATACTCTACATTAACACAATTTTTATAGGCTTACAAAGCTTTAAAATGATAAAATAAAGTTCTGCACTTGAAGAAAACTATCCAGCATGTATGGCAAATAAATCCATGAACAGTAGTCTATATAGTTTGGAGGGAGATTATTATTTTGAATGAGTTTTTTAGATTGATGTGCATTTATAGAACAACTGAACAATTTTCATTCTGAAATGGTATAGCAGCTATCAGCCACATGGTGTCCTCTAGATAAGTGTAAATCCGAGGACCTGAGAAATCTGGAATGTATCACTAATTTGGGTATGGCTGAGACTGAGCCTAACACCTCATGAACTTTTTTTGTTCTTTGTAAATACAAAATCAATATTAGTTTGGATTCTCACATCCAAACAGAAATTCTCACATTCACTAATCTTCCAAAAATTCACACACACACAGAGAGAGAGAGAAATCATAAACTTTTTTTCAAGAGCCAAATACTACCATGATAGATATGCTAAATATAAAGTTTGGCAACACAAGCTTTATTCATTTTGAGAGCTTCACTACTGTTTTCTGCTCATCTAAATTTGCTAGAGTCACTATCTAAAGGGTAATTGGAACAGCATGAAATACTGAACTGGCTTGGTGAACATCAAAAAGAAGAGAAATGGGAACCATCAGAAATGCTTCGTAAGTTCTCTGCATGTTCCGTCATATTCGAGCATGACAAAGAGCTGGTGGTCTCCTTTGAGGGAAAAAACTACGGTAATCTTTTTTGCTCAGAAACTTCCAGTTTTGTGAAGAGCTCTAAGATAAAATGGGCTAAAAGTTTTGATATAACATATGGATGAACCAATGGGCAGATATGTGGTTAAAAGGGTTGAAATTTAGATTGTGTTATGACCTTAAAGACAATTTTTAAAAAAACGATGAATCGTTGTGATATGTGAGAAATTATGCAGAATGTACAAAGATACTTCAAATGCATGTTGCAAATGTAAACAATATGAAGGACATTTTATCATGAATGGTGGACATGTACAAAAAGTTAATCATTTTAAAATTCAAATACATATTTTGATGCAGAAGATTTTAAAGATCAATATTCAGTGGAAGCCAGAACTTTTGCTTTTAGGATTAACGAATGAACAGGAAAAAAAGCCACTGAAGATTATTTCAGCATATGAAATATATTACAGCAAGATTATTACATGCACAGAGATAGATTTGACACTACTCTATGCAAGAATGGTTTGTGAAATTGACATATCTCGCTTATATACAGTTCGTCTGCGAACTGTCCTTAAACATCACACTTTGCTTCTTGCTATGTTACAGAGTCCCCAACTACGATATTGCACATGTGAACAAGTTAACTACACTACTACCATGGGCAGCCTCTTGACTATACCCTGTCATCTTTCTGGGTGACCTCAACCTACCTCTTATTAATTGGACAATAAATGAATGTATAACTGAACCCATCCATACAACCCTATACAATGCTGTTACTAATCTAGGTCTAGATCAACTAGTAACTAACAACACTAGACTCAACAACTGCCTCGACCTCATCTTCTGCAACAGCTTAAACTCAATTTATGGACTACAAATAAAAGAACCCTTTTCCAATAGAGTTATTTGCCAACAGTGACCACAGCATGATAGACTTTTGTCTGAATATACACCCTTACAAAGATCACCATAATAATGGGATACCCAACTACAACTTCAAAAAAGCCAACTATGATCTCATAGACACAGACCTCTCATCTCTTGATTAGCAAATTCTATTCTCTAACTGTAACACTGCCGACGACCATTATAATATTTTCTTGCTCGAAGTCAATAGAGTTATTAAACTATATGTACCACTAATCACCACCAAAACCAGGAAAAACAAATTTACCCATATCAATAAGAAAGCTCCAATTAAAAAAAAATCCCTTTGGCATAAAAACAAAACTGGCTATGTAGCTAACTTTAAAAGCCGCTACAAAAATATATGCCACCAAATAAAAACTGAATGCACCAATTACCACATCAAACAAGAAGAAAACCTTCTGCGAACGAAATCCAATCATGCCTTCTATAATTTTGTAAACAACAAACTTAAACACTCAAGATCCATCCCATCCCTAAAAGGACCTAACAGTAAAGAATGCAAAGATGGAGCAGTTAAAGCAAACCTCTTTAACACATTCTATGGCTCAGTTTTTGTTAACAGCTATGGCTCATGCCCAACATTCCCTAGTCGTACTACTAATGACTACAATGATCTAACACAAATAGATTTCACAGAAGGTAATGTTGAAAAGGCACTATGTAGACTGAAACCATCTCTATCTATTGGACCTGATTGACTATGTGCATACTTCTTAAAAAAGCTTTCCACTGTTATAGCAGAACCCCTAAGCATAATTTTTGAAAAATCTTTCAGGACCAGTTCCCTACCCAGCCTATGGTCACTAGCCACGGTCATCCCTATCTTCAAAAAGGGAGACCCCAGCCTAGTCAAAAATTACAGACCAATCTCTTTATGCTGTAACACCTGCAAAGTCATGCAATCAATCATCAACCGATCTATTACCCTCCACCTAGAAAGAAACAACCTACTCTCTAATAAACAATTTGGTTTCAGAAAAAAATTATCCTGTAATCTACAACTTCTACACTGCAAAAACATATGAACTATACATCTTGATCAGGGCAAAGCAATAGATGCAATTTACATAGACTTCTGTAAAGCCTTTGATTCAGTGGTACATGACAAACTACTTCTAAAACTAAAATCCAACGGCATCTCCGGACCCCTCCATAATTGGATAACTGTGTTTCTGTCAAACAGACAACAAGTAGTCAAAATAGGGAGTGTCCTATCAAATCCTGCACCTGTTAATAGTGGTGTCCCCCAAGGCAGCACTCTAGGACCAACACACTTCATACTATACATAAATGATCTTTGTGACCATATTATAAGTAACTGTGTTCTCTTCGCCAATGATGTTAAACTATTTAACACTACCAACAATGCTGCTACCCATCAAAAGACCTTGACTTTGTGTCAGAATGGTCAAAAAATTGGAACTCCAAATCTCAATCAACAAATGTTCTGTCTTACACATTGGCAAAATGAATCAGAACACTAAATACAAGCTAAGTGGACATGACCTTATAGATAATCCTCACTCCATCAAGGACCTTGGAGTACTCATATCAAATGATCTAAGTGCCAAAGCCCACTGTAACAACATCACCATAAAGGCATTAAGGTTTGTAAAGCTAATCTTGCATAGCTTCTCTGGTAATATTACACTACTAACCAGAGCATACAAAACATTTGCTAGACCAATTCTCGAATACAACTCACCTGTCTGGAACCCGCACTGCATATCGGACATTAATACAATTGAGCGCATCCAGAAATATTTCACAAGAAGAGTCCTCCACCTCTCTGCTCATAACAAAACACCCTATGCCACCAGACTTGCAATTCTGGGTTTAGAAAATTTAGAACTACGCCACCTTTGGTATGACCTAAGCATAGCTCATGAAATCATCTGCTACAATGTCCTACCTGTCAATGACTACTTCAGCTTCAATCACAACAATACATGAGCACACAATAGATACAAACTTAAAGTGAACTGTTCAAGACTTGATTAGAGAAAATATGACTTCAGTAATAGAGTTGTTAATGCCTGGAATGCACTACCAGACTCTGTGGTCTCATCCCAAAACCCTCAAAACTTTAACCTAAAACTGTCTACTGTTGACCTCACCCCATTCCTAAGCGGTCTGTAAGGGGCGTGCCTATCGTCCCTGTCCTAATGTTTCCTTTAATTGTATTCATTTTATGTATTCAGTTCATGCTTATACTTATATATATTATCTAATATATACTCGCCAAAATAAATAAATAAATAAATAAATAGCCATGGTGGTGCAGTGGTTAGAGTCCAGTACTGCAGGCTACTTCTGCTGATCACTGGCTGACAGGAGTTTGGCAGATCGAATCTCACCCGGCTCAAAGTTGACTCAGCCTTCCATCCTTCTGAGTTCAGAAAAATGAGGACTCAGATTGTTGGGGGCAATATGCTGACTCTATAAACTGCTTAGAAAGGGATGTAAAGCACTATGAAGTGGTATATAAGTCTAAGTGCTATTGCTATATGCTAAGTATAAATTAATTTCTTTGATTAGAGAAAATGCATTATCAACATTTTAAAAAGAGCTTGTTATTTATGTCTTTGATGACTACACAAAATAGATTATAGAAAGGAAACAATTATGATGTAACTTTAGACAGAGAGTGTTAAATATAACTGCTATAACTGGAAAATACTGGAAGCTCCATCTTTGTATCTGTTTTCTTTGTTTCTATTTTTCTTCACTTTTTTTTTCTTTTCTTGCACTTTTTGCTTTCAATTTTTTTCTTCTTTATTAGTTTGGAATAGTTTATAACTTCTTGTTTTAAAGTTTCAATAAAAATCATATTCAAAAATAAAAGCAACGTTAAGTTTTGCACCTAGGGAGATTAAAAACACTGTCGTAAGAGACAATATAACTGTCACTCAAGATGATTTCTAGTCAGCGTTCTACAACATTCTTGCAAAATGCATATAAAAACAGGAAGAAATATGTCCATAATCAAAGCAAAAGGAACTTAACTTATCTGTGCAAAATCTCTGAAGATTTTTTTTAAAAAAATAAATAAATAAATCTGGCTTGTTTTGTTCTTTTTTTGTGTGCTATGAATAAGCTTCCATCGCAATGAAGATGTCTTGGAAGCAAGAATGGTTTGGCAGGATAAAAAGATAGAGAGATCTAGTGAACAGTGTTAGTATAAACCAGATTTATTATACAGCAATACAAACCTTCCTTTTCTTATCTCATGTCTTCCATTTCTTTGATGTAATTTTTATACCTGTTCTATGCTCTGTGTGAGTTACTTATCCTGAAAAAGGATAGTGTGATGAATATGTTTGTATGTGTGTATGCTTTTTTCTGATAAGTGGCACCTGAAAGACATTCCACTGATTGAATTGAGAATTGAGATTTAAAAATTATTAACAGATGCCACTGCAATTCTATACAAATCCTTCAGTGAATCATCAAACGATTCCTGTAGGCTCTACA
>WNWU01000003.1:51147507-51181908 GCA_012654045.1 Ptyas mucosa
GCTTCTTGAAGATCATAGGCAGGGCTTTCACTTGGATGCTTTATTAAGTCAATTAATTAATTCAATTAATTAATTCAATTAATTCAATTCAATATTAATTCAATAACAATGGTTAATAATACTGGCAGTTCTGGTTGATTGGATTTGTAAAGCCATTATAACTGAACGATGGCCAACCTGTCTTGAGAGCTTTTAGGTTAAATAAGTCCTTTAAGATATACAGCTAAATTGCTTAATTCAGTATGATCAGAAATAGTTATCAACCATTGTAGATTGGGAATGAAGGTGCTGTCTGTGGCTGCAATTGGTACCGTGTTTCTCCAAAAAGACGACCCACCTTGAAAAGAAGCCCTATCACGTTTTTGAGCTCATGTGATCAAATTAAGTCCCATCCACAAAATTAGCCCTAATTAAAACCCCACCCGCCCTGGGGTGCAGGGGGTGGGCCACAGGTAAAAAATACGCTAGGGTGGGGATGGCAGTGAAGCTGCCCTACTTCCATGCCTTGCACAACCCGATACCTGCCTTGTCTTCTACTGCGGCCACTTCTTCTACGGCCATTTGCCGCCATTCACACACATTGCCCTGCCCTCTGTTTTGCCTTTAGATGCCTGCCGGAAGGCATCTGCAGCAAATACCATCCGATCAATCCGGAACCCTGTTAGCTGCAGATGCCTTCCAGCAGGCATCTGAAGGTGAAACAGAGACTGGGGCGATGCATGCAAGTGGTGGCAAGCGGCCGCAGAAGTGAGCCAGAAGTGGGATCCTTCTGGGCAGGGCTGTCAGTGCCACCGCCACAAGTTGAGTCAATAATTAGAACCCTCCAAAAAGAAGGCCTAGCCAGTTTTTTTGGAGGTCAAAAGAAAATAAGATCCAACCTTCTTTTTGGAGAAATACGGTAGCAACTATCAATATGTAAAAAATCTGAGTATCATTATATATATTCAACAGTGTACTGTGGTTATGTTACTCTTGGTCTGATGGAACAATTGGCAGGAGAGAAAATGTATTGCAAAACAAAGCTTTTTCTAAGAGATTGAGAAATATCAAAACACTTCTTAGGAAAAAAAATCTTCTGTGAGATACTAACTTAACGGTTAGCGTATTTCTTGATTACAATTATTTTGTCAGGTGCAAATAATCAGATCTACATGTGAAGCATTCAATTAGCTGCTTAATAGTTCAAGCCTATACATAAGATTCTTCTTAGACTGACAGTTCGCACATGGGTAAGATTAGATAAAGGTCAAAGGCATTCAAAAGTGTCAGACTTTGCTCTGTTGTGGCAACATGAAAATTCTAGGCTAATTCCCCATTTGATTCCTTTCCTTGGCTCAGCCAGGCTCCTTCTAACATCTTTATATTTAATTATATCCTGCTTTTAGGGTATTAGTGGCACAGTGGTTAGAATGTATTATTTCAGGCTAACTCTGCCCACAGTCTGGTATTAGATCCTGATGGACTCAGCCTTCCATCCTTCTGAGGTTTGTAAAATGATGGTCCAGATTATTAGGGACAATATGATGACATTGTAAACTGCTCAGAAAGTGCTGTAGAGCACTATGGACATGCGCAAAAGTCTAAATGCTACTGCTATTAATTCTCCTAAAACATATTTCAAGCACCCTAAACAATGGTAAATAAAAATAAAAATAAACAAAGTTGAAAGACCAAAAACCTTCCCATGAGGTTTTGTTGTGGCCCGTCAGCAGCCTGTGCAGCTAGTAGCTGATTCTGAGGAGGCTGGTGGGGTGATGCGCCAGCAGCCTGTGCAGCTGGCACTCGAGTCAGACAATGAGGAGGCTAGAGAAGATGTGGTGCCAGAGGCGGGGATTCAGCCAGGGCCTTCAGAACCACCAGAAGCTCCCATAAGTAAAGAGGAAGAAGAGGAGGAGCCTCTTCTTGATGCACGAGAGTGCAGAGCTGCCAAAAGGCAGGAGTGGCTCCTCAGGAAGAGGTCTCCTCGAGACTAAGGCTTGGGTCTAATTGGCCACTCCCCTAGCCTATTTAAGGAAGGACGATGACTGAGGCAATTTGCAGGAAACTTCGTTCATATTCCTTTGCGTCTTGATTCCAGAAACGTCTGATCGGCTCTTGCTCCTTTCTTGTCAGTTTTCCTGCAAATTGCTTCTGGGCATTCTGCCAACCACAGTAAGATTACGGTTATCTGAAATACTGTGCTTCAGAATTTAGTTATTATTCTTTGGATTCTTGTCGGCTGTTAATGAAGTTAAATTAACAGCCCTTGTTCAGAAAAGACTGATTTAAACTGTACTTGTATTCAAATAACTACTAAGAAAACTCATTAGTAAACTAAGGTTTGTATGGACTTTGTTTGTGCTGCGTTATTCGGGATCCATAGCTGGGGAAGAACAGGTTCTTGGTGGCAATGGACAACAGAGGAACGCTGGTCCTGCAGTTATCTGAGCAGGTGGTTACTACTTGCTCAGAGTTTCGTCATAGTTCATTATTGATTTGTGATACTTGATTTGCAAAATCCCATATTGACATAAATTTGCATAACCCTATTACATTAAACTTGTATGAAGGCTTCCTGTATAGTTTTTAACAGAATGGATCTTTTGCATGGGAGAACTGTACAGTGTTTGGAAGAAGTTGAAGATAGGAACAACGTTTTCTTCTTGTGCAGATATTGCCCTTTCATTAAATAGTTTAGTTCAAATCCCCTTCCTTGCCAACTTCCAGTACTAACCACCCTCTATCACTGTCTTTCAAATATTCCTTGATTGAAAACTCAGTATTGTTTTATTTGCCCTAGAATCCTGATGGGCTGACTGATGAATGCATATTTTCTTTATGTTAATAAATGCACTCAAATGTTCCAGGCAGTTTCAAAGTGAAATTTAGGAAACTTTTCTAATTTTTTTTACTCCAACATCTTCAGAAAAGCCCAAGTGATAAATGGTTTTGCAGAGCAGAGCTAATTATAAATGACTAAGCATTTACTGACATTTCATGTATCTATCCTTGCTGAAATCAAATAAGCCAGCCAAAATTCTTCCTCATCAGTCTAATGCTGGGCAGTTCAGAAAATACATCTTAACATCAAGTGGAAATTTTATCTCTCAGTCGGAGCATTAACGCAGGGATGATTCTGTTATGTGATTTCTTCAGGTTTTCTGTTTTAGTCCTTAAAAAAAAAATACCCCCCAGAAAAATTCATGTCTGTAGCAGTCAAATGTTTTGACATCTGTCTGGTGATCTACAAAATACCATGTTTTCTCACCAGAACTTATTTTAAACCTTCTAGAATACTTAGGGGGAGCTAGATCAAATAATATAATCAGCACACCTGTTTACATAACATTTTCTAGGACAACATGACTGGTCAGAGAATATTTATATTCCAAGAAAGAAGATAGGACTTGTTAGCCTCTAAATTAATTTCTCTTTTTCTTCTCCTCTTCCCACTCTTCCACAGATGGGCATGATTTTACAAAGCTGTGTGTTATCACCTACCATTTTAATTTTTTTAAAAAAAGAAATACCTAAAAAACATTCTTGTAAAAACATTTCCCTTCTCCTTTTAATTAAACAAAGTGCATTAAAAATAATAAAGTTTTGCAAACACGAAGAAGGGTACCATAAACAACTTAGAATCCACAGATGCAACATGACTATACGCATGTGATATTATGGGATGCAAATATGTAACATGTTTGACTACCTGGTTTCCTAGGCAAAGGGGAGGTTATTTTTTTATCCTGTCCAATCAATTTTCCTCTTGCATTTTCTTTGCTGTGTAACTATAAAAAGGAATGTATCACGGGGCTCGAGGTTCTCCTTTTTGATAGGGACATCCCACTTTATCAGAGTAACCTAATAAACTGTTTTTAAATGATCTTCTGACTCAGTTGCTTATTGGGAAGGTAAATCAAGGCAGAACCTAGAGCCAGATTTGGCTACCACTATTCTTCAGTTGCATACTTCAAAGGTTCAGCCTTCTTGGAACTCCGCACCCATTTCCACCACTCAGGTGACACTGATGACACAGATAAATCTCCAGGCGACCTTAAAGACACGCTAAAAGAATACAAATGACCAGCTGTCTGCAAGGAGTATAAATCCTTCCATTCCCCACCATCCAGTCAGAGCTCAAGAAATTTATTGGATGAGAAGCAAAACATCTTCAAAGAAAAACCAGGGGGCCCAGTTGCCTCTTGAAAAAGCACCGTTGGGACAACCATGACCAAGAGACTGAGAATCTCCATAGACAATGGAAAAAAGTGACTTACATCAATCTTTGCGCTCATGATCACCTCAACCATCACAGAACCCCCATGGTTACATGATGAAAATTCAAGCACTTGGCAACCTGCATGTGTTTACAATGGTTGCAGCATCTCAAGGTTATAGGATCACCATTTGCCACCTTCCTAGCTGGCTTCCAACAAGAAAAGTCAATGGAAGAAGTTGAATCCTCCTCATGATCATGTGATTCACTTAACTGCAGTGATCTGCTTAACAATCATGGCACAAAAGGTCATAAAATTGGGCACAATTCACTTAATAATTGCCTTGATTTGCAATGGAAATTCTGATAGGAAGTGTAGTTGTAAGTCAAGGCCTACTTGTAAGTGGTATTTTCAGTCAGACATAATGAAAGGCTACTATAATTGTTTCCCTTTCAATGTGTTTGTGGAAGAGGATCTAACGTTTTCACTAATGATAAACAGGACAACCTAATGTGTAATTACACAGCAGGTACCTTAGACTAGATCTTTTGTCCTAAAATACAGTTAAAATAATAGCTAAATGTACAAATCTCTCGGGGAACTGAAAGTTAGACTTTGAAGAAGCAAGATCAGAACAGTATTGATGTTTTTAAACTCTTCTCTGTTGGAGAAGACTCCAGAGAATATAGTGCCATGTTGGCAAACCTATGGAATGTGTGCCAGAAGCGGCACACAGAACCATCCCACGAGGGATGTGTGGCCTCGCTGGCTCCTCATCTGCGTTCCTGTGCACATACATGTGCTGATCAGCTGGCCTATGCACGTGTGGGATCACTAAAACTTGGAAGGGCAGCGTTCCATCATGAGTGCGTGAGCCGGCATGAGTGCCCGAACTTCCGGGTTTATGTCATGTGCATGTGCAATGGTCAGCTGTTCGCTGGTGCATGTCCATGCTGGAAACCAGAAGTTCAGGTGCCTGCTTGCTCATGCACAATGGAATGCTGGTCTTCTGGGTTTTTGTGCTCCCATGTGTGCAAAGGCCAATGAGGCCATACAGTCCAGGCGGGATGGTTTTGCATGCCATTTCATATCAACCATCATTGATATAGTGGATAGCCAAGAAAACAAACTAATGGATCATTGAATAAATCAACCTAGACTTCTTACTCAAGACACAATGACCAGGTTCAAATTATCCCACTTTAGGCACATCATGGAAAGTCTCAGCTCTCCAGAGAAGGGCATGATATTGTGAAAATTGGAAGGAACGAGAAGAAGATAGATATCAACTAAATGAATTGACACAGTTAAAAGTCAGTGTATCTGAAAGACCAGGTTAGGGACTGATGAACGTGGAGAAATCTACCAATGTGGTCACTAGGACCCATGATGGAACAAAATCCATTTATCAATGAATCTCCCAATAGATTACCTGCTGTTCTATTTTTTTTTACTTTCTAGTCTACATATTCTTCAGACTTCCTCCAATAAAGAAAAACATATTGCTCATCGCACCTGCAATGTTCCTTAGTGATAGATAAGGTGTAAAGAACTAGCTACTGTAATATGTAAATGGAGATTCAATCATCCAGGACAAAAGTAAAATCATGGCAACTGGACCAAAGTTTACTAAAACTGACACATTTCATTACGTATCCAAGTAACTTCAGTCAAAATTTGGATAGGTAGAGAGTTAGGAAGTCACTAGAAAGAATCAATTCTTGCCATACAGACTGCAGGGGGTTTCTCCCCAAAATGAAAAGTGATATATAAATGAAGATTCAATCATCCAGGCCAAAAATATCTGAGAAGGTTAAATCATGGCAACTGGACCAAAGTTTATTAAAGTTTATTAAAACTGAGATGTTTCATTACTCATCCAAGCAACTTACTCCAAGAAATTATGTGGCTGAGTAATGAAGTGTCTCAGTTTTAATAAACTTTGGTCCAGTTGCCATGATTTGACCTTTTAAGATAGCTACTGTAATGGAAAACAAGTGCCTAAACTCCTTCCTCTGAGGTTGGTATTTCAATATTACTTGCTTGGGAGGGAAAGACAAAAGGACATAAACCACTACTGCAAACCACTATCTATTTAGTTGGACATTCTAATTTGATTTAATAGTTTAACAGGCAGAAATCTCAAGGAAGATTGCCTTGTCTTAAAGTACAGTGGTAACTTGTATTCAAGGTAAATTGGTTTTAGGAGACACAATCGCTACTAAAAATTAAATAACTATGAGTGCCAAACAAACAAGGTGGACTTACTACCCTTTGTTTTGGCTGGGAAAATCTTTTGGTCTGCCCTTTTTCCTATGTTGGTGACTTCTGCAGCATGACTGACTTCTTGTCTGCCAACATTCCCCTCTTCCTTTTGCAGCGACCTTCCCAGTATGGGCAACTTCCTGTTCAGCCATCCCTCTCTTCCTTTTACAAAGTGCCAAATACCAAATAAACTGAGTAGTAAGACACCGTTTTTGCATCAAAATGCATCAAGTACCAAATTGATGAAACACTACTTACTGTAGTGTTTCAGCAATTACTGGCCACACCTGTAAGTTTGTCAACTCATCATCCCAACTATTTAAGAAAAGCTCTTTTGGAAAGGGAAAAGAAGGAGTGATTTTGACTCAGTTTTGATTCCTGATGATTAGATTGGTCCATCCAGTTTTCTTGGCAAGATTTTTAAAGTGTTTGGTCATTGTCCTCTTGTTAGGGATGAGAGAGAGCGGGGGGAGGGAGGGAGGGAGGGAGGGAGAGAGAGAGAGAGAGAGAGAGAGAGAGAGAGAAAGAGAGAGTGTTGGCTTTGTGCCTAAGATGACATTAGAACTCACATTTTCCTAGTTTCTAGTTTGGTGCTTTGCTCTGAATATATAGGGAGACTGTAATGTTCAGCCTATCATTATAGTTGCTGCTGCTCTCACTAATTACCAAAGGAACAGGGATGCATACTATATACACATGTAGGAGAGTTTAAGGGATTTTAAAAAATAGATATATTATTTCACCTAATGGAAAGCACTATCCAGTGGTGGGATTCTACTGATTCAGACTGGTTCGGGTGAACTGTTTGCTCCAACTTTCCGCCATGAGTGAACCAGTTCTCTCTTTCTTTGAAGTGGGCCCGGCTGCCCACCCCTGCATTATACTTACCTACATTTCTGCTTCCAAAGCCCAGCTGATCGGGGCGGCAGAGTGGATTGCCACTCCTCAGCTGTTTTCCTTGCTCTCAGCAATGCGGAAGTTCGATTTTCTGCAAAGTGCGCATGCGCGCTGCAAAGCACGCGCTCAGCAAACCAGTTGTTAAACCGGTAGGATCCCACCACTGGCATTATCCTCAAGAACCTATTAGAGAGTTTGCTTTCTTTGGTGAAAGTCAATAAAATGTTTCTACCAATCTGTACGACAATATATGCCATGGACATTTTGAAATTGATAATCCAGAAAGGATCCTTAACAGAGAAGAATTAGGATTGAAGCTTAGCATGGATTCTAAAGAACAGGACTAGCTTTCTTGTGAAACCCTTTGCATTCATATTAAACCTTTGAATATAGTCATAATAGTAACATTGATAGTATTTTAAAAAAATTCTAAAAAAATGTGGTGAATTGTTATTTTCAACATGTCTATGAATATTCTGATAGTGTGTATGTGAGAGAGAGAGAGAGAAAGAGAGAGAGAAACAGTGAGACAAAAAGAGAGTGGAGATAGATAGATAGATAGATAGATAGATAGATAGATAGATAGATAGATAGATATTTTAACTTCTAAAGTCTGTACTTAAGATATAAACTGTTGTGGAGAAAACTTGGCTCACTTAAAGCAACCAAATCACTTTCAAAATACAGCATAATTGTGTTAAGCACATAAACAACTACAGTATACATCAGGATCCAAGAAAAGCACTGGCAAGTTATAAGCAGCCTGAACAAAAACAGAATAACAATTTAGACAGTTTTGGCTTACTATATTTCACAGACAAAGCAAAGGAAAAGCCAGAGACAGTGAAAATTACAGCATGAATGTTGGAGTACTTTTGATAAACCCACCTGGGTAACTTTCTTATTATATATTCCTTCCTATTAAGTCAGCATGCTTGCGATACTATCTCTGAGATATGATCAGTCAATAGAAATAATTTAGTTTATTGTGGCACTAGTCACTTTGATTCTTCACTCTGTTGCCACTTAGGGTCAATTCAGCTTGCTGTAAATGTTCTCTTACGATGGCATTTTAAGCAGTTTGTATGCATGGTGAGGAGGGTACATATAATAGCTTTGTACATCTATGTGGGGGAAGGCTATTTTACCACTCCGTTACCATGAGCAATGAAAGGCTTGCTTTCTCATTCAAATGAATATAAAGTAGGGGTGAAATGCTACCAGTTTGCTCCAGTTCGGGCGAAATGGTAGCGATAAAAACTACCGGTTCGGGCAAACCAGTAGTAAAAAGGCTTGACACCACGACACCCATGACACCCCCTGCCCCCCGCGCATGCATGTGTGCTCCCTGCATTCTCCCACCTCCCACGCGTGCACGCATGACCCCCTGCACCCCATTTTGGGCCTAGCAGGCCTCCCTGCACCTCCTGGGATCAAAAATGGGCTATGGGGGGGCACACCACACACCCACCCATTCCCCCCATCCCTGCGCATGTGCACAAGACCCCCCACCCCCCACTCTCCCACCCATGCACACGCATCTCCTGCATTTGCCCTCCGTGCATGTGCGGCAAAGATCCGAAAATCAGCTGGCCGGAGGGAGGCGTGTGCACATGCGCAGTGGAGCTGAGCTGGGGCAACAGCTTGTTTGCCCACAGAGAGGGCTCTGCATGCCACCTCTAGTACACGACATAGGTTTGCCATCATGGGTATAGTCTACCTCTTGGATGGAGAGAATCATTGCTTTGAAAAAGAGGCAAAGGAATGTTAGAACTGAACACCCCACCGTCAACAGAGGGGGAGTTCTAACACACCACTTATCTCCAGTCTACAACACGGTCCTTGCAGCAGTTCCAAGAAGATTCCACAACCAATTGCACCCTGATTCTACTGATCCTGAGGGCACAGATAAACCCCAAGTAGCCTCAACTGCCCTCAGAGAATGCTAATGACCAGATGACTGCAAAGAAATATAATTCTTCCACCTTCCCTTCCACCATCCCCTCAGAACCTATCCTTCCATCCCCATACCCCCATCCAGTCTCAACTGTCAATACCTATCCTTTACCTACTCGCCATTAGAACTGATGAAGCTTCTTGGATGCGAAGAGAAACATTTTTTCCTTCTTTCTCAAGGAAAGAAACAGTCCAGTTGCCTTTTGAAGGGAAAAAAAAAGCACCTTTGAGACAACTATGACCTGGATCACTGAGACATTTCCCTCATCAAAACAGTTTTTTGTTTTGTTCAATTCTCCAGAACAAAATTTGCCTGCTCAGGCTTACCATTTTCACCCTAAGCAAAATCTCTGTAGGCATAATGTTTCATTCAGTTACTGTGCAAAGTTTTTTACTGAGTTATTGCAGTTAGAGGTTACCAAAGTTCATCTTGGAGAAATGATTGATGTTCAGCACCATGGAATGATATCAGTACTCTACACAGAGGTGTTAATTGCATCTGTAATAGGGTACTGCACTTAAGAGTCGGTACCACTGAGTCAACTGGAGTTCAGTAGGATTCTCCAGTGTAGGTGATGTTGTAGGTATAAAATGTGTTTCACCGAAAACCAATTGTAAGTAGCATCCTGTGGCTTCTTTATTTCTATTAAGACTTGATAAAAGGTTGCTGCAACTATTGGTGTTATATATCAGAATCTATTTTTTTCCCCTCTCCTTCTTCATGTTTCTTTCTTCCTTTTTCTTAAGTGGTAGAAAATTTTCCCCATTTCATCAAGCTTTATTTCAGGTTGCACTGAATTTACAAGGATGAACATTTAATCGCATGTCAAATGAGCATTCTGTTTCCAAACTGGTCTCCAAAGTTATTGGCCCTTAATTAAAATGCACTTTCAACTGGAAGATTAAATTAGAGCAATAGCTTTGAAAGTCCTAAGCTAAAATGATGGGAAACAGTTTTGATTTGTCATGGTAAAAAATGCTTGGAGTGAAACAGTTGACAGCCACATGATATGATGTAAATAAACTGACAGCCCTAATGCAGCTGTAATTGTAGATTTGGCTGTAAAGATTTGGAAAAGTGAGCGTTATGCAGACTGCAGCCAGCTTATGTTCAAATGTCTTGCTAATAATTCAAACATATAAAGCTGATAATTAAAGTTAGTTTTATGGGAGGAACAGTTTTAATTATAACTAAAGCACAGAACATGAGGGATCATGCTTTGGAAATTGTATATTAGTCAAACACAGAAGCCAATGGCTATCTGCATTTAGCTTGTTGATAAATAAACAATATGAAGGTAGATCAAACATTTGGCAAATTTGGATGTCAGTTGATGTCATTGCTATTTGAAGACTTTCCTATAGCTCCTTGGGAATAATAATGACCTTTCATTAATCAATCTGGAGGTTGAGAAGGGAATAATAAGGGCAGCTATATAAATGTTTTAACTAAACAAACCCACCAACCAATATCTGAAAGTATAAATAAAGTATCCTAAATTAGATACTTTAGAATAAGTTAATTCATTCTATTAGGTAGTCTAAATTTCCAAATAATTCTAGGCTATGCACAATACAATAAATAAATAAATAAAAAGGAATAAATGGCAACATATTTACATATAGGTTACTATACTAGAGAAGGAAACATTAAGAAACAAGGAATAAAATAATAAAAAAAAACCTGTTCTATCCCGCTGAAAGAGGTGGAAAATGTAGGACAGAATGCAATCGCTGGTAAAATCATTATCTATAAAGGATGTATTTCTAATATGATTGGGATGTAAAAGTTGGAGAAATAAAGTAACATGGAATTAGAGGGGGAAAATGGACAGTTCAGGAGATAGGCATGGTTGTAGTACAAATAAGTGAAGAAACACACCAGGCAAATGCAACATTAATGAATCTACCAAATATGAACTTTGACAAAACTTGTCGATGTTGAATTAAAAGTACTAATATAGAAATGAACACTTACCTTAATGGCTTTCTATGATTTGCTTGACTGACTCATGTGCCTATACCAGAGCAACACCATTTTAAATAACCTACTTATTAACCTACACTGAGATGACTTACCTTTGGCCTGTCATTCTACTAAGCACTAGTAATCGTCTAACTTAGTTTGGTTCTATAGGGACATTCCAAATGTGTGAGATACAATCTGTGCATGACCATCATCTAATGTAATTGTTCAGAAACATTATTATAAATTTAGTGAGTAATTCATAAGGTTGCCTATGAAAGCTGGGGGCTTAGCAGGTGTGTTTATGTTCTTCTACTGAAATACTATAACAAGGTAGTGTTTCCTTCCTGTAGATTAAACGAACTAAAGTTTAAAGGTCTCTCTCTGATTGTCTCATTTGCCATTATGGAATGAATGAACGAACAAATGAATTAATCCATGACAAACTGCACCTGGTATCACTATTGCAAACTACCTAAGCTTCAGTGGGCTCAAAAGGTACTAACACATACATCAGTCAAGAAATTGCCTTGTTCCCTGCCAGCACCTGAATAAACAACCTAAATGGAAATTCTGCACCTCAAAATCACTGGTTCAACAACATCAGAATTAAAATTCATTACATAATAGAAAACAGATGTGAAGTGCAGGATTCCTTCAAGTGCTAATTTTATAATAGACCATGAAATACTGGTACCAAGTAAATGAGTTAAATATAGAACATTAAAATGATATGCCATTTAGGTTTAAACTAGAAGACCTACAGTCAGGATAGGAAATCAATGTAAAGAACAGATTCAGTACATTTCAGTGAAAGAGGACCTAAGGTATTGTTGGATCAGATCAGAAACTAAAAACTGTAAAAACCACAGCAGAAAATAAAATGAAGAAGAAAAGATATGAGTGGGTTTTCCAAATAAATTATCTTCATGGAGGATGAAATGCAATGACTGAATGGCAACTTCTATTTTTGAGGGGGAAAGGACTAAAAGTATATCTCAGTTGAGAATGTCACAGACAATAAAAAAAAGTAACAAAGAGGAGAATAAGGTATGTTCTTCATAGGACAGAGAATTCAGTTCAGAGAAAAGAGAAGAATTTTTACAACTAAAGTAATCCTGCTCAAAAGGGACTAAAGAAAAGACACTAATGAGGTAAAATAAGACTAAAGACTATATTTAAGCATAACTATGTTATAATTTTGTAAACATATCTACCATGATGCAATGCTGTGAATCCCACCCTTATGTTCTTGTCTCCTGATGGCTAATAGAGGTACATATGTCATGATACACATTTTATCATTTGGCATAAATATTCTTCATTGCAGCCAAGATTATACTAAAAGAAAAATATTTTTATTTTTTATTTTATTTTATTTCGAATTTATATACCGCCCTTCTCCCTAGGGACTGAGGGCGGTGTACAGCCAAATAAAAACATACAATGCAAACATTTAAAAACAGTTAAAAGAATATATATCCGTTTGGCCCCAAATTTAAAATGACAAACCAATTTAAAATTATTTAAAAATTTGTTAAGCCAGCCCGGCTTGCTGAAAGAAGAAAGTTTTAAGGGCACGGCGGAAGGCACCGAGGTCTTGGATTCTCCTTATCTCTGGAGGCAGCTGGTTCCAGAGGGTGGGTGCCCCCACAGAGAAGGCCCTCCCCCTGGGGGTCACCAGCTTACATTGTTTGGCTGATAGCACCCCAAGGAGGCCCTCTCTGTGGGAGCGCACAGATCGATGGGAGGTTGTCGGTAGCAGCAGGCGGTCTCGAAGATAATTAGGTCCTATGCCATGGAGAGCTTTAAAGGTGGTGACCAACACCTTGAAGCACACCCGGAAGACCACTGGGAGCCAGTGCAGCTCGAGCAGGAGCGGTGTTACATGGGAGCGCCATGCAGGTCCCGTAATTACCCGCGTGGCTGCATTCTGGACCAGTTGGAGCCTCTGGGTGCTCTTCAAGGGGAGCCCCATGTAGAGAGTGTTACAGTAGTCCAGGCAAGAGGTGACAAGGGCATGAGTGACAGTGCACATGAAATCCCGATCAAGAAAGGGCCGCAATTGGTGAATCAGGCGAACCTGACAAAAGGTCCCCCTGGCTACAGCCATCAGATGTTCCTCCAAGGACAGCTGCGTATCCAGGAGGACTCCCAGATTGTGCGCCCTCTTCGCAGGGGCCAAAGACTCGACTCCAATAGTCAGCAATGGAGTCAGCTGACTATATCGGGATGCCGGGAACCACAGCCATTCAGTCTTGGAAGGGTTGAGCTTGAGCCTCTTCCTCCCCATCCAGATCCGCACAGCCTCCAGGCACTGAGACATCACTTCAAGGGCATCGTTGGGGTGGCCTGGGGTGGAGATGTACAGCTGGGTGTCACCACCCTCTGGGTTGGGCCCGGAGGGTGGTGTCCCTCTGACTGAAATGTGCCCACCAGGTTTCAGAGCATTTCATCAACCGAGGGCCTATGGGAGGGGCAGGGGGGTGGCGGTTATTATAAACGAGGATCTGGGTCTGAGGGAGTCCACTGTGCCACAGATCGTCGGATGTGAGTCCCTCTTTGTGAGATGGGGTCATGGGGTTCAGATGGGCTTGCTGCTTGCATACCTGGCTCCCTGCCACGTAGCAACAGCCCTGCCTGAGCTACTCGACGTGGTAGCCACGGTGGTAGTTGAGATACCCAGGCTTTTAGTCATGGGTGACTTTAACTTGCCATCCGCTGGCGAAACATCTGAGGCGGCATGGGAGTTCATGGCTTCCATGACGGCCATGGACCTGACTCAGTTAGTGCATGACCCCACTCACAGAGGAGGACACACTCTGGACTTGATTTTTGTCTCTGGCCAGTGGTTGAGTGGTCGAGTTGTAGGGGATATAGACATCAAACTCTTGTCATGGTCTGACCATTCACTCCTCCGCCTAGATCTTCGAACTGCTACACCCCGCCGCAGGGAGGCGGACCCTACTATATGGGTGCGCCCCAGGCACCTGATGGACCCTGAGAGGTTCCAGACGGAGCTTGGGCCATTTCCTGAGGAGCTGGCACATGGCTCGGCAGAGGACCTAGTAACCGCCTGGGATCGGGCGGCTGGTGAAGCCTTAGACCGTGTCGTGCCTTTGCGGCCTCTGACCCGGTGCCAATCCCGTGCAGCTCCCTGGTTTACTGAGGAGCTGAGGGAAATGAAGCGCCAGAGAAGACGCCTAGACAGTGGTTGGAGGGCCAGTCACGCTGAATCTGATCGAACACTGGTAAGGTCGCATATTAAGACTACCTAGTGGCGATAAAGGCAGCAAAGTCTAACTACTTTTCCGCCTCTATTGCATCATCAGGGAATCGTCCAGCCACCCTGTTTAGGGTGACCCGCTCCCTGCTCCATCCGGGAGTGCGGGAGGATCCCTTGGAAGGCAGGGCGGAAGAATTTGGACAATACCTGTATGACAAAATTGCGCAGATCCGGGGGGACTTGGACTCCAACTGGGTAGATCAGGGCAGGGTGGCGAGGACTAGTCTTGAGAGTATCACCTGGGAAGAGTTTGACTCTGTGACTCCCGATGATGTGGACAAGATTTTGGGGAGACTTAGTGCGGCCACATGTTCATTGGACCCGTGTACTGGCCAACCTCTTTCAAGGCAGTGGGGAAGTGACCCTCACTCAACGAAGCATTAATAATTCCCTGGAGCCAGCCTCGTGTAATTCTAAAATTCTAATATTGAATGGAATATTGAATCACTTGGAAAGGAAGAATGCATTTGGGAACTGACTTTACTAGAAAGAAAGGATGGAAAGACAACAATCAAATTATCAAAGGCAAAAGCAGAAATGTATTGGTGATACCAATGGAATGCTTATTAAATTTCAGGATAAAATGAGCAGATATAGGCCAACAACCATGGGAGAGGACAAGAAGCATGTTGTCCTCAGTTCTGTTTAATCTTTACAGCAAACACCTTATAGGAACGGCTGAATTGAAAAATGACAGCTGGGATTATAATTGCAGAATGAAGTGCTAACAATGCAGATGGCAGCATTTTATTAGCATTAATTAAAAAAAGATTTAGAAAATCTCAGGGAGCCTGAGTGGCGTAGCAGGCTAATGCCTCCTACTAAAGGCAGCATTTAACATCCAGCTGTCTGCAATTACTGTAAGTTCGAATTTCACCAGGCTCAAGGTTGACTCAGCCTTCCATCCTTTCTAAGGTGGGTAAAATGAGGACCCAGATTGTGAGGGCAATAAGCTGACTTTGTATAAAATATACAAAAGTATGAAGGCTATTGCTTAACGCATTGTAAGCCGCCCTGAGTCTCCGGAGAAGGGCGGCATATAAATAAATTAAAAAAAAAAGTTCATTAGGAAAATAAAGAAAAGAGAAAAGCAAAAATCTGGTTTTCTATTGAATATTAAGAAGGAAAAAGCTAATATTGTCAACATTCTTAGAGAACTGACATTTGATGATAAAGAAATGAAGGCGGTAGATGGTTCTGTTGAGCTCAATTACAGATTAAGTCAATGCGCTGCAGAAGAAGAAGGTAATTCTAACAGGAAGGACATAGCCAACTTAGATAAACTGACAGGGAATGCTATTTCTCTGACAGCAAATTTCAGAATAGTTAAAACAATGGTTCCTGCAGTGACAATATGATATTGAGGAAGAATGAGAGAAAGAAGACAGACACTTCTGAAATATGGATTTGGAGATAGTTACTAAGAGTATTATGGACTGGAAAAATAATCAATTGGTCTTGAACCAAATAATGCTTGTCACGTGAACAGTGGTTTATAGGAAAACAGGCCCAGTTGAGGGAAATAGAAATAGAAAGCAATGGATAATATAGATGGATGGAATCCATCAGGATGCAAAAAGATCTTGACAGACTTGAACAATGGGCCCTATCCAACAACATGAAATTTAATGTGGACAAAAGCAAGGTTTTATGGTTAGACAGGAAAAACCAAAAGCACAAGTACAGAGGTTCAAAAATAGTAACTGTGAGATGGATCTTGGAGTACTAGTGGACACTTAAATATGAGCCAGCAATGTGCAGCAGCAGCCAAAAAAGTTAAATCAATCCTTGGTTGTATAAACAGAGACATAAAATCAAAATCACATGAAGTATTACTACCGATTTATAGAAGCCTTAAGTAAGGACATACCTGGAATACTGCATCCAGTTTTGGTCACCACATTACAAAAAAGATGTTGAGATTTGGGGGAAAAGAAGAGCAACTAAGATGATTAAAGGCCTGGAGACAAAAACATATGAAGAACAGTTGCAGGAATTGGGTATGGCCAGACTAGAGAAAAGAAGGCCTAGGAGTGACATGATAGCAATATTCCAGTATTTGAGGTGGTGCCACAAAGAAGAGGGGATCAACTTATTTTCCAAAGCACCAGAAGGCAGGACAAGAAGCAATGGATGGAAACTAATCAAGGAGAGAAGCAACCTGGAATTAAGGAGAAGCTTCCTAACAGTGAGGACAATTAATCAGTGGAACAGCTTCCCTTCAGAAGTTGTAGGTGCTTCATCACTGGAGGTTTTTAAGAAAAAACTGGACAGCCACCTATCTGAAATGGTATAGTCTCCTGTTTGAGCTGGGGATAGGACTAGAAGAACTCCAAGGTCCCTTCCAGCTCTATTCTGATTGGGATCAGGACATCAGGGATAACACTTCTCTGAAGATCTATCAATTTCTTCAGGGAGAAATTAGAAGAGAAGGAATTAGACCATACAGTCACCAGCAGTTGGTTTGAACCAGAAAACTTTATGAAAATGTCTCTATGATGTTTCAAACATATTTTTTTCTAGGCTTGTTGAAGAACGCTAGAGATTGAACAGAGCTTTTTTTAAGGAAAAACAATGTCTTACCATTGCACCACAGCTATTCTCATGAGTAAAAGTTGCTTTTTCTGGAGCTTTATCCATGGGTCATAAACTCAAGAATTTAAGCATTTTGATTTCTACTTATATTAAAAATGAGTACCAAATTATGATTTTGTGTACTGATTAATGTGAGCAAAAATATATAAACCAAAACACATTCTTCCAAAGCGAATTATATAAAGATTATATAAATTATATATATATAAGGACTATTAATCAATAGAACAGCTTGCCTCAGTGTTGAAATCCAAATTTTTTTACTACTGGTTCTGTGGGCGTGATGTGGATTGGTGGGTGTGGCTTGGTGGGCGTGGCAGGGGAAGGATACTGTAAAATCTCCATTCCCATCCCACTCCAGGAGAAGGATATTGCAAAATCTCCATTCTGACCCCACTCTGGGGCCAGCCAGAGGTGGTACTCAAAATTTCCGCTACCGGTTCTCCGAACTGCTCACAATTTCCTCTACCGGTTCTCTAGAACCTGCTGGATTTCACCCCTGGCTTACCTCTTGGTGCTCCATTGCAGGAGGTTTTCAAGAAAAGTTTCGACAACCACTTGCCTGGGATAGTATAAGGACTCCTGCCTTGGGCAGGGAGTTGGACTAGAAGACCTCTAAGATCCCTTCCAGCCTTATGATTCTAAGTCAGACAAGCTTGCTTTTTTTCCCAATGAATTATAATAACGAGAGAGAGTATTTTGAATTAGAAAATGGCTAAAATATGGCTGCACCTCTTCCTCCTCAATTCAGGAATTAGTTGTCTAATTCCTAAACTAATCTAGTAGAATGTTATAGAACTATAAGCATTTTTAAAAGCTAGATTAAAATTGTTGGTTTTATTTATTGTATATAACAGCACATGTCCACTCAGAAATGTGAAATTGGAATTTTTGTATGTTATAAAATAAAATAAAAACTTAGTACCACCAGAGAATGGTGAGTGTGCAGCACTTCTAGCGGTGAAGTAAATTAGATTAAGCTTTGGTTTATATTGAAACTATTCAGTTGCTATCAAAAGCTATTTGTTAATATGAAGTTTATCATTCTTCATTGAAGAAGCTGCTTTTTTGTATGACTAGAATGCCTTATTTTCACCAGCTTTTTGTTTTGTTACTGTCCAATGTCCTCCCTTATTCTGCATTCAAATCAAACTTCCCCTTTTGAACTCTGTCAAATCTTTGTTTCACAAAAGATTAAATCCATGGCATGTACAAGGCAATGGCATTTACTTTTTTTCTATGACTGAGATATCTGGCAGGAGAAATGATTACTTAATAAAGTAAGCATTTTAAAAGGTCAAGGATTGTGTCCATTTTGACATCTGGTGTCAAAGTATAAATGTACATTTCTGAGTTATTCATCTCCAGTTGTAGGAAGTTAGCACCCACCCTCTCCTAAAAGAATGAAATATTATAGGAAATATTAAAAAGGCAGAATACTATACCTCCCTGGATGAGAAAAGGATAAACATGCTCTTGGAAAGCAGCCCCCATCTTTGTTAATAGCCATAGAAAGACTGGTGCAAACTATCTACAAGACAAAAGACTGAGCCAGTCTATCTACAAAACAAAAGACCTTCACCAGCAGGACATGATAGGATTAGCCCAGAGGTGAGTGTCACATACTATAACAACCAGTTCGCCCAGAACCAAAAATGTGAGTGTGTGTACGCACATGCTCACTTCATACGTGCATGTGCATGTGCCTTCCATGCATGCATCAAAAAAACAGCGATTATATAGGACGTGATAGCGTCATGGTGGGTGGGTGGGCCCAGCTGCTGGTCGGAACTACCGGTTCGCCGGTCCAAACCAGCAGCAGCCCACCACTGGATTAGTCCTCACTCAAGATCCAAACCAGGACAAAGCCATTAAGCCATAATAGGAATTGCCACACATCCTTTCAGAGCACAATCCTCTTCATTACATCATCACTCAGCAAGATTCAACCAAGCCTGGGACTCAAGACAGCCTACAAAGTTACCCTGCATGGTCCCATGCGAATCTGACAACCAATCAGGATACCTGCCCTTACACAGGAATAGGAAGCTCTAAGGTGGGGCCCAAGAGAGGGTATAAATCTCTCTCTCTCTCTCTCTCTCTCTCACACACACACACACACACACACACACACACGCTCATTTGCCCAGGATCCAAAAAACCCATGTGATCCTGTTCACCGTTAAACCATCTTTCCAAACACCCTCCATGTTTCCAGTGTCTTTCTCCCCACTTGGAACTGAACCCAGATGGACACTTCTTCCAACACAGTGACAGTGAAAACTTTGATTTTATGTCCTTTAATACATTCCTGTTTTTTTTTCTTCCTTGCAGCCCCTCTACCCAAACAAAAAATCATGTTCCTGTTTTAATGCAGAAGCACGATTAGCTCTATCTTTTAAGATATTTCTTAATTTGGATCCAATGTTCTGGTCTGATAGCATGTTCTCTTTCTTTATTGCTCAATATTTGCTGTATACTGTTATCTATATTGAAATATCTATACCGCAAGATGCAGCCTGCTGAAACAAGAGATATCTCTAGAATTTGATTATGAAATACTGCAAGCAAACGTTCATATTGATTCTTCTTCTTTCAACTCCTGTACCTTCTGCCACTTACTAACTCTTTTTGTGTCGAGGACTACTTGGGGCAAGGGCAGTCCTTGAAAACCTGACATATTTTTAATTGTCAGCAAATGCAACTGTTAGTGTCATCGTTCTGTGAGAAGTGGGGTGGGGGTTTATTTTGACATCTTTGATGCCTAACAAAAAGTGATATGGAGGCTAAAACATCAAAAGAACGGTTGCAGGAATTGGGTATGTCTAGTGTAATGAAAAGAAGGAGTAGGGGTAACATGATAGCAGTGTTCCAATATCTAAGGGGCTGTCACAAAGAAGAGGGGACAATCTATTCCCCAAAGCTCCAGAAGGTAAGACAAGAAGCAATTGATGGAAACTCATGAAGGAGAGAACCAATAAAGAATTAAGGAGGAATTTCCTGACAGTTAGAACAATTAATCAGTGGAACGGCTTGCCTCCAGAAGTTGTGGGTGTTCCAACACTGGTGGTTTTTGGGAGAGATTGGACAATTGTCTAGAATGGTATAAGGACTCTTACCTTAGGCAGGGGATTGGTCCAGTGGTGGGTTTCAAATTTTTTTACTACTAGTTCTGCGGGTGTGGCTTGGTGGGCGTGGCTTGGTGGGCATGGCAGGGGAGGGATACTGTAAAATCTCAATTCCCTCCCCAATCCAAGGAAAGGTTACTGCAAAATCCCCATTTCTTCCCAATTAGCTGGGATTTGGGAGGCAATCAGAATTTTTACTACCGGTTCTCCAAATTATTCAAAATTTCTGCCACCGGTTCTCCAGAACCGGTCAGAACCTGTGGAAACCCACCTCTGGATTGGTCTAGAAGACCTATAACATCCCGTCCAACTCTGTTATTCTGATATAATGCCCCAAATATTGTTGTTTAGTCACTGATATATTTATATAGGCTATATCCTGGTTTAGCTTAGGACAAAGTTGAAGGCAAGAGAAAACGCTCCAATGCCAGCTATTGTATGCTTTTTCCACCTGGAGATGAATACAATAACTTGGGTTCTTTAAGCATTTCTTCTCAATTTAGAATATCAAATGTTACCATGGGCATCAGACAAGACAAAGCCACATATTTACTTTGGTAAAAGTTGAGGAATTGGATTTACTTGTTACAGCTGCAGCAGTCATAGTAATAGAATAATAAGATTTGGAAAAATGTCCTGAATATGATCTAGTCCCGTGATGGCGAACCTATGGCACGCATGCCACAGGTGGCACTCAGTGCCATATCGGTGGGCACGCAAGCTCAGCTCCTGCCACCTGATTTTCGGGCCTTCTGGGCCTACCAGAAGTTGGGGAAAAGGCTGTTTCCAGCCTCAGGAGGGTGGGGAAGGCCCGTTTTTTGCTTTCTCCAGGCTCCAGACACTTTCTAGGAGCCTGGGGAGGGCAAAAATGTCCTCTCCCCCCAGAGACCCTCCAGAGGCCGGAAAGTTGGCAAACAGGCCATTTCCGGCCTCCGGAAGGCCTCCATGGGGGGTGGGGAAGGCCATTTTCACCCTCCTCAGGCTCCTAGAAAGGCTCTGGAACCCGGGCAGAGCAAAAAATGGGCCCACCGTGCCATCGCGTGCCAAAAGCGGGGGGAGCGCGGGGGGGTGTCATGCGCGCATGCGTAGGGGATGGGGTGCACAGAATTATGTGTCTGGGCACGCACACGGGCGGCTCCCCCCATACTCCCCCCGCTTTTGGCACACAATGGCAAAAAGGTTAGCCATCACTGATCTAGTCCATCTCCCGCTATAGGAAGCTATTACATAGAATCCTAAGATAACAAGGAATGGAAGGAAGCTTGAATGAATGGCTTTCAAAACAGCATGGCATCATCTAAGAGGCAAGGAGTCAAAGAAAACCAGGAACTGAGGAGAAGGAGCAAGATCAGCAATTCAATGTTGGCTTTTGTACAACTCCCTGACCTAGAGCATCCTGGCTAAAAGAGCATATTGCAATTAAAGGCTGCATTCACATAATACAAAGACCAAGCAGCAGCAGCAACGCACAACATGTAAAACACTTTGACTAGTTGTAACCTTATCTTTTAGTGACTTAGCACCACCCCAATCCCGCCTGATTAATGACTTTCTTATAAGCATGCAGTGTGCATCTCGAAAATGGTTTCAAAAAGTCACCAGATATAATGGTGTGTAGGAAAGACCTTGGAAGATAGAGTGAAGAGGTGCTGCATAGGGAATAATGCAGAGTAACAGAATTGAAAGGGATCTTGGAGGTCTTGTAGTCCAACCCCCTGCTCAAGGAGGAGACCCTTTACTATTCTGGACAAATGGCTATCCAATCTCTTCTTGAAAAATGGTAATGTTGAAGCACCTACAGCTTCTGGGGGTAAGTCATTCACTAATTAATAATCCTCATTGTCAGGAAATTTCTCCTTAGTTTGAAAATTCCTCCTTAATTCTAGGCTTGATCTCTCCTTGATAAATTTCTATCCATTACTTCTTTCCCTGCCCTCAGTTACTTTGGAGAATAGGTAGACACCCCTCTTCTCAGTGACAGTCAGTCAAATATTGGAAGACAGCTATCATGACATCCATAGATCTTTTCTTCGTTAGAATAGATAAACTCAGGCAACCATTTCATGTATGTTTGAGCCTCCAGCCCCTTAATTGTTGCTCTTTTCTGCACTCTGCAGCTGGATGTGGGTGGGGCAAGAGTCTCAGAAGGGACCACCCTAATTTTTTACCCTGTAAAGAAGACAGTGAGATAATTCTGAGAGGGAAAGATTCTGTTAAAATACCTTTATAATACAGTAGAATTAACTTATCTGGCCATGTTTTCTCTCTGATCTATCTCACAACATAAGCTGACATCAATTTTGCAAGTGTGGAAATACAGTTTTCCCATCTCTTCTTTGCAACCCTTGAAACAAAGTAGGATTCCTTCTGAATCTGTTGTACCACCTACTACCCATCCACTATCCAGCTGTGGGCTCTGACCATTCCCTAGGCCAGGAGTTGGCAACCTTAAACACTCAAAGAGCCACAAAGGTCCTAACCAGAAGTCCCCATTCCAATTCTGGAGCTGACCAGAAGTCTGGTTCCCCCATCACAGTCTCTTCCTAGTGCGACGTCCTTCTTCCTCTGCTGACCGGAAATCCGGTTCCCCCACCATAGAGTCTCCTCCTAGCGCAGTGTCCTTTTTCCTCTACCTGTCCTAGCTGAAAGCCCTATCAATTGTGGAGCCAACCAGCAACAGGGAGCCACAGCAGAGGGATGAAAGAGCCAAATGCGGCTCCAGAGCCGCAGGTTGCTGACCCCTGCCCTAGGCAGGATATCTTCACCTCATCTTCCAAGATCTTTTCTACATACCATTAACCAAGTTAAAATTTGTGTTAACACTGTTGCCTCTCTGTTTCTTTTACATTCACGAAAGGTATGGAAGTTTAATTGAAAAAAAAGTTATATTTTTTTTTAAAAAGGCTGTAATATTTGCTCTAGTGGTTAAGATACCAGGCTAAAAGCTGAGAGACTTAGGTTTTGTTTTTTTTTTAATTTGATTTATATGCCACCCTTCTCCGGAGACTCAGGGCGGCTTACAATGCGCTAAGCAATAGCCTTCATACTTTTGTATATTTATACAAAGTCAGCTTATTGCCCCCACAAACTGGGTCCTCAATTTACCTACCTTAGAAAGGATGGAAGGCTGAGTGAACCTTGAGCCTTGGTGAGATTCGAACCTGCAATAATTGCAGGCAGCTGATGTTAATAACAGGGCTTTAGACCACTGTACTATCCAAGGCTCCTAGTCTGGTTCTAGTCTGGCTTTAGGCATAAATGCTGGCTGGGTGACAGACAGGTTCTAGTCTGGCTTTAGGCATAAATGCTGGCTGGGTGACTTTGGGTCAGTTAATCTCTCTTACCTCAACCCACCTTCCAGGGTTGTTGTTTTGGGGAAAAAATAGGCAGAGGAAGAAGTATTAGGTATGTTCACCACTTGAGTTATTTATAAAAATAATAAAGGCAGAATTTTAAAAAATCAATAAATAAATATTAATAAGGGATAAATATAGAAAATGTTATAGACCCCAAAAAGAATCTTTTGTGTTCTTATAACATTTTGAGATCTATTCTTTCTCTTTGGAAACACTATTGATGATCAATCATGTCAATTGGATTGTCTTGTATGTTGAAATGAACTAGATTGAAAGACCACATCTATATATCTGCTTCTTTTCCATTGATTATGATACAAAGGCCTAATTATTTTCTGTCTGCATATTCCTTAGACTTAAACATTAGAATATGATATATGAACTAATTTATTGTGAAAAATTATTTTTTTTTCTGCCAAAGTTATTGAATCAATTAGCATATCATTTAGACAATGATCGTAGGTCAGACCGGAATAGTGTATAATTGAACTAAACAAGTAATTACTTGTCCGGCCCTGGTGCAATCTTTTAAATATTCTTATATCAATATCAATATTCTTTTTAAAACATAAGTTAAGAAATAAAGAAAAGCAAAGAGCATTTTGCTTTGTAATGATCAATCTTTTATTACATAATGTTCTATCTGTCAACCGTGAATGTAATTGATCAATATTGTTTTGATTTTTCTCATATTCCTTTTTAGAGATGCGTGCACCGATAGATGCTGTGTATAATACAATTTGTTTTTGTTTTTTTTAATAAAAAGTTTTTATTGGTTAAGAATATACAATATTATAGTTTACAATATGTTGAATTTTCAATATCTTTATAAAAAGATATTTCAATTATTATTTTCTTTTTTTAAATTTCTCACACAACAGACATTATTATCTTAAATCAAAACAAACAACCAGGTTATATAAAAATTATATAAACAAAAAAAAAGAGTGTTATACAAAATACAATAAAAGAAGAGAGAGAAAAGAAAAATGTCAATTAAAAAAACCTTAAACAATAGATTCCCCTCCTTTCTTCATTTCCTAGTTCTGGCTCTTAAAACCATGGTCTGGCTTCCCTCCCCCTCCCGGGCCGCAACAGCCCCGTCCGCCTCCGCTCCTTGATCATCTAATACTTCCCCCTCTTCGGCTCCTGTATCTTCTCCACCTAGGAAGGATTTATGTTGGTCAAAAAAAGCCTTAGCTTCCGTTACATTATTAATTTTCTTCTTACTGTCCTCCCAAAAAATCATCAAACCCTCCGGAATCAGCCACCTAAAACCTACTCCCTTGAGGTACAGCTTATTTGATAAAAAATAATATTTTCTTCTTAATTCTCGAACCTGTCTGGGAATCTGCTTCAGGATGGTGATCTCCTTGCCCCTGTACACCAGCGCCCCCAGTCTTTGTTTTCTCAATATCTCATCTCTCAGTTCCCTTCTCACAAATTTAATATGAATCTCTCTTGGTAGATTATGTAAAATTGCAAATTGTGAGTTTACTCTGTACACCAAGTCCACATCCCTTCCAATAGACTCCAAATCTCTTTCTAAAAATTCACCCAACATTTTAACCATCACTTCTCTCAAATTTTCCTGGTCAAGTTGTTCCACGTTTTGGAACCTGAGAAAATAAGACATCTTATCCAATTGTAAGGTTAACATTGCATTTCCTCTCCCATCCTCCACCTTCTGGAGTGCCCGTACCTCCCCCTCCAGACCCCCCATCTTCTTCTTGTTTTGCTCTGCCAGCTGTTGAACATCATTTAAATCTTTTTTCATAAGTGTCATTTCAGATTTAATTTCAGATAATCCTTTTTGGACGTCATCTAACTTGTCCAACTTTTGGTCCAATATCGCCAGTCTTTCCAAAATTTTCCCCATGTCAGTTGCTGCTGATTTGTGGCCCTTAGCCATCTTAGATCAGTAGAAGATGAGAAATCAAAGGGCAAACCTCCAGAGAAGAAAGAGGGATTCGCAATCAGAGTAATTTTTCAACTGTCCACCAGTGGGCGCTCACAGGAGCAACGAGTCCGAAGTATAGAGTAGGTCAAACAGGAAGCCAGAGGAGAATGTTGTCTTCAATCATAAATAAAGAAGCAGGAAGTCAGACAGTCGCCATTGCCTGCCGGGGGGAGGGGCCACCAGACCTCTCCAAGAAACTCTGCCACAGCCATCCTCCAAGGAAAAGTCAGAAAGGTAAGGGGTTTCACCCCATCTCCTTCCCCCTAATTCTCTGCCACGGCACCTTTCCAGCTACAAGGGGGGGGGGAAACTCCAACCCCCCCTCTCGCCTCCAGGATGCCTGCTCCACTCTGCAATCAGTCAGTACAGTCCGTTGTGCCTTCTTAGGTAGCACCGGTCCCCTTAGGCGCTGTGGCGCCTCGGCGGCCTCGAAAAAAAGCCACCGATCGCCTCCCGCCCCCTCTGGAGCCTCGGGCGCGCCAGCATCGGCCTCCCGGCCCCTGGAAGTGAGGCAGGGGACCCCTGGCGAGCCGCCCTCAAACGGCAAACGCCCCAATAATGGGGCGCTTGGCCCAAAGGGCCTCCAGATGGGGGGGATCAGACTCTGGGGCCAGAGCTAGCCCGATCAAAGTCTGTCGCCAGCGGAACCGGAAGCGGAAGCCGCTGTGTATAATACAATTTGAATGATGATCTGAAGACTCGCCCATCATTCCAGGCATTCAAAGGAAGTTATGGAAATATGTAGAATGAAACAGGAAAAATATTGTATACATGCAAGGTGTGTATATATAGTGATTGCGACACTGCAATGATCATGGATTATGACGAATAGCTGCCATGTTCCTCTCTTATCTGTAATATCTTCTACAGCTTAAGTTAAAATGAGAAAGTAAATGTTGACCAATTATAGTCCAAATAGGAAGAGCTTTTCCTTCATAATGGTCAAGTCCTCCAATCCTCTAGAAATTTTCTCCCCAATTCTAGGATATTATGAAAATAGGAGCCATTGTCACTTCAGGGAGATAAAATGTTCTGTAGAAGAGGAATCCTTATGTCAAATGCCACAATAAGCATGCATCATTTTGTCACAGCTCTGATTGGTGGGGATATTACTGTTTCATGTAGAGCAGAGGTCTTCAAACTTGGCAGCTTTAAGACTTATGGACTTCAGCTCCCAGAATGCTCCAGCCAGCTATGCTGTGTTATGCTGGCTGGAGAATTCTGGGAGCTGAAGTCCACAAGTCTTAAAGCTGCCAAGTTTGAAGACCTCTGATGAAGAGTAAGTAACACACTACAAGCCATCACTGTGCAGAAAACATTTTACTTGAGAGTAATACAACACAGGAAATGCATCACAGGAACAAAAGAGATGAATCCTAGAGTGGCAATGTGATACAGGAAACAACTACAATAGAGAAGAATAATAGAGCTGCATATAAGGTAGACATAACACCTGTAACAATTACCACCAAAATCTTTCATGTTCTGAACATATATAATCCAGTATGCACAAGTATGTCAGGTACTCCAATTTTATTCTGTCATGTCATTTTTTAAAGAAACTATTTAGAAATTATTGAACTATGTAGTGGGTAAACCTTCATTTTTCACAGGATAAAAATCTCTTAGACTGGAATCATAGAATAAAAAAAGAAATAAACATTTATTTTGCTCTTAACACATCTGTCATTTGAACCTATGAACAGGATGTTAACCCTGAAGTGAACCTGGCTGAGACCATATTTGGGGCTTCAGGGCTGCCACATGGCAGAAGGGACAAGGAGGGGAGAAAGTAGATACAGGGGATTTTGTAGCCAAAACAAAAAGTTTCCTGTGGGAACCAAGGACATTCTAACAGGTGGCTGGGGAGAGGAGGAGTGAAGTAACCAAGCAACCAGCCAGCACTTCTATTGAACAATGTGATTGATTGATGACTGGGGGAATGGGGAAAACTTTCACTTTTTAATTAGGTGAAAACAGCAGGAACTTTCAGAATCGGCTTTCACCAGTTGTGCCAAGATGATGTATCCAATAAATTGTTCTTTGAGTAATCTACCTGCCTCGGACTTCTGCTTTCAGTGGATGCATTACGTGGAACACTGAACACAGGAGATATGTCATCACATGAGCATAGTGACACCTTGTTTAATCACTCAATATTAACAGAAAATTGATATTTAAAATAACTAAGGAAATAAAATTCAGAACACTTCATATTATATAGGAAGGTATAAGCCGACCTAATAGTTTGAAAGCATGCTAATGCAAGTAAATAAATATATCCCACTTTGGTGGGGTTATTAATGGGGACATGAAAGAAGCCCCCAATTGAATATCCCCTGGGCAACAGTGATGACACCAGTTTCACCATAGAAGAGCTTTGGTGCTTCTGACATGGAAATATAGTATTAAATAATGATAACCTTTATTTTATAATAAATTGTTGCTGCATCATAAATTTAGTTTTCTAGTCCCCTTTGAAATCTTTCACTATTAATAAAAAGAAGTTCCCATTCTAAAGTTCTTCATTCACTAAGCTTTTCATATGGCTTAATGAAAAATAATAGGAGGGAAACGATGCCAAAGCTGAGGCCGCATGGGTAGATAAGGTAGCATATTCTTGCTGACATCACATGCAATCACTAGAGGCCATTAGAACAATATGAAGCAGTGCCAAGCACTGTGAATTTATGAAGTGGATCCATAGGCAAACTGCCAGTGGAACAGTTCCTGCTGATCCAACTTTAAAGTAAGCAGAAGAAAGAGTATGAGATGTTTGTTCAATTGCAGATGTCCCCAAAAGGAAGGTGGATTATTATTATTTTTTTCCCCCTGAATGAAGATGCAAATTTTAATGACATTTTGACGGAACAATGTGAAATATTTTCTGGGTCCAAAAGGTAAAGAGCAACAGAGCCTCACAAATCTGTAGAATGGGATTGATCCTGCTGAGAAATCCATGAGCTGTGTTCCATTCATTTTGTTTTGTTTGTTCAAAGCAGCTGATGATTGCTCCATATGAGGTAGAACTTTTTACACTTAGATTTCCTTCTGTTTCTTTGTTCCATTTCTGTTCCACTCTTCCCCCAAGGAAAGCCAGTTCTATAACAGGAGTCAGTTAAAGATGAAACAAAATAAGGGATAGCTGGTTTGGGAGTTATGATCCCAGATAAGAGGGATCTCTTGAAGCTCATAATAGTGTTAAAGTTGAAAAATGAAAATGTATCAAGAAAGAGTGAATCCTAAATAACCCAAGGCAAAGATATCTTGAAGTATTCGATCTACACTCAAAATAATATCTGATTTGGTCTTCACTTCTTCCTCTAATATCTGAATTTCTTGAAAGAGCCAGAAGATTATATGGACATATCATTTATAGAGCAGAACGTCTGCTGTCTTCTAAACTCCTAATTTCTTATGAACTTCTGCTACTGATTTCTTGATTTTGTTTCCTTTGTTTTGTAGTTTTGCAGTTATGTGTGGGGGAGGGGGGGATATATCATCTTGATCTAGGTGAGCCAAGCCAGTGGTGAAATCTAAAATTTGTTACTACCGCTTCTGTGGGCGTGGCTTGGTGGTGGGAGGGTAATGTGACTGGGTGGGTGTGGCCAATTTTTTTTTTTTTACTTTTAAAACCATTTTTTCTACAACCTCTTCGGCCGAAGGGGTTGTAAAAAAAAATGCTTTCAAAAGGCTCTGACGATCCCAGCTGAGTTGCCTGATCGGCAGAGGCTTTTTGTCAGTGGCATTTAAAAGAAAAAAAGGGTTTTTGTCTTTTAAATGCCTCTGATGATCCAAGCTGAGTTTTTTAAAAAGGCTCTGCTGATCAGGCAACTCAGCTTGGATCGTCAGAGGCATTTAAAAGAAAAAAAGGGTTTTTTTCTTTTAAAAGCCTTTGACGATCCCAGCTGAACCGCACGATCATCAGAGGCTTTTTTTTTACTTTTAAAAACATTTTTTTCGGCCGAAGAGGTTGTAGAAAAAATGCTTTTAAAAGTTTTTTAAAAAGCCTCTGATGATTGTGCGGCTCAGCTGGGCATGGGGGGGGGGCAGGGATTTTTGCTACTGGTTCTCAGAACCACCCGCCTCTATTGCTACCGGATCAGCCGATCCGGTCCGAACCGGGAGCATTTCACCCCTGAGCCAAGCCTTACAGAAGCATTAATACTCACTGTACAGGTTCAAGCCCCATGGATTTCTGAAGTCCACTAAACAAGATTTCCAGAGTCATTTGTGCATACTCTGAGGATGTCCATATAAGATTTTTGCATGTACAGTTCTGTATGTATGGGATTCCATGCAATTCATTAGGATGCTGACTTCTTTAGGACCAAGAAATGTAAACATGAAGGCCTAAAAGGGTTCCTTTCTAAAGATATGCTAGCTATGAATTAATCAATTGATACAATTCACCAATATTAAGCTTGATTGACTTCTGTCTTCTCAAGGAAAAGGAAAAGCTTCTGAGGACCCGGTTGTGGAATAACTGGGTTGGGGTTCAAACCTATAAGATAATTTATTGAATTGCTGTCTTAAAGAACAGTTGCATACGTGGCATAATTTTAGAACCAGTGAACCTAAAACAGTTTCAGAAAGTAATGTAGAAAATGCAACCCAGAAGTTTACATAAAGTTGCTACAAAGCAAGAAAGATCAAAGAGATTAAACTACATAGTTACTGTACATTTACATGATGCAAAACATATGGAAAGTTCTTCTGAGATGGATAGGTTGATGATGATGATGATGATGATGATGATGTTGGAAAACTCATCCCAGACTTGCTGGGTTCATCTTATGGTCTCAGTAGTTGTTTGAATATTGAGTGCTTGTATGTTGTTTCCTAACAATATCCAAACAATATCCAAACAATTGGAAAATGTTTACAACTTGTTGTTGTTAGTTGAGAAGTCATGTCCGACCCATCGTGACCCCATGGACAATGTTCCTCCAGGCCTTCCTGTCCTCTACCATCCTCTGGAGTCCATTTAAGTTGATGCCTACTGCTTTGGTGACTCCATCCAGCCACCTCGTTCTCTATCGTCCCCTTATTTTTTGCCCTCAGTCTTTCCCAGCATTAGGCTCTTCTCCAGTGAGTCCAAGGGACTCACAGAAGTCTTCTCCAGCACCATAGTTCAAAGGCCTCAATTCTTTGACATTCAGCCTTCCTTATGGTCCAACTTTCACAACCATACATTGCAACTGGGTTTACAAAAGAAGTGGTATAATTTGCTGTCTTATTGGAGGTTGTGGAGAAAAGGTTGATTACAAGCATGATGAGAATAAATTACTACAGGAGTTGAAAGTGAGTCTGCCTAGGAAATCTCTAGATATATTAGCTCTTCAGCTCAGGATCAGGTTAAGTGTTATAGCAGAGACTACGTCTCTTAACTTTCTCAGTACAATGAACATCATGAAATTTAATACGGTGAGGCTACAAAGTAAAGAAAGTTCAAGTACTATAACATATTATTGTGTTTCTTTTAAATGAACACAACTATACCAATATTTAGCCTCATTTTTAATAAATCCACTGAATTATCCACATGAACATTTTTTAAAGGTATTCCTTGACTTATGGCCACAATTGAGCCCAAAATTTAGGTTGCTATGTGAGACAGTTGTTAAGTAAATTTTGCCCCATTTTACAACTTTTCTTGCCAAGTTGTTAAGTGAATCACTGCAATTGTTAAGTTGGTAACAGGGTTGTTAAGTGAATCTGGCTTCCCCATTGACTTTGCTTGTCAGAAGATCACAAAAAGTGGATCACATGACCCCAGGACATTGCAACCGTCATAAATATGTGTCAGTTGTCAAGCATCTGAATTTGGATCATGTGACTGAGGGAATGATGCAAAGTCCTAAATGTGAAAAATGGTCATAAGTCAGTGTCACTGTAACTTTGAACAGTCAGTAAATGAACTGTAGGTTGTAAGTTGAGGAAGCCAAATACTTTGGAGTTGCATATTAAAATTATAGGTAGTGCAAAGTATTCTAAACAAGTCTCTATGCTTTCAAATTTTGCACAGTGAGACAAAACTGGGAATGTTAGCAGTGCTGAACTATGGCCATCAGGAAAATCCATTTGCCTCAAACCATGGGCACATTCTGCTACCTACCATATTTTTCGGAGTATAAGATGCTCCAGACTATAAGATGCACCTACCTTTTTTGGTGAGGAAAACAAGAAAAAAAAATCTGCCTCTGCCTCCCAGCAATTTTGCTTCGTTGAAGCAAACAGCCAACAGCCTGCTTTACTTTCATTTTCGTTTTCAGCATAACTTGATTAGCACAAGAAAAAAAAATCTGCTCCCAGCAATTTACCTCCTTGCAGCAAGCAGCAGAGGCCCCCGCAAAACAGCTGAGAGCAAAAAAGATGAGAGTCGGGAGGCTGATCCAATCAACTTGTGCTAATTAGGCTGTGCTGAAGCTGAAACGAGCTGTTTCTTCTTGCTGCTTGCTGCAAGGGGGTAAAATGCTGGTAGGCAGAGGCCAAAGGGTGGGGGTCAGTGGGTGGACAGGACTACATTCGGTGTATAAGATGCACCTAAATTTTCACCCCCTTTTAGGGGGGAAAAAGGTGCATCTTATACTCCGAAAAATACGGTATTCTATTTATATTAGATTCAGACACCCATCTTATTCAAATGGTAAATGCAAGTAAGCTGGATATTTTTGAAATATTTCATCATATGAATGGAGGCTATGTGACTCTAACCAGTGAGATTAGAACATAAAAAGCAAAAGGAAGAGCAATGGATAGTATTTGGTATCATCATGAATATATGAAAATAAATGCATAATAGGAAAGGGAAAAGAATCAACTGATTAGACGTTCATTGCTTTGAGAAAGGCTAATATTATCTGTGCACTGTTACTTTTTTTGTGTGTTTTACTATACTTGGTGTCTCTCCTTGATAACCAGAACATTTCATCCTAAAAGATTGGATTGTTCATAATAACTGGAGCTCTATGAAATATTAATACAGCAAGGTTCTATTGAGCCCCACTCTCCTCTGATTGAAGCTGGATTTTTATCCATGCTTTCTTGTATTTTGAAATGTAGTGAAACTTATATTTGACAATTCCTCATTTTTTTCTTAGACTGCAGTTATAAATTTCTAAGGCTTCTGTCTTTTCCAATGAACATCATTATATTCCCAATGAACATAATGATGTTCATTTTCAATGACCAGATTTCAAATAGTTTTCTATCGATTTGAGGCTGTGAGTGGAGTGGTAAATTTTTTTAGCCACATAGATCTTATTCCTCAAAGAAAGGCCAATCTTCAGTTAAACTGTTCTTGAAGATTCGTGCCAATAAAACAAAAGTTTACTTCCAAGATTGGGAAACTTGTTTTCTGGATAGATATTGTGACCCCGGCCCCGGAGGCTGATTTATCTTCGCATGCTGATTTGGAGGATGATATGGAGGAGGAGGAAGCTGTCACAAGCTATGTGCTGGAGGGGCTGTCTTCACTGGTGAGTCAGCAAGAACTGACAGTTGCTGATGTGCCTATGGACCCCATAGGAGGAAACAGAGGCCGGTAACGACAAGGGGGAACCCCTATTGGATGCAAGAGAGAGATGTAGGAGACGTAGGAGAGAACAGCTATTGCCACATCCTAAGAAGTGTGGTCAGGAGACGTAGGGCCACACCCTACAAAGTATAAAAGGGGTGTGACTGGGCTGGAAAGGCGTGGTGAACAATTTATTGGTGTTTTGAATGCAGTGGAGTTACAACTGTTAGTTTGGAGTTTTTGACAAGAGTCTGCATTCCTGCATTAGCCTGCTGGCTGTCTACCAAGACCTTTGGAACATTGCCCGGTAACTATTGGACTGATATAGGCTTTGGAAGGGAACTATTTATTAAAGGGCCAGCTTCAGTCTCTCTAGCCTGCGTTTGTTGCTGCCGGGTTATTTGAGCCTCTGCAAGGCCACTCATGGGAGGGGACAGAACAATAAGTTCATTGTCTAAGTAAGATATGGTAAATTTTTATGATTGTGGAAAAGACTTTGAGTGTCTTCATTTAGATCCTGTTTCATTTTTCCAGTTTCATAAAGCATTGTAAAAATACATTATAACAGAGCATTTAGGAGAAAAATAATAAAGAAGAACCAAGACAAGCATCTATATCGGAATATACATTGGCAGCATAGGAATGGAAACTTGTTTATTTGATTGGTTAATTATTATCCTATCTTTATTACTTTTATACTCAAGGTGCCAAACACACATAATACTCCTTCCTCCTTCTATTTTCCCTACAACATCAATCCTGGGAGATGGGTTGGGCTTAGTAGTGGGTTTCAATTTCGTTCACTACCAGTTGCTTGTGGGCGAGCGCGTGCACACGATGCTTCTGCATGCGCAGAGATGTCTGGGCGGGTGGACGGAGCCTCCCACCGCCGCCACTATGGGTTCACCAGATCCAGGCTGAACTGGTAGCAACCCACCACTGGTTGGGCTGAAAGACAGTGAGTTGGCCAAAGTCACCCAGCTAGATTTCATGAATAGATTGGAAATAGAACTCAGAGTCTCCCTGCTTCTAGCAAGGTTTATGAACTTTGATGAAACTAAGAATCCTCAAAATATGGATAGAAAATGCTAATTTGAAAGTGAGCATGTTTATATTTTTTTCCAATCTCAGTACATGGTAGAATCCATGCACAAATTTGTGCATATCAAAGATTTACACACCTAAATAAGTATGGATTTTTGTCCAGACCTTGAAAAAACACTTCTTCTCCTCCTTCTCCTTCTCCTTCTCCTTCTCCTTCTCCTTCTCCTTCTCCT
>WNWU01000003.1:51188641-51202587 GCA_012654045.1 Ptyas mucosa
AGATAGATAGATAGATAGATAGATAGATAGATAGATAGATAGATAGACGAGAGAGAGAGAGAGAGAGAGATGATAGACAGACAGACAGATAGACAGACAGAGAATTATTAAATCTATTGGCAGCTTGTTTCAGATGTTCAACGGACATCAAAGCTGATAATGGAATAACAGATCAGTGACTAAGGAACCAAAGAAAGGAGTGTATGCAAGAACAGGCCAAGGTTGAAGACATGAAGACATAGTGAGGTGACCATATCAAAATAGTCGTCTTGATGAAGGGTTTCTCAGACAGCGGGAATCAGCCCATGCCCAAACCAAGTTGGACATGAATTGCTTTATTAGAATATAACAGAGCTGGAAGGGACATTGGAGGTCTTTTAGTCCAACCCCCTGCTCAAGCAGGAGACCCTATACCATTTCAGACAAGTGGTTATCTAGTCTCTTCTTAAAAACCTCCAGTGATGAAACAACCATATCTTTTGAAGGTAAGCTGTTCCACTGGTTAAAAAGTTTCTTCTTACTTCCAAGTTGCTTCTCTCCTTGATTAGTTTCCATCCATTGAATTATTTGAATTGAACAATCTGTTCAATTATTGATTTATCTGAAAAGGAATGCCATCATTGGCAGACATGTATTACAAAACATTACAAAAACAAGTGAGGCAGTAGGTATTGGGACTTATCTACTGCATTCTCCAGTTTAAAACACCAAATTTTGTGGCCATATAATATATCTATATTAGAGGGACAACCAGAAGGCTTTCCAAGTCACCCCAAATCCAGACAAAATGAGAGAAGTGAGCTGCCATGGTATGAACATGTGGTCAGAGCTGATGTGGAATCCATTGTGAGGTGGGCACTTGCACTCAGCCCAGATGGCCAGCAGCCCCGAGGACAATCAAAAAAGTGATGGATGAATGCCAATGCTGCAGAATGAACAAAGTGGTGGGCAAAATGCAAAACTGTGGACCCCATGATACAGAGATGATAACTCAAAGAAAAAGAAGATTAGAGGGCTCATAGAGGGCTCATAGATAAAGATCAGAGTTTTAAAGAGAAGAGGAAATTCAGGCAAGGATGCTTTCATTTCCGACCCATCGGAATCTACTCATGCATTTTTGCAGGCACTGGTCTACTCATTTGTTTTCTTTTAACACTGATCAGCTGTAGGACTGCCCTTTAAAGCCTCACGGCAAGAGTTTAAACAGTTTTTTCCCCCTCTAGCTATCAGCTGGGACTCAGGAAGCAGCAATAGATTGGGGGTGGGGCAAAATAAAAGGTAAGAATTGATATTTTAACTAACTAAATGCCTTATCTGTGTATGACTTGGATTGTTATTGGACTTTGCTTTACTTTTTTCTAAAGTAAAAGACTACCACAACCCAGTGTGTCAGTATATTAACTGTGGTTATTCACTCTCAGCCGCTTTCATGTGCATACTCAACGGGTACTCTGCTCAATAACCTATAACATCGGTTATGAGCCAAGAATATCCTTAACATAGATGATACATGATGATAAATATAACAATATTTACTCTTATAGTAGATCTCACTGCATTAGCACATACCATCTGCAGCTAAACATACATTCAGTATCTTCTATCTGGATAGCCATTAAATCATAGGATAGCCAGATAGAAACACATACGTACAGAGAGATACACACACATAATTGGAATTATAGAATTCCATATATGAATATGGAATTTATATATGGAAATAAGGGGCAAATGCATAATCATTTTCTTAGTAATTTCCAAACATCAGAACCTGAGATTTTCCATTTGTGATCACATTTAAGAAAAAGAGGTGTCCATTGACTGATCTTCAAACTCTTTGCATATAGGTCATACATTTTAATATGATCATGTCAATTTATATAGCACATGTTTATCTCAAAGGAGTTGTCAGCCTACAACTGAGTGGGCCACAATATATTTGAGCAAATCTCATTCTGTAATTTGAATTTAGGAAAATAAGAGGGAAAAGAAACCATTGGGAGCAATGTAATAGCATTAATCCTGAAGGCTGACAGAAAAGATGAATCCAAGGTCTTACAGTAATTTGTACCAAGAATGTATTTCATAAGATAAAAAGAGTATTTACCTTGTCCTGAAGTTTGCTGGTTGAGGATGCCCATCATATAATGATAAATAGTCATATTCTTCTTCTAGAGCAAAAGACTGAAATACTATCTGTATTCTATTTCTTTCTTCTGCAATTATGACCCACGTACAGTTTGCACCATTTGGATATCCATACGGAAAGCCTGGACTTTCTATAGTTCCATTGAGTCCTTTTAAAGTTCCACCACATGTATAAATAAATCCTGCAAAAAAGAAGGAGTTATAAACTAGGAGTTATTACAAATACCTCATGGTTTAAAATAAATCTTTAACAGATTCTATGAATTTATTCCAAAGGATATATACTTTGGGTAGATGGAGGACCTGTCAGTCCTACTTATCTTAAAATGTGACTTTTCATTGAAACTTCCAAACACAAACAAGTAGTAAGTTCTAATACAGGTTCAAAAAAACTCTTTTAGTATCCCTCCTGACTTTACGTTAGCACGCTACCAACTCATTTTTACTTACAATACCACATATTAAAACAAAAAGGAAGAAAAACTGTTTGGAAATGAATTCTATTAATCTACTACCACCACAACCATTTCAATAATTTGCTCTCCAGGACTGGCATTTCATGAATAATCAAGTAGCCTACCAACCAATTTTCCAAATATCTAAATTCCCCATCCCAAAACTGCCAACTCTCTATATACCGAATAGAAAAATATTATCAAGTTGATTCATAGGGAACTAAACCATGGTGTCATAAAATTCCCCTTTTCTTTTGAAGCTCCAACTTCTCAAATTCTTGAAGTTCTCCATTCACATTTGGAATGGAAAGTGTGGTCCAGGACATGGCTACCATTATGTTTTATCAGTCTTCACTTCTGCTGAAGAACATCCCACGCACTTCTCCAACCACACAGCAGAATGTTATGACCCAGTTGTTAAGCAGAATTTCCAACTGAACAGTGGAGCTTGTAATACTGGATGCAAATAGGTTTTTCAACGTGTTATTATTAAATAGCAAAGCTCCAAACAGTTTGAGACTGGATCGCCAAAGAGTTTTGCCTTGTTATTTGTATACACAGCAGCGGTTGAGGAAAATATTTCTTAGCCCTTGAGATGAAAAAAGGATCTTAACATTTGTTTTTTTGGGTGTGATCAGTCTTCCTCCTTGCAATTAATCCTTACTGCTTTGGTCTATGTCTTCAGGTATAATTTGCAGAACTCTTTTTCTGTGAATCTACCTTGACATATAGCACCTTTTGGGCACATTACATGAATAAATTGCCAACGCAGAAATTTCCATTTCCTCTCCTGTTATCTCAAAAGGAATGTGAACAACAATTCACCATACTGTATAACAACAGCAAGTGAAAAAAAAAGCTGAATATTTAATGTCTTAATTTTTTTAAAAAAATATCTATTCTCCTTTCCCGTCTGTCAGAGAACGAAAGTATTCTGTTGGCTTGTCTGCTATTTACATAGTGTGTCAAGATGATACATACAAAGACAAAAAACATATTTCCAAATATGTTGGAAAAAGCAGGAACGATTGGTGCAGGGATATTGAAAGTAGATATGAACACCAGGAAAAGAATTAAAACTGGAAATTAACTAGGCTTAGATTTAGTACTTAGCCAGTGATCCCTGCTGAACTACAACTTCCTTCCTGGCTACATGGCAGTGGTGGGATTCAAATTTTTTTACTACTGGTTCTGTGGATGTGACTTGGTGGGCATGGCATGGCTTGGTGAGCGTGGGCTTGGTGGGTGTGGCAGGGGAAGGATCAGGGGTGGGTTCTGCTTACCTTTACTATCGGTTTGCAACGGGAGTGCGCACATGTGCTTCTGCGCATGTACAGATCGTCAATTATGACCAGTGGTGGGTTGCTCCTGGTTCTGTCTGGTTCTATAGAACCGGTAGTAAAATCGGTGGGAGGCTTCGCCAACCCGGCCAGATGCTTCGCTCATGCGCATGTGCAGCCCCATTGCAAACCGGTAGTAAAGGTAAGTAGAACCCACCCCTGACTCCCGCCGCTTTTACCACTGGTTCTATAGAACCGGACAAAACTGGGAGCAACCTACCACTGGGAAGAATACTGTAAAATCTCCATTCCCACCCCACTCTTGCAAAATCCCCATTTCCTCCCGATCAGCTGGGACTCAGGAGGCAGAGAATAGATGGGGGCGGGGCCAGTCAGAGATGGTATTTATCAGTTCTCTGAACTATTCAAAATTTCTGCTACCGGTTCTACAGAACTGGTCAGAACCTGCTGAATACCACCTCTGCTACATGGTCAATGGCAAAGGGAACTTCAAATGTGTTCCTCACAAAAGGAGCATTCAGGCTGTTCCATGTTTCATCTATCCAGCAAGACAAATTCCCATCAAGGCTTTATCAAGAAGTATACAATAAGTCCTTTGTGTGTCTCAAGTCCGTAAATCACCTATTTTTGCATAGCTGCAATATGCGACTATTTTAACTGAACACAACAATAAGCAAATTTCATCCAATGGTTTATTTTGTCAGCACTCTTCTCTTTTGCTCTGCAGTGCATGATTCAATATATTATTGGATTAATGCAAATAGCCTCCCTGTAAACCTTTCTCAAATAAGTTTGGTCCGCTTCTGTCAGCTGTTACCAAAATATTTTGAGGGAAGAAGTGTTATTTTCCTTTCTCAGTATCATTCCTTGCCTCATCAACTCTTTTTCTATTTTTAAATCCCATCTGACAAAAGCTTCAATTGTTATTTCTTTTTAACTGACTGTTAATTCTGTAGAAGCCATAGGGAGTATGCTTGGTTTGGATATTACTTCTCAGAAGGAAGTTTGAATTGCTAATGAAGATAATCTTAAATTATGTATAAATGCTTTTTTCTCGTATCTAAAATGATACAGTTTTTGGAATATGTGAAACCCATGTTGATGAAGCATACTGCTATTGGTATCCTATTTCTCAAGATCTTTCAGCTTCAAATCCAGATGATACATTTAAGCATTAGTAAAGCTATTGTTTCCTTTAGGATTTAGCAAGAGACTTCCCAAAACCTGGACTAAAGGCATGTCACCTATAAAGCATCTTCATTCCCCAGAATTAACATGCAAGTTCTTTTGGAGATTCACAGAATTATTATTAATTTTTTTTGTATATGCAGAAATTGTTTAAGAATAATGTTAACCATTCTAAACAGATTAACAGATTAACCAAGTTGGAAGGGACTTTGTAGTCTAACCTCCTGCCCAAGCAGGACAGCCTACACTATTTCTGGCAAATGGCAGTCCAATCTCTTCTTGAAAGCCTCCAGCGATGAAGCTTCCACAACTTCCGAAGGCAACTTCTGTTCCACTGGTTGATTGTTCTCACTGTCAGAAAATTTATCCTTATTTCTAGGTTGAATCTCTCCTTGATCAGTTTCCATCTATTATTCCTTGTCTGGCCTTTGGGTGCCTTGGAAAATAGCTTGACCCCTTTCTCTCTGTGGCAGCCTCTCAAATATTGGAAGACTGTTATCATGCCTCCCCTGGTCCTTCTCTTCACTAGACTAGCCATGCCCAGTTCCTGTAACTGTTCTTCATATGTTTTAGTCTCCAGTCCCCTAATCATCCTGGTTGCTCTTCTCTGTACTTTTTCTACAGTCTCAGCATCTTATTTTATAGAGTGGTGACCAAAACTAGATGCAGTACTCTAGGTGTGGTCTTATTAAGGCTTTATAGAGTGGTATTAATACCTCACTTGATCTTGATTGTATCCCTCTGTTAATGCAATTTAGGATTGCATTGGGTTTTTTGGCTGCTGCTGCACACTGCTTTAACATGATGCTATTCAGAAGCCTTTTTGCTATTTACTGCTATTAACATTGTTTGATTTGATATAATTTCCTGTAAGTGTTATGTTTTACTGTGTAATTCTTTTAAAGTTTTGCCTGATTTAATCTGTTATCAACCACCTTGGGAAAAGATGTGGCATCAATAGTCATTATAAAAAGAAATAAAATAGATGATTCTCCAACAATTCTCAGAAACCGACAAAGTCCGTTGCTTCCTTCAGCATGATCAAACCAACGAAGTATTCTTTTAATCCAAAACTTCCATTTCTAGATTGTCAGGTCATCCCTGTGCCTAACTATTGCTAATTTTTCTCAAACCAGGTTCATCCTATCAAGACCACAGAAGGAGGTGTTTTGTGGAAATTCTCTTCAGAAAATCAAAGCAGAAGGAAACACTCATTTCTGCATCCTACCACAAAGGAGCCTGAGTGGCGTAGCAGGCTAATGCCTCCTATTAAGGCAGCATTTAACATCCAGCTGCCTGCAATTACTGCAAGTTCTAATCTCACCAGGCTCAAGGTTGACTCAGCCTTCCATCCTTTCTAAGGTGGGTAAAATGAGGACCCGGTTTGTGGGGGCAATAAGCTGACTTTGTATAAATATACAAAAAGTATGAAGGCTATTGCTTAACACATTGTAAGCCGCCCTGAGTCTCCGGAGAAGGGCGGCACATATATATATATATATATACACATACATACATACATACATACATACAACAAAAGGCACTTTTGTCCATAGGATGGTGTGGTGTCTTAAAACGCTGGATTTGTCAGCTGGAAAGCCAACAGCCCAGGTTTGAGACCCAAGTGTCACACAACAGGGTGAGTGCCTGTCTTCACCTAGCTTCTGCTCACCTAGCAGTTTGAAAGCATGCAGATGAATAGATACCACTTTGGTGGGGAGGAAACAGTGCTCCATGATATTATGCTGGGCACATAACCACAGAAACATCTTTGGACAGTCCTGGCTCAATGGCCCTTGAAATGGAGATGAGTGCCAACCCCTAGTAAGTTACAACCAGAAGGAACCAGTTACATCCCTGAAGAATTCAGCCTAATTCTAGAATTAACCTCATTTTATTTGTCAATACAGCAATCTAACATGCCAGTTTAATGATTCTATCTCAGAGACCAGATTTTTCAAAATAGCTCTAACTAAGCAGAGATAGTATTGCTATGCATGAATTCACATTTTTAAAAAAGAACAGATAAGCAAATCAGAACTCAAATGTAAAGGAAGATCAAGAAAAACCTAGGTGCGTTTCTTTCGGGGAGAATTCAAATATGTTTCTTGAATTTCAATAAAGAGTCAACTTTGATTTAATGCACCTAAGAAGTCCTTAAAACCTTCCCACTGCCTGAATAGGATATTTGGGGGAAAGCTTCCATTCACTTTATTTAGCATCAGTCCAGGTAGCTAAATCTATCTCTGACATGAATTCTCTGTTAAAAATCTAGTTTGCTTCTGTATCACTAGTGTACTCATAAGAATCTACCATAGGGATGCGGTGGCTCAGACATGGCTTGTTGATCAAAAGGTTGTCAGTTCAGTGGTTTGAATCCCTAGTGCTGCATAATGGGGTGAGCTCCTGTTACTTGTCCCAGCTTCTGCCAACCTAGCAGTTCAGGAGCACGTTAAAAAATGCAAGTAGAAAAATAGGGACCACCTTTGGTGGGAAGGTAAGAGCTTTCCATGCGCCTTTGGCATTTAGTCATGCCAGCCACATGACCACAGAGACGTCTTCAGACAGCACTGGCTCCTCAGCTTTGAAACGGAGATGAGCACCGCCCCCCTAGAGTCAGGAATGACTAGCACATACGTGTGAGGGGAACCTTTAACTTTACCTTTAAGAATCTACAATATAATCTTCCTCTGCTGGGAAGGTACTGGAAAAATAAAAATATCTGAGGTCAATTGACGTCACATGTGGGTATTCCTCTTAATTTTTTAACTGTATGTCTCAAGGTCCATTTCCAGGATTATGGAGGGATTTAATAATTTTCTGAATAAGGAGAAATCATCAAGCAGAAATACATGGTGTAATCTTTTTATCCAACTTGCTAGTTTTGAAAGAGCAAGTTGCCTTTCAAACTTTTAATGCAATCCACTGGCAAACAGATTTAAAATACGACAGAATTTAAAAATTCTACAGAAAGCAATCAGAACAGAACAGCCAAGATGAACAATTATTTGCAAATGCATTTGATTTGCATAATCCATTCTGAAAGTAAAAATTAGCACTTTCTGTTTTTGGACTAATGCAGCATGTTTTAGCATAGATATTTTGCTGTTCCTTTGCTTTATATGGACCTATATGCCAAACTCTTCAGCTCATTTGTCCTTTCATGAAGTTTCAGCTTATTCATTGATTTCACAACATTTATTTCATGAAAATAATTTAATAAATACTACTTTAGCTAATAGGACTATGAATGATAATAATAGTAATGAACATCATCAAACAAGAATATCTGCCTAACCCAGATCCTTGGAATGGACTCAATAGATGGATAAAATGCCAACTCAAGTCTAAACATCTTGCTGACTGTATGATAAACTGTAATACTAAGATAAGATAGATAATCGTTATTGTCACCTGTATACACAATTACACACTTTAACATGAAATTCCAATGCCCCACTCTCAAAGGAAGGAATCGCACCCATTGAACAAGGCCATCATCCGAAGGATAACAAAAATAACATAATAACAACAGCAGCGCCAAAAATGCCAAGTTAATCAAAAATGATACCACAACTTATATCCATTCATAGCAGAAAAAAGAATCTTGAGAGTTAACAAGATTGATTCGGTACTATAAGGAACAAAGCTGTTACAGAAGCTAGTTGTTCTGCTTTGGATACCACAAAGCAGAAGGAAACAGTGAAAAAAAGGCATGGAAAGGATGTGTAAAGTCCCTTACTGTACTACAAACCAGGGGTGAAATCCAGCAGGTTCTGACAAGTTCTGGAGAACCGGTAGCGGAAATTTTGAGCAGTTTGGAGAACAGGCAAATACTACCTCTGGCTGGCCCCAGAGCGGGGTGGGAATAGAGACTTTGCAATATCCTTCCCCCAGGAGTGGGGAGGGAATGGGGATTTTGCAGTATCCTTCCCTCTGCCACACCCACCAAGCCATACCCACCAAGCCACACCACGCCCACCAAGCCACACCCACAGAACCGGTAGTAAAAAAATTTGGATTTCACCATTGCTACAAACCCTGGTCAAGCAGCACTTATATGCCATGTCCTAGATAGAAGGATAGAAGGAACTTAGTAATGATAAGAAGCAAAAAATAGGAAATAATTAATGAATGAAAACCTGACAATGACATCAAAATTTTGGGCAAATTTATGGTCAAGTTTGAATCTCAATAGCAATGCAACATGGATAAGCAAGTTGATAGCATGGTGAAAGTATCTAGTATGGAATATATAAGGATAACTAAGGTAATGGTATGAAAGTAGTCAAAAAGGACAAAAACAGGAATGTTCCAGGATCAGCTAAACTCACTGGATACTGGCTAAAATTACTGAAGAGTCTACACCTGAGATTGGTAGACCAGAGGAACAGTGTGTTGAAATAAAATGAAGAATGATTAACAACTGTAAAGATACTTCTAATTTAGAAGGACAAGGAGTAGGGAAATAAGTCTGGAAACTACTGGCACAAAACATACAAGCCAGTGGTGGGATTCAGCCAGTTCGCACCACTTCGGGAGAAATGGTTGTTAACTTTCTGAGCAGTTTGGCACACTGGTTGTTGGAAGAAATCATTAGGGCAGAGAACTGGTTGTTAAATTACTTGAATCCCACCACTGATATAAAATATTTATGGATATAACTGCAAAATCTATCATTTACTTCCTATAGAACAAAAAGGATGTTATGCTGGTTAGAGTATTGTTTGTCTTTAAGTGCATACTTCTTTTCCAATGAAATACGGTGTTATATCCACTTATTCATCTACTCTCATTCCCCTTTCTCATCATTTTAGAATGACTGATTTCCCATTGGCATAAATTGCTGGCTGCTTTCCTATGGTCATTAATGGAATCTTGCTTCATATCTACATAATCAAAATAACAAAAAAAAAGTAATGAGAATCATTTAGGGGGAAAAAATCCAATCAGGTGAACAAGACTCTTGAGTATGATGATAGAAGAAGAAAGCCAGTTTTGATGATGAAAGAGTGTTCCAAAATTACCTTTGTGATTTGGAAGTAAATATTTAGTCCTGAAGTCAGAAATACCTTTGTGATAACAAAATAGCAAAGGTAGAGCAGATCAAAGTAGTTCATAAAGTACCCCTGCTGAATTGCTTCAAAGAGATAAGAAAATGTGATACTACAACTACAATGAATAGTTAAATACAACAACAGAACAGAAGAATACAACAATAAGCAAGAGTATCCATAGTTACCCACAACATGGACTGGTATTAACTTTATTTTCCTCCTATGAAATTCAGATAACTGAATTTGAACTAAGGTTTCACACCCATTAAGAACCTTAACCACTAACTTCCAAGTAACTACTTAAGACCTTGACTCACAACGTCTTTAGATAGGTAATATACCCCAGCATCTTCTAATCCTAACTAGACTGTCAGAAGTAAAGTCATAAACATGAATCATTTATCTTAAAAAAAAAAGTGACAGGAAAGTTGGATGATTCATTCCCTTATAGTTATGTAACGGCTTCACTAAACTACAGCTTGTAAATGTTAATGAAGTTTAGACAGAAATCTAGTCATTTGATACAAAGTCATTTAATATATCTATCTTGTTTCCTTGCAATCATCTAGTGTATGTTTTGGTTACTTGCAATCACCCTGATGGGGCATGAGATTTTGCAAAATTGGGAGTAACATGAGTTACTGATAAACTTTATACAACTCAATATAAGTTTTAATTAGCAGCTAATCCAAAGCATAGTGGAATTACAGAATTTTAATAAAGGAATACAATAACACAGAAGCCCCTCTTCTGACATTGTTTTTAGAGCAGAAATATCTAAATCGGGGTGTCCAACCTTGGCAACTTTAAGACCTGTGGACTTCCAACTTCCAATCTTCCTCAGCTACGTTGGATGGCTGGGGGATTCTGGGAGTTGAAGTCCAAGGTTGGACTTGCCCTGCTTTGGAGCATTTGGGGAGAAGGTTAGAGTGGCAAGACATTCAGTGTTGCTTGTATCATGGCTACAACTTCAGATGTACCTAGCTAGCAACTGTATCCTATTAAAAGGAACAAAAATAGTTTGGATTATGATTCTAGTCATAAGGCAGGTAGGCAGTCTGCTTGCTTCCATAGTTGCTTACTGGAATCCAAGCATCCAACCATTTCCACCTGTAAACTTTCAGAGAAATGCTTAAATAGAGGACCTTAAACAATAATAGTTTCTGAGTTTCCTGTTTATGTTGGCCAATTTTTCCTTCAATGTTTATGTTTGTGGAGTCAAAAGCCTCACTGAGATGTATAAAGCTGGTAAACAATTTCTTGCCATTACTTACTTGTTGTGTTATGAGATGGTGTAGAAGAAAACAATGGAGCACTTTGGTCTGAATTTTATAGTAAAGGTTCCCCTCTCACATACGTGCTAGTCATTCCCGACTGTAGGGGACAGTATTCATCTCTGTTTCAAAGCTGAAGAGCCAGCGCTGTCCAAAGACGTCTCCGTGGTCATGTGGCTGGGATGACTAAATGCCAAAGGCGCACAGAACACTGCTACCTTCTCACCAAAGGTGGTCCCTATTTTTCTATTTGCATTTTTACGTGCTTTCGAACTGCTAGGTTGGCAAAAGCTGGGACAAGTAATGGGAGTTCACCCCATTACACAGCACTAGGGATTTGAACTGCTGAACTGCCGACCTTTCAATCGACAAGCTCAGCATCTTAGCCACTGAACCACTGCATCCCTCGAATTTTATAGTACTAGTCACTAAATGAAGAGAGATCTCCTTAGAGGTATTTCAAGTACTAATTTGGTCTAGCTGTTAAAGCAGGAGTGTCAAACTCACCTTGTCACAGCGGCATCACATGACATATTGGGACTTTTTTCCCCCTTTGCTAAACCGGGTGTGGCCAGTGCATGATGCATCCTGCCCTTGGGCCAGGAGTTTGACAGCCCTGTGTTAAAGCATTGGGCTAGAAACCAGGAGAACATGAGTTCTAGCCTCACATTAGGCCCAAAGGCAGCTGTTTGATATTGGGCTGGTCACTCTCTCTGAGTTCCAGGAGAAGGCAATGACAAATTACTTCTGCAAAACCTTTCCAAGAAAACTGCAAGGACTACTCCAGGCAGTCTCCAGGAGTCAAAGCAAAAGCAAAACAAAAAACAAATATCATCTCAAAGGTAGAAAAGTTATATTGTATTTAGGAAAAGCTCATTCATCACTTGTAGCAAAGTTTTGGGGGAAAAAAATTAAATATCAAATCTGACATTTTGAGCTTCAGGTTCAGTCTTGCTTTGCTAGATGCCAGTCTGCCATAAATTATTGGGCGGGGGGGGGGGGGGCGGGAATTACTGGAGTCATGGGGAAGGAGGGAAACAAAAATTATGCCTCGTGCTGTCCTGAGACATCAATTCATTATTCAACGTCTTAGCACCTAACCTGCTAGTGTGGGGATGTTACAAAACAAATCCTTTGAATCAGTGGTGAAATCCAAATTTTTTTAACTACTGGTTCCGTGGGTGTGGCTTGGTGAGTGTGAGGTAGCTTGGTGGGCGTGGCAGGGGAAGGATACTGAAAAATCACCATTCCCCTCCCACTCTGGGGCCAGCCAGAAGTGGTACTTGCCGGTTCTCCAAATTGCTCAAAATTTCCGCTACTGGTTCTCCAGAACCTGTCAGAACCTGCTGGATTTCACCCCTGCTTTAAATGTAACTGGACCAGGGGTGGGTTCTACTTACCTTTACTACCGGTTCAGAACGGGATCACATACACACACAAGCTTTGCTCGCATGTGCGCCTTGCTTCTGCGCATGTACAGATCGCCAATGACGACATCCAGGGCGGTGGGCGTGGCCTCCCGCCAGTTTTACTACCGGTTCTTGCGAACCAGTCTGAACTGGGGGTAACCCACCACTGAACTGGACAATAGACAGATAAAAAGGGTGAGGAGCAGGGAAAAGGTAAAGTTAACTAGGGAACCTTCATGCTAAAACTTTAATTCTGGCTTTGCAATACTGTAACCACTTGGTCTTGTGTGACCTTTCACACAAATGGAATTGAGGGTCTTTCTTTCCTAAGGATTCAAGTCAGGGCAGGTGTGACATTGAGTATCAATGCCCAGATACTATCAAAAATCTTTTAAATGGGTGTTATCTTGGATTTTATCTTGGCCTTTATGAATAAAAAGCAGCTGTTCCAGCTTTTCTTTTAACGTACTCTTCTAAGTATTCCCACTGCAAAAATCTTTGAGTTGGAATTGTACAACCTTGTTGATAAAATATAAAAAAAAAGTCAAACATGGAAGAAATTGTAAGCAGAGGTAACCCCTGTAACATTTTTCAAAACAATAATATACTTTAATTTGAGAACTTTGGAAATGTCAAACACTCTGGTTTGACAAAGCAGCTTTCGACATGGCACCCTGCCATTCAGCAGTACTTCCCATAGGCAGTAAACGTTTTTAGAGTTGAATGAAAGGACAAAAGGTTCCTATACTAAAGTGTTGTCTGAATTCTACATGCCTTGGAATCTTAAGCAAAGGTGAGTAACCTTTGCTAGTTCTGAAGCTTTGAAGCAGCCCATTGTGCTTTTTCCTTGTTTGCTACTGACATTTTGTTGAAAAACCAGTTAAAAATAACATCTAAAAGTTTGTGGCGCAGAGGAAAAAAAAAGATAAATTAAACGTTTCCTGGATTATTCCTGCATTTATAATTTATGGATATAAATTTCCAGTTCTTCATCTGGAGAGGAAGGGAAGGGAAGGGAAGGGAAGGGAAGGGAAGGGAAGGGAAGGGAAGGGAAGGGAAGGGAAGGGAAGGAAAGGAAAGGAAAGGAAAGGAAAGGAAAGGAAAGGAAAGGAAA
>WNWU01000003.1:51202597-51219652 GCA_012654045.1 Ptyas mucosa
AAAGGAAAGGAAAGGAAAGGAAAGGAAAGGAAAGGAAAGGAAAGGAATGAGAGAAGGAAGGAAGGAAACGAAATGAAGGAAAAGGAAGGAAGGAAGGAGGAAGGAAGGTGTTTTGAATTAAATTTTATTTTGTTCTTCTTTGAAAGTTCTGTCTTGGTATATATATGTGTTTGTATTCAATATACACTAAAGACATTTACACATGCTGACTTGTATGTATTAGATTTGGGCAGGTTGATATGAGAATACAAACATTTATCTCACGTTTAATTCAGTTAAATGTCCTGCAAGGAAAAATACAAGCTACCGGTATACATCAAATCAAATTAATGAATCAAAAGGTAGAGAAGCACGGGAGATGCAAGGATTTCTCTAGGATGCTTTGCTACCTCTTAAGTGGATCATACATCTTGCGTTGACATCTCAGCTTTACTCTTCGAACGTGCCATGCAAAGTTGAACACAGTATTTGGTGCAGCTTTCTTAGACTGGAGAGATACTATGGCTTGTTCTCTACTGCTCCTTCCATTTTACTGCTTCATTTGGTACATGATACAACTCTTTCGGTGGAAATTTATTTCCACCAAAAGTATATAGAATTATACAAATACAAACAAAGCTAGACTTAAGACAGCCCTTTACTTTTTCATTTAATGAAACCATTATTAAAATTATAAACAATTAGATTGATTTATAACTTAAGATTTCTTCCAAAGAACACAGGAGGATTAATCTAAGATTACCCAATAATTGCTCATTGGGAATTCAATTTGGACTTTGTCCCTGTCCTGAGACAGTTGAATGACATTACTGTAGAGCCGAGGTGGCACAGTGGTTAGAGTGCAGCACTGCAGGCTACTTCAGATGACTGCTAGCTGCAGTTCAGCAGATCAAATCTCACTGGCTCAAGGTTGATTCAGCCTTCCATCCTTCCAAGGTGGATAAAATGAGGACCCAGTTTGTTGGGGGAAATATGCTGACTCTGTAAATCGCTTAGAGAGGGCTGTAAAAGCACTATGAAGTGGTATATAAGTCTAAGTGCTATTGCTATTTCTCATCAGAATTATCAACATGAGGATGGTGGAAGATGTCCTCTAAAACACTGGAGGACAGTTAGATGACAGAGATTGCTATATGTTATAGAGCAGGGATGTCAAACTCAAGGCCCACAGGGTTCTTAGACCTGGCCTGCAGGAGCACCCTGGAAACAGCGAAGGACCAACACGCAGTGTCCAGGGCCTGTTTTCCATAGCAAAGTTCTCACAGCTGAAAACAGGGCCCAGGAGGCCACACACGCTGCCCCCCAAGCACCATTTTCACTGGCAGAGGGCTATCAAAGCAAACTAAAAACAAAACAAAAGTAGAAATGTTTCCCCTTTTGCATTTGAGCATGCAATAAGGGACAAGAAAGGAGAAAGGGAAAGAGGAAAGACAAAGAAAAAGGAGGAAGGAGGAAGGACAAAGAAAAATAAGGAAAGATAGGAAGAGAACAAGGAAGGAAAAATAAGGAAAGGGGATGGAAGAAGAAAGGAGAATGAAGAGGAAAGGTAAAAATAAGAAAAGGAAGGAAGGAAGGAAGGAAGGAAGGAAGGAAGGAAGGAAGGAGAGAGAGAGATAATAATGAGAGTGAGGGAGGGTCTGAGGGAAATCCTGCCTAGAGCACTTGGCCACCACAGATGCCCCCGACATATCAAGCAGCCACGCCCACACCAGCCATGGCTATGCCCACCCCAGCCACGGCCACCCCCACCTCCCCAAGCTCAAACACAACCCTGATGTAGCCCTCAATGAAATAGAATTTGACACCCCTGTTAAAGAGCATTAACAAGAGAACAAGACATATAATAGATGTTTTTGATGTGGCAACTACATACCTTCAGTAATGATTATTTACATCTTTTAAAAGGCTCATACAATTTGTGATTCATAATACCAACTCTTGTAATATGTTTTGGAAGGATACAGTATATGGGCATCAACAATTCCGTCTTTTTTTTTACGTTCTGAAGATAGGCACTTCATGATCCATAATCTGCATATAAGCACTCTTTAAAGTGTATTTTAGATTGTCTTTGCTATTAGAATCTGCGACACCCTCTTATTATTGGTTTAATTATTTATTACAAGATTAAATATTTGCATTTTTTTATTGATGCAGGAATCGAAAATGAAATTCAGATCCAGACTGAATAATTTACAGGGTTTCCATAGAAATAAATAAAAAGTAAAAGAATACACGGTCCCCAAAGTATGCATTTTGTTTTGTTTTTGTCTACTAATTAATTACTTAATATAATTTAAATGATGTGACTAAATTATTAATTGGGTACTATAAACTAAAACCAGTTCTCGGTGAACCTAGCATGTTTCTGGAAAACAACATTTATATCATGGGAATTTAGGGTATATTGACTTCGTTGAATTATTGCTGTAAAGCATGAATAATTTTTGGAAGGAAATATATAACTCATTGAATTAAAATAAAGTGCTTTGCTCTAATTGGTTGTTAAAGAAACAACACAATACTTAATGATGGAGAGGCAAACGTGTGTTATAATAAAAGCTTTGCTTACATTATGGATGACTAAACAGAATAGCTTCTGGGACAACTAATAAGTATTTGATTATGTTAATTTATGCCACAGTTCTATAAACATTTATAGAGAATTCAGGGACAATTTGAGTCTACTTCAGAATAGAAAAAAAATACTTTTGATTCAGAAGGACAATATCATGGTGAAATTGAGAAGGGTTTAGAAGAAATACTTGAGATACTCTTTCTTTTCTTTTTCTTTTCTTTTTATTAGATTTATATACCGCCCTTCTCCCCAAGGGGATTCAGGGCGGTGAACAGGCAAAGATAAAAAACATAGATACAAAATTTTAAAAACCAATTAATAATTGCCCCAACAATTCAAAAACCGTTTTTTAAAAAAATTGGATTATAAAATTAAAATTTAAAATTTTCTTACAAAAAGGGGAGAGATTATGCCAGGCCCGCCTGATGGAACAAGATGTACTCAATACAATTAATGTATTTCTTGTATATAAAGTATGTCCACTGGTCAATTTCCCTCATTTTCTTGTATTAGAGCTACTTGCTCTGATCTACAAACATCTGGATAACTGCTAGATGGAGCACCAGTATAAGAAAAAAATATCTCTTTGTAGCCCAAACATGAGCGCTTAACTCATGCACTCTCTACTCACATAAAACTGTGTAAACACATATCGGTATTTAATCACTAGTCACATGCAGTGCTTACTTAGAACATCCAGTATTCACCCAGAAACAATATGTTAATAGTGCCGTCTGGTTGTTTCCAAACATTTCACCAACAAACTGGAAAAATTCAGATTTTTAAAACCAAAATTCAAACCATTGAAATAAATGGGGCAGTACCATCTCATGAATTCAGTTAGATTTCTCTACATGTGACTTTTATTTTTCATTGAGACGTATGTTTATGGGGGAACACTTCTATTCCTATTTCCCCAACAATTAAGGACAGTTAAAACATACAAGTTATAGGCAATAGTGTATGCTTTCTGAAATAAATTGTGGACTATCTTATTTGCAATCCATTATATACTGTATTTAAAAGAAAACAAACTGGCTTTGAATATAGACCCTGCAGGAGGAGCAGAGACGACTTTCCATCAGTGAGCAGAGACCAAAGGCCCCCACCTCTGGGCATGCAGACTCAGCCTGTGAAGGTATAGTTAGTCCTGATCAAACACAGAGCAAGCCAGCAGGGCTGTCTCAAACTGTAACAGATAGAATTAATGAGAAACAAACCTGGCCGACCATGAGGTCACAGACAAGGCAGCAAATTGCAATGACTGACAGGCTAACATCATCCCCCACTGATAAGCAAACAAGGAAGGAGGAAACAGCAGGAATTAAGCCTCCATCATCCAGCATGATGACAGCAAAAACAACACAGCTGATTACAAGTGGGAGACGGCTGGAAGGGCCTATTACATGCAAGGGCCAAATTGATTAATGGCATATAAAGGCAGAGATCTCTGTAATGGTAGTTTAATACTCTGACGATGTCAACAGATGGCTGACAAAAGCTTAGTTAAATAAAATTTTGATTATTTTAAAATGTAAAAAATTTTAAGTTCCGGAGCTCGCAGGATGTCTGTTTCTTTCTTTACTAATATACCTGGAACTCATATTTTTAGAATAGTTTGTTATATATATAAATATAAAGTTTTTGCGGGTGTGTGTATATAAAAAGTTAAAATCTTGGGGGGTTTCCTGCATCATTAAAAGTCTGTTAGTTAAAATGCTTAAAATCTTAAAATCCTGGTTAAAATCCCAGCTCAAAATCCTCTAAAATCCTAACAAAACACTTTGTAAGGTCTTTTAAAACTTTGGCTAAAATCCTAACCAACACTTTAAGGGTTTTTTGGCAATGTTTCAACAAGCTCTCTAACTTGTCATCATCGGGCCCCGACTTTCAGTTTAGAAGCTGTGGGTATGCTGTGAGGTCGGAGTTGTCACTTTTCTCTGTTCGCTGCTGCTGACTAGTTAGTTTGCTGGTTAGCCTGCAACTCTGTGTCCTGATTGGAGGGCAGCTGTTTTTTCTCCTGCTTCATTATCCTAGCTGCAGCCTGACTGCGTGTTAAAGGCCCAGCTTTCTCTGGTTCCCTATTACTAACTGTCAACTGCAAAGAAGGAAGGATTCTGGTAGGCATCACAACACCACTGGTTGCCTGTTGAAATCTCAGCCTATCTTCTGGCTCGGTTCTCTCCCTCTCCCTATTGCTAGCTATCATCTGCAAAGAGGGAAGGATTCTGGCAGGCATTACAACACCACTGGTTGCCTGTTGGGATCTCTGCCTATCCTCTGATGTTAAAACTCGAGTTTCCCTCAGTGCAGGTCTCCAAATACTTGAGAACCTAGAAGCGTCATCTCGTCTATTCATATCCATATATATATATATGGATAATTGAAATGTATGAGAATTTCACTCAGTTTATCTTGAAACAAACAAAAACAGTAATTAAATTGAGCAAAATCTTCATAAACAGGATTATAGAAATGTAAGATTTAAATAATTCAAATGAAATGGGTAATTCTGTGCATTCTTAACTTTCTTTTCCAAATACGTTGATCCATTTATTGAGCAAATAAGTGTTCTGTAACCGTCAAAATGAGCAAAAGTCAGTATATAAGTACTGTACAGTCTGTTCTTCACATTTATTTAATACAGATCAATTTAGATTGTACTGACATTCACAAACATTGAATTCTTCAAACCTCTCTAAGTGAAAATAGAAGATATAGTACTTGAAAAAGTCAGTGAATTATTTCCCAGTACATGTCGACTGTTTGATGTGTTGTTTAATTTAGTAACAAGATTTTCAGTGGAAGCTAAAATTGATAAGAACATTGACGTTAAAAGATTCAGGAATGTTTCAATTGTGCATAAGCAGAAATGTCAAAAAAATAAATTTGTATTCTGCCCAACTCTCTGAACAGTTCACAACAATCAAACAAAACATTCCAATAATATAAATAAAAGATGACAAACACAATGAAATGAGAAGTCTCAGTTTCCCTTTCCAGAGCTGTGGGGGAATAGCTCTTCTATCCTCACCATTCTATTTAGGATGAAATGATTTAAAAGTAGCATAGAATACTATGCTACATATATTGAGTGCTTAGAACAATATTTTACAATCCATGATTACACACATATGAAAAGAAAATACCTGCATTGCTGGAATACTCCAAGTCAAAGATAAGACTTCCTGCAGAGTTTTACCCATCCAGGGAAATAAATTACTCAGGAGATTAACTGCCTCTTTGACATTAGTTGAGATGAAAAAGAGGTAAGCATCACTTTCATAGTAAGGATACTGAAATCCATATTATGCATGAACATTTCCATTGATTAAATGCATATGAATGCATAGGATATGGGTATGAATTTCATAATCAAGGGCCAAGGAGTTGAATAGGTGATTACTCTCAAATAATGACTAAAGAACTGGATCTCATGCTTTATAGCAGGAATGTCCATATTCTGTATTCTGGAAAAATTTTGTTCTTCAGACAATAGATTTAGCAACTACAGCTGGATTTGACCAACATACCAGTAAATCTATATATAATAAAGCTTAGTGATACCTAGAAAATCTATGTGGTCAAATGTGGCCTACAGACAAATGTTAAGGATCTTTAATCTGTCATTATTTAAAAGTGATTTATTTCATGCACTAGATGGAACTGTGGAATCTTGATTAAAGTTGGTTTGATTGCTGAGGACTTTTTAAATTGGCAACCTCACTATTGACAAACAGTAGTAATTGGACAGTCTTACTGAGAAATCAAATGGGATTGACATGGTGAAGATGAGACCAATTAATCAGCTTTCTTCTGGAAGTTGATGTTTTCAACTTCAAGAGCCTGGATAGCCATTTGGCTATAATGGTATAGGATTACCTGTTTGACCAGGAAGTTGGACTAAAAAACCTCCAAGGTTTCCAACTTTTCCAACTTTATTATTCTATGTTCTACATTCTAATTTTAAAAATGTACAATAGTTAGGAAGTTGCTATGCCACTTATACAAAAATGTTTGTAGAACATTTCAGAAATGAACATAAAGTGATAGAAGGGAAAATAGCAGATCTCTATTTTAACATGCATAATTAGATCTGAAGAAGCAAAAGCAAGACAAATCTACATATTTATAGGTCCAAAGCATAATCTCCATTCCACATACGGAAGCCAAGTGGATGGTTGGTTACATCCATCATACAGTCAGGAAAATGTCCTTCACCATTCCGAAGAGACATAGATCAGTTGAGGGATGCAGAAAGATTGAAAGACACTCAGATGATGAATTCAATTATAATTATGTCTTCAAGGAGAAGGATGGAAGAAGATACTAACATTACTCTTCCACTTTAGTTACCTCCCTCTGCCTACTAACTTTGGTAGGAATCATAACCTTGAGACCTCATGGAGTACACTGCATGGGTTCAATAAATGAAATTAGGTCCCACCTCTAATATCACACAACACATAAACAGCTTATTCTCAGTTCACAGTATAAGTGGCAATTTACCCCGTGTTTAACCTTGTCTTTTGTAATCAGTTTCCGGAGATAATGATCAAGATCAAGGAAACAAAGTCTTAACTGTCGAGGCACAATATTGTGCACACTTACAATGCAGGTAGACCTTGATTTATGACCATTATTGGGAGCAGAATTTCTAGTTGCTAAGCAAAACAGATGTTAAGTGAGCTGCACTCAATTTTTTAACTTCTTTTGCCATGGTTGTTAAAGGAATCACTGCTGTTAAGCGAATCACCAGGTTGTTAACCCAAAGGTGCTTTTTCAAGAGGCAACTGGACTTTCTTGAAAAAGCACCTTTGGGACAACCATGACCTGGATAACTGAGAATCTCCATAGATACCAGGTTGTTAAGCAAATCTGGCTTCCCTCATTGACTTTGCTTGTCAGAAGCTGGCTGAGAAGGTTGCAAATGGCAATAACATAGCTCCAGGATGCTGCAACCAATGTAAATGCATGCTGTTTGCCAACCACTGAAATTCTGGTCACAAGGCCATTGGGATGCTGCAACAGTGAATATGAGGATTGGCTGTAAATCACTTTTTTCAATGCCTTTGTAATTTCAAATGGTTGTTAAATGAATGGTTGTAAATCAAGGACTACCTGTATGGGCTCACTCTCACTTAAACAGTCAGAAGATTAATACACTCAATATCTCAATGATATTTTTCATTGCGTCTAAAGTTGATATTGCATTATTGCAGACACAATGCCACCCCGTCTCTGAGACAATCGCTTTTCTCCGTGCTACTTTGTAAGTTAATGGGCGAAATAAACATTGAATTGGAGATTCGGGGCTCATTAGGTAGCTATTGTTTTATTCTAATATATGGTTTCTCATTTGAATGATAAATCTCATTTTTATAAGTGAGATTCAGAAGCTGTAATTTGCAATCAATCTACAAAATATTCACAACATAGAGAAAGAATGCAGATATCGATGTCGAGATTAATTCATTGTGTTGCTTAATGTAGCAATGCCATATGCGTTGCTTTATCCGATTGTTGAGCGCAGCTCAGAGTTGCTTTTTTGTGAGATGGGCGGCAATTCAAATTTGATTGATTGCTGAGTTAGGGTGAAGAAATTTCATGAAGAAAACTTGACTTCGATGGTCATGTGGTCTGAGATTAGATCAAATAAACCAAAAGAAAAGACAAACCAGCAAGCAACAAACAAACAAACAAACAAACAAACAAACAAACACAAAACATTTATTCTGTGTTCTAACCATTATTTTACCATCCATTCTCACCATACCATTCATATGCTATTACAACATAGCTTCAAACACTTCTTTTTCTTCATACTTTTCCCCAGCCTTCTGGTCATAAAATTATCCGCATGAAATACATTGTTCAACTCTGACCTTTTATTTACTCTTAATCATTTCCATTTCATGTAGCCTAAAGATCTTCCAGGGGGTGCATTTCTGAGAGATGTTGCATCTCTTGTCAGGTGGCTACAATCAGATTGCCTTCGGATGTTTGGAGTTAAATCTGCGGAGAAGCCCATAATGCATCTTGGGTGCCTAAGAATCCTGAAGACATCAGCTGCCTGTCATGTCTTTTTCCTTCATAATATTCACTTGCCTTTATGTGTTTGAAAGTACTGACATGGAAAGGGCAGAGAAAACCACTCTTAAAAGTGACAGCCTGCTTCTCAAATGCTGAAATGCAGGAGATCCTCTGTCACAGAAAGTCTGGAGGAAGACTCAGTCGGTCAACCAAAACTGTCCTTCATGCACTGTGACCTGCATCTGTTTACTCAGAAATAAAGACTGCTGAAATCCAAGGGATTTACTTTTGAGTAAGAGATAGAGAATTGCAATAGCAATATCACTTAGGCTTATATACCGCTTTACAGTGCTTTACAGCCCTCTCTAAGCGGTTTACAGAGTCAGCATATTGCCCCCAACAAGTTGAGTCCTCAAGGTTGACTCAGCCTTCCATCCTTTCGAGGTAGGTAAAATGAGAACCCGGATTGTGGGGGCAATAAGCTGACTTTGTATAAAAAAAAGAACACCGCTGGGGGGGGGGGGGCGAAAGCCCTACTAACCAGGTATATACAAAAGTATGAAGGCTGTTGCTTAATGCATTGTAAGCCACCCTGAGTCTCTGGAGAAGGGCAGCATATAAATTGAACCAATAAATAAATAAATTTTAGCCACCTTGGAAGGATGGAAGGCTGAGTCAATCTTGAGCCTGGTAAGATTTGAACTGCCAAATTGCAGGCAGCCGGCAGGCAGCAGAAGTAGCCTGCAGTACTGCACTCTAACCACTGCGCCACCATGGCTCAATAATAGACTCAGTAATAGAAGAAAATTCTGCTGTTGGTTTTTTAAATTAATGACATCAGTTTCTTTGCCATATGATCTCAACACAATCTTCAATGTATTTCGCTTTCTTAAGGGACTAGCTATATGAGGTCAACAAACCTATATTGATTGTAGCTGAAACTGTAACAGGTGGGGGTCTGACAACTGGAACAACAACTTGAGAAACATCGGGACAAAATACAATCGTTACTTTTTAATATTCCACAGTATCTGATTAGCTATCTGGATTGTATCTATGGAGATGTTCAGATGACGGCCGAACTGAACTTAAGTTATACAGTGAATTTCAGAGGTAAACTACTTGAAATGAGATGTTTGCTCATTGTCCTTTTCTTCCCATCCCAAGAAGATGAAGAATGTATACTCTTTTTTTTTAATTGATTTATATGCCGCCCTTCTCCGGAGACTCAGGGCGGCTTACAATGCGTTAAGCAATAGCTTTCATACTTCTGTATATTTATACAAAGTCAGCTTATTGCCCCCCACAATCTGGGTCTTCATTTTACCTACCTTAGAAAGGATGGAAGGCTGAGTCAACCTTGAGCCTGGTGAGATTCGAACTTGCAGTAATTGCAGGCAGCTGGCAGCTAAGTGCTATTTTAACAGCGCTTTAGTCCACTGCTCCACCAGGCTCCTACTCTTAATTTATAAAATGCGTTCACACAACTGGTTCTTGATCTGCAAGATCCCAGTGTCCTTACTTCTATTGTTTCCAACAAAATATTGAAAAGAAATTATGGAAAGAAGCTCATAACTTTAACCAGCAGTGAAATTACTCTCCCGATCCAGAATGGAACAGGTCTAAATTTTATACTGTGGGAATAATTGGTAAAAGAAAGACCAAGTTTGAAAATGGGATGGATCCATCTGGAGTCTACAGAGAAAAATATTGCATGGAGAACCACAAAAATCACCACAAAACAAAATCGCCTTCCAATCTCTATGCGAGAGACAATTGAGTCCAAAATCCTACTGATTGTTCCTTTATTCCCACATGAGCTACAGCATTCTGCCATCCCTCTGCTTTACAGTGTGCCCATGTACACAAATACACACAGATGTAACACCATAAAAAAGCAGAAACACAAAAATGCAACACATTATTTTCACACAGAGGAAATAGAAACCTCCCTTAACTACTGCTGGTAAATGGGGCTGAAAAGAATTCCAAAAACCATGTCATCTCAACTGTTTCAGAAAGCCTTCATAAACCAGACAGCCAAGTGTTGCGGAATATATATTCTTTCCCCCCATAATTCCAGCATTTTGAAAGGAAATGCGAGAAAAAAGAACCATTTTGTCTAAAAAACATAATCTTTTTTTCCCTTAAAAGGAACAAAATAAATAAAAGACACATTGGCACCGAGTATGAATTCCTGTGTTTATGTACACATACACAGGTACACAGTGTAGGTACACAGCAGTGGTGAAATCCAAATTTTTTTACTACCGGTTCTGTGGGCGTGGCTTGGTGGGCGTGGTGTGGCTTGGTGGGCGTGGCTTGGTGGGCCTGGCAGGGGAAGGATACTGCAAAATCTCCATTCCCACCCCACTCCAGGGAAGGGATATTGCAAAATCCCCATTCCCTCCCCTCTCTGGGGCAAGCCAGAGATGGTATTTGCCAGTTCTCTGAACGACTCAAAATTTCCGCTACTGGTTCTCCAAACTGCTCAAAATTTCCACTACCGGTTCTGCAGAACCTGTCAGAACCTGCTGGATTTCACCCCTGGTACGCAGGTATTATTGATAAGTGAACTTAATCTAAACTTCTGTCTCAATCTCTCTTTGTCTCTGTCACCCACAAACTCACTCACTTAGATATTGCTTCTGAAAATGTCCAGATTGTAACTCACTTCACCTCTGTTAATGTTTTTCAGAATCACTTTCTAAATGTCTATGCTCTCATCTCGTCTGCAGGTAACTGCTCCAATTTTTCAGTAGATGTGTGAAAAAGGAATGAGATTAGACTGCCTAGAAATATTATCAATGGCTGCATACTTGTAAGTAGTAGGAAAAGAGTTACACAAAATCAACAAAGATGATTCCGCTTATGAGAAAATAACCTGGTGAACATTTCTATTAATTTTGAATATCCACTCTCAAGGCTGGAATGATAACTGGCTGGTACAGGGATGGGATGCATAATTCTCAAGCTTGTTCAAGCATTTATTGGTCATATATTTATTTATGATGTCTTATTTAGCATCTACATGAAGCCGCTGTATGAGATGATCCAACAGGTTTGGAATAAAGTATAAACGGTATACTTTATATAATAGTTCAGGGCAGTGATAAAATCTAAATTTTTTTACTACCAGTTCTGTGGATGTGGCTTGGTGGGCGTGATGTGGCTTGGTAGGCGTGACTTGGTGAGTGTGGCAGGGGAAGGATAGTGCAAAATCCCCATTCCCTCCCCACTCCTGGGGGAAAGATACTGCAAAATTCCCATTCCCACCCCACTCCAGGGGAAGGATACTGCAAAATCCCAATTCCCATCCCACTCTGGGGCCAACCAGAGGTGGTATTTGTGGGTTCTCCCAACTACCCAAAATTTCTACTACCAGTTCTCCAGAACCTGTCAGAACCTGCTGGACTTTATCCCTGGCTCAGGGGTGAAATGCTACTAGTTCAGACCAGTTCACCCAAACCAGTAGTAAAAAATGCTACCGGTTTGGGTGATCCAGTAGTAAAAAAATGCTGCCAGTTTGGGCAAACCGGTATTTCTGACAATCAGCTATGCGACGATCAATTGTGCCGCGCGATTTATATTCGCTAGAAAGCAGGAAATCATTCTTTCTAGCGAATCTAAATTGTGCGGCACAGCTGTTTCCCCCTTCTCGCTATTCTACTTACATTTGCAGACTCAGAAAAGGCTTCTTAGTCCTCCTTTTTCAGGCACTACCATGCAACACTGAAGAAGGAGGATTAAGAAACCTTTTCTGAGTCTGCAAATGTAAGTAGAACAGCGAGGAGGAGGAAAGAGCAAGATTGAGTGGCTTTGGGTACTTAGGCATTCTGGTGTCAAGTTTCCCCCCCACACACACTTTTTGTCCTTTATGGGATGTTCCAGATGGATCCACTATGCAATCCAGAAGTCCTCTTGGAATCATGGCTCTGCTGTAAAAGCAGATGGTAGCTGTGTATAAGATGGCTTTGCACATCCTCGTGTTGTGCACCCATTCCTGGACCAGGAGGGTTTGCTTAGTATTGCTCATGGCCTTATGAACTCCTGTCTAGATTGCTGCCATGTGCTCCACATGAATTGCCCTTGAAAAGCATTCAACTGTTGCAGAATTCAGCTGCATGGGTAGTAAACAGAGTTGGGTACTTGATACATTGCGTTGCATTGATTCCAAATGAAATTCAAGGTGCTGGTCTTGCTCTTCATAGTTTGGAATTAGGAAACCTGAAGGACCATCTTCTCTGTGTTTCTATCAAATATAGTTTGGCAGGTTGGGCATGCTACAGGGTCCCATCAAGGAATGCCAGCTAGTGGGGTCTAGTTGTCATACCCTTTATGTTGTTGTGCTGTCCCGCTCAGACACATACACACACCAAGAGGGTTAGGAGTGTTTATTAAGGCTTGTAAACCTGAATTAATATTCCCTAACAATTCTCTTTGCCAGCACCAGCCGACCCACAATGAGTTCAACAGGCTACTCAAAAGAAGTCAGCATTAATCCACAGCAGAAAGACAAGGCAAGTCGACTAGGCAAAGGCAAGTCCACTGGGCAAGTACAAATCCACAAGGCAAATCCACAAGGCAATTCCAGAGCTGAAGAGATATGATTTAAAGTTCAAGGCAAGAATCACCACTGCTGGAGTACACACAGCAAGGAAATGTTCATTGTTTCACTCCCCTTGCTGAGCTAAATAACTGCTTCCTAGTGTAGCCTATCAATTTTGCTGAGTCTGCCTCTTTGCGTGTAGTCTGGCTGACCTTCGCTGTGCCTGCCTCCTCTCAGTCCTATGTGCTCTCAGATCAGGAGGAGAAAGCAGTTATTCTTCATCTCCACTGCTCAACTGCAGCTGTTTGTTCTATGCACCCAAAACCTTTGGCCTTCCCCAGGTTAGCTTTGCCTCTTCTGTCTCTAGCTCAGACGGCTGCTTGTCCGGTTGCTCTCCTGTGCTTGAGTGCCCTCCACTCCTGGCTCATATCTCAGGGGTTATCTCAAATCAATATCTCAGGAGTTGCCACAAAGAAGAGGGAGTCAAACTATTCTCCAATGCACCTGAGGGTAGAACAAGAAGCAATAGGTGGAAACTAATCAAGGAGAGAAGCAACTTAGAACTAAGGAGAAATTTCCTGAGAGTTAGAACAAATAATCAGTGGAACAACTTGCCTCCAGAAGTTGTGAATGCTCCAACACTGGACGTTTTTAAGAAGATGTTGGATAACCATTTTTCTGAAGTGGTGTAGGACTCCTGCCTGGGCAGGGGGTTGGACTAGAAGACCTCCAAGGTCCATTCCAACTCTGTTATTCTATTCTATTCATAGCCTTTGGATGCATCTCCTCCTGATGTTCCTGGGACCAGTTCATCCTACTCTGAACTAGTATCTGGAGAGATGTCTGGGGTAGCATCCAGGAGAGTCATCACAGTTGTCCTTGGAATATTATCCCTTCAGAGATTAGATTGGTCCCAGCCTAGTTGGCCTTTCATAAGACCTTGCAGACCTAGTTATATGCTGGAGCCTGGTTTTCCAAATGTGTTCAGGACTCCATTTCCTGGTTATGTTAACATCTATGGATTATAATTTCCTTGGCTGCGGTATATATTCAATTCTCTGTCTATATTGTTCTTGTAATTTGATTTTCATTAATTTTATTATTGTTTGACACCCAGAATTGCTTGTTTGAGATGGATAGCTATATAAAATGAATAAATGAATAAATGGCAAACTCTTGTATTATCAAATGCATAACTGAGATTACTAGCAATTTATAAGGGATGTATGAAAATCTTTATTGAAATTCTAAGCAACAGCTTCTACTTATTGTCTGTTCTGTTGATTTCCAATGCATTCCATTTATACTGACATACTTCCTACAGTTAATATTGTTCATTGCTGCATTGGGCATTAGCTGTGGATTTCTCAAAATCATATTTCTCGAATACAACCACAATGCTAAGAATGTAAGAGTCATGTGCCATGGATTTTACTGGAAGAAAAATGATAAAGGTAAAAAGGTAAAAGTTCCCCTCGCAAATATGTACTAGTCGTTCCCGACTCTAGGGGGCAGTGTTCATCTCTGCTTCAAAGCCAAAGAGCCAGCGCTGTCTGAAGACGTCTCTGTGGTCATGTGGCCGGCATGCCTAAATGCCAAAGGTGCAAGGAACGCTATTACCTTCCCACCAAAGGTGGTCCTTATTTTTCTACTTGCATTTTTTACGTGCTTTCGGACTGCAGGTTGGCAGAAGCTGGGACAAGAAACAGGAGCTCACCCCGTTACGCAGCACTAGGGATTCTAACTGCTGAACTGCCGACCTTTCGATCGACAAGCTCAGCGTTTTAGCCACTGAGCCACTGCGTCCCTAGAAAAATGATGCAAACTGCCAAAATGCATTACAGTGTTGCAGAGAAGGGCAACAGAGAAGGGATTCAGCTAGCATCTCTCATTCTTTGTCCTAAGATTTGCATAAAAATCTTTTCTTTTTAATTTTAATTTTAATTTTTTTACCATTCTTTTATTGTATAAAATACCAAAAAAGAAAAAAGAAAAGAAAATAGGAAATTAAGGGAAGGAAAGGGAATGGGAAAAGGGATTTGAAATACAAGGGGGAAGAGAAAAAGAAAGAAATGGGGACATTGACTTCCAACTCTTCCTAGAACAGTAAAGATAAATACACTCCAACCTCAACTTTTTGCTTTTATATATTAATATATAACTAGCCATTTTTATAACACCAAATCTTTCTAATCAACAAAACCAAAGTCAGTTTCATTTTTTTTTCTTCACAAGCACAAATTCCAGAAGTGATATCCAAATAAGAACGTATTTTCCTCTTTAAATAAAGTATTCAATTTAACCATTACTGCTTTATCTTCCTTGCTATGGAAATAATATGTATTTTTATTTGCACCTAGTAATCTTTGTGAACTATCACCATTTTTATTTACAAAATTGATCATATTCTTTCAAATTCTTTGGCCTTACTGACGGGCCTCTTTTTCTTTCTTTCTGCCTTTCTTTAAAAAATCTTTTGTTTTTTGTAAAAAAATCTTCAGAAAAACGATGTATAAAAGAAAATGTAGGTTAAATGTAGATTAAAATCTAATCCATTTTTCAAAAGACTACGTTTGACATTGATGCATTTTTAAAAGTCTGCTTTAAGAAAGTTGCTTTTGGATTTCATATATTTGAGTAAGCTGTGTGCAAATGTTATATATATAAAATTCTATTCAGTGGTGAAATCCAATTTTTTTTACTATCGGTTCTGTGTGCGTGGCTTGGTGGGCATGGTGTGGCATGGCAGGGCAAGGATACTGCAAAATCCCCATTCCCTCCCCACTCCTGGGGGAAGGATACTGCAAAATCTCCATTCCCATCCCACTCTGGGGCCAGCCAGAGGTGGTATTTGCTGGTTCTCCGAACTGCTCAAAATTTCCACTACCGGTTCTCCAGAACCTGTCAGAACCTGCTGGATTTCACCCCTGAGATATATATATATATATCTCAGGGGTGAAATATATACTCAGACAGAGCATAATAAACTGTGCACTTTGGAGCAATATGTAAAATAAAAGCACATCGCTTTATGATTCTACAGTTGATTATGTCTTCAAATTGGGAAAGAATGTTGAGCGATAATATTAATGGCTTAAGCAAAAGCTGCACAGCAGCAGGGATTGCATTAATTCTGTTTCAGTTTCATTGCTTAATCCTAAACACCATTTTAAGCAGACTTTGGCAGCCTAGCCTACTACTTTATGTCTGGGTGTTATTCAACAGTAACAACACTCAGCTTTGGCTTCGTCCAATAAGAAATGATTGTGAATCAGCAGTCTCTTTGCATGGCCATGTTAGCTGCCTCTTCCCTTTGCATAGCAGAACACATTCGATTACTGGGAATAATAGATAAGGAACACAGCTGCGTGCAAAGAGATTCATTATGGCTTAAATTGCCAAAGCTATGTAAAAGTAAACAGGCCCTAACCAGATGGCAGCAAAGGATCTAAACCAGCCATTAATTGCTTATGATAAATGTATATATTTGTGAGCAAATGGAGCTTGTAATCCATCAACTGAAATCCATAATTCCACGTCACTCTGGAAGCTGCTCTCAGAATCTTTGGATTAACCAGAATTTTGTTTTGTTTGCAAATAAATGCATAATAAGCCCCTTTCTTTTCAATCTACCATTGGAATTTCCTCCGAGACAAATCCCAAAAAATAATATTCTGTCCCATTTCTTTTGCGGCTGGCTTTATTTGGACTCTGCTACAATGCTGTTTTCAAATATAAATTTAATACTTTGAGTTTCCCATTCTTGGTTGGAATAGTATATTTTTCCAGATCTTTGTTAGTAAGTGTACCTACCACCTGTAGAAAATTTACAGGAAGGAAGGAAGGAAGGAAGGAAGGAAGGAAGGAAGGAAGGAAGGAAGGAAGGAAGGAAGGA
>WNWU01000003.1:51223961-51255130 GCA_012654045.1 Ptyas mucosa
ATTCTATTCTATTCTATTCTATTCTATTCTATTCTATTCTATTCTATTCTATTCTATTCTATTCTATTCTATTCTATTCTATATAATAAATAAATATTCAGTTCCCAGTGTTATTTGTAATAAACTACAGTGATACCAAAATGATGATGTGCACCCATATTCACTTGACATATTCAGGGAAATAACTTCAATGCATACTTTTGTGCCCCTATATTGGTTGCAAGTACATAAATTATGGCATTTCCATAATGTCTTCATCATATGTATGGCATTTATTGCAATACTATGGTATGGTACCCCCAGCATTATGGATGTTCATGTAGTGAGAGCCATTTTGGTTTAGTGACTAAGGCATTAGGCTGAAATCCAGGAGACCGTGAGTTCTAGTCCGACCTTAAGTATGAAAGTCAGCTAAGTGACCTTAGGCCAGTCTCTCTCTCTCTCTCTCTCAGCCCAAACCAACGTCCTAAGATTGTTATTGTAGAGAAAATAGAAGGAAATAACTGCCTATTATTTCTAAAATAAAAAATGCCAGATAGAAATGTAATAAATAAATAAAATATGCTGATCTTCTGCTGTATTAACCTGGATCTAGTGAACCTATTTGACTTCAATTGAAATTCGCCATATTTTTAATCGACAGAATTAAAAACCATTTCATTCTGTGAATTAAAATTTTGGCTTTTTAGGAACTTTTGGCTAACTTCATAAAGGTGAGCAGAATTTCTTAGAAGAACGTCATATATCCTTAAATAAATATTATTTCTCTCACTGTTTGGATGGTAAAAAAATTAAAAAGGTTATAATAAATTATTGGTTTTTGAGGGTCTGTAAAGTGTCTATAAACTGTCCATTGAGTGTCTATAAATTGTCTATTGTTACATACATTCATATTCAAGGACTTAAGAACAGAGATAGTTTTTCTGTTATACAAATCTAGTATTGTGTCTCCTACAGTAATAAATAAACACAATGAATAAACTCAGTAATTTTGTTGGTATTAGATTTGGGTAAGAATAAATATCCTAATTATTTGTAATGGTTGTATTTAAATTGTACATCAAATAGAACAAAAGCTTTCTAAATTTAAAGTATAAAACAAATGCCACAATGACAGAACTTTCCAATGATATAAAACAAATTGGATTGAAAATACTGAGATTCACTAACCTCTACATTTCTACAGATACTTTACAGATTACAGATATAATCCTTCAGTTCCTTAGGCACCTGGTAGACATTATAATGTTATCAGAAATGTTGTGATAGCATTATGCTAATGTGTCAATTTATGTCATTTCCAGTATGACATCAATTTTATTTATGGATTTGCATTGACATGACATTTGCATTGCATGACATTTGTATGATGACATGATGATACATATGCTATCACTTCCCTTAAACATTTTTTTCAATGAAATTAACCCTGCATTGTTCATTAATTCGTTATGGGTGCAAATCACAGTTTAAGAAATCCAGATAAAAATCTACAATGTCATTGCTCCAAAAATTCTTGTGTCTGTATATAGATGAAGAACAGAACAGAAATTAACACAATGATTCCATCACCACTGTTATTACTTTAATACTGGAAGAACTTGGTGGATAACATTTTGCAGAAAACTCCTTGTCTCGTGGAATTTTATTATTAGACTGGAAAAAAAAATCCTGATTTTCTTTTTTCTTATGTTTCATAATTTCAAGAACTCTTTAGACTGGACTGGACTGGACTGGACTGGACTGGACTGGACTGGACTAGACTAGACTAGACTAGACTAGACTAGACTAGAATAGAATAGAATAGAATAGAATAACAGAGTTGGAATGGACCTTGGAGGTCTTCTAGTCCAACCCCCTGCTTAGGCAGGAAACCCTACACCACTTCAGAAAAATGGTTATCCAACATCTTCTTAAAAACTTCCAGTGTTGGAACATTCACAACTTCTGGAGGCAAGTTGTTCTACTGATTAATTGTTCTAACTGTCAGGAAATTTCTCAGTCCTAAATTGCTTCTCTCCTTAATTACTTTCCACCCATTGTTTCTTGTCCTGCCTTCTGGTGCTTTGGAGAATAGCTTGACTCCCTCTTCTTTGTGACAGCCCTTGAGATATTGGAACACTCTTATTATGTACTACATGTAGTTCTTGATTTACAACCACAGTGGAGCATGCCCACGACAGTTGTTAATTGTGACTATCATAAAACTGGTCACCCACATGACCAGTTTTTATGGTGGTCACTAAGCAAACACTGTAGTCATTAAATGAACCAATGGTTTTCTAAGTGCCAGTTTGTGGCAAAAAATATCATGACCACAGGATGCTGCAAATGGGCATAAATTCTTGACAGTTGCCAAGTGGTTATGTGACCACAGGAGTGGTGGGTAGCTATTGGAAATTTGGAACCAGGTAATATCACAGGGAGCTCCACTTTAACTTCAAGTGACTTCAAGTGATTGTTCATAAGTTGAGGACGACCTATAGATTCACTGGTTTGGACAGGTATGGCCTGGTTTGGACAGGTACAAGTTAAAATAGCAATAGATAAGATGAAATGAAATTGTCATCTCTTTTCTTCTGACACATTCAAATTCCACAATAAATGTCTTTGGAGTCTACAATACGGTCCTTTCAACAGTTCCAAGAAGAATTAATTTGCATTGTTCAGGTGACCCTGATGATGCAGATAAACTTCCAGATGGTCTCAACAACTCTCTAAAACAGAGGTCTTCAAACTTGGCAGCTTTAAGACTTGTGGACTTCAACTCCCAGAATTCTCCAGCCAGCAGCTAGCTGGAGAATTCTGGGAGTTGAAGTCCACAAGTCTTAAAGCTGCCAAGTTTGAGGAGGACCCCTGCTCTAAAAGAATGCAAATGACCAGCTGTCTGCAGGGAGTATAAATCCTTCCATTCCCCACCATCCAGTCAGAGCTGAAGAAACTTCTTGGGTGAGAAGCAAAATGTCTTCAAAGAAATCATTCAAATTTCAAACTGCAACCAATTTTGGTCACCATACTACAAAAGAGATATTGAGACTTTGGAAAAAGTTCAGAGAAGAGCAACTAAGATGATCAAAGGCCTGGAGACTAAAACATATGAAGAACAGCTGCAGGATTTGGGTTTGACTAGTCTAAATAAAAGAAGAATTAGGGGTGACATGATAGCAGTATTCCAGTATTTGAGGGGCTTCCACAAAGAAGAGGGGATCAAATTATTCTCCAAAGCACCTGAGGGCAGGACAAGAAACAATAGTTGGAAACTAATCAAAGAAAGAAGCAACCTAGAATTAAGGAGAAACTTTCTAACAGTGAGGAAAATTAACCAGTGGAACAGCTGGCCTCCAGAAATTGTGGGAGCTCCATCACTGGATGTTTTTAAGAAGAGACTAGACAGTCACTTATCTGAAATGGTATAGGGTCTCCTGCTTAAGCAGAGGGGTGGACTAGAAGACCTCCAAGGTCCCTTCCAGATCATTCTGTTCATGTTCAAAAACAAGTAACTCCACTTGCCTCTTGAAAAAGCACCTTTGGGTCCACAGGAAATGGTATTACGAATTCAAGATAAACTCCAGGCAGCACTGTTAATGAATTTGGAGTTTGATGAATCATCAAAAGAGTATATTGTCAAGTCTGTCATCTCGATAGAGTTAATAATAGTTTAATCCCATTAAGCCCTATATAAATAAAGTTTATCAGCTTATACAATTTAGCTGACTAATGTTCCAGTCCAATGCACAATTTGTTTTGAGCATTACTTTTTGGTAAACATGTTTTGGATTCATCTGACAATCACATAGCCCATAAGAAAATTAACTTGATTATTTTCTAAATCTAAAATTACGGCACTTACTTTAAAAAGAAAAGAAAACTTTAGTTCTGAATGTCATGACTTATTATTTTGCATCGCTGTTTTATTTTTTTTTATTTTTTAAATCAGTTGTGTATCTAAATTGGCATTTATTTTGAGAGAGCATAGGAGAGCAGAAGATCCTGAGCCGCCCAGGAAAATTTGTCAAAGAGATAATGGGAGGAAGTGGATTTTCCGAATATTAAACAATATGTCAAAGATCTGATCTTTCAAAAGGTCAAGCTTACACCTTTTCAGAACTTAACACTCTCAGTTTTCCCATTTAGAGTGGGGGGGGAGAGAGGTGAAATTCAGCTTGATTTAAAACCGGTAGGAATAATCAGTGATGGTTCTCATCGAGTTCAGACCGATTCGGGAGAACCGGTAATGGTGACCTGCGAGTGGGACCACCCACCCCCCGCCCTGGTGCTTTGCCATACTATTTAGCCACATTTTCTAATCCACGTGCATGTGTGCAAGCCGTGCATGAGAGCAAAATGCATGTGTGGAAGGCCGGATGCATGCGTGGAAGGCGCATGCAAGCAAAATGAGCATGTGTGCGCACGCTCATATTTTCGGTGCGCGGCAAACCAGTGGTAAACTTATGTGAAACCCACCTCTGGGAATAATGCACTGCATTTAGATTTAAGCAAAGCTACTTAAAGAAGGATGGATGGATGGATGGATGGATGGATGGATGGATGGATGGATGCTTGGATGCTTGGATGGATGGATGGAGCCTTCTGCAAACATATTCCCACAGCTTATTGTAAATAGATATGGGAAGATTTTCCATGCAGCTGTCTCATGTCAATGGGATTTGAATAAGATTTCCTGGTTGAGCTGGACCTTCCTGAGAAGTATATTGTCTGTCAGCATTCCAGAAAACCCCCAACTCCCAGTAAAGACGCGGAAGCAAGCATTTTCCAAAGTTCTTTTACTAGAATAGGTAAACTAGCACATCTGGGAAATCCTGAATCTGAAAAGCCCAGGCTTTCCTTCAGTAATACAAAGCTCCCAAAACTATCCCCTTTCTCCCCAGTCGATCACATGCTCCAATCAACGTCCGTTCCACCTCAACCCAGCCTCTGACCACTCCTCCTCCAGATGCTGGCTTGCCCTGACCTTGACCAATAGGAAGAATGCTATTATGTCTACTAACCCCCTCTCCTAAATCCCCCCTCCTACTTTCCCACACATGAGGAGATGGCAGCATTGAAGCTTCCAGCCTAATATGGCTTCCAAGGCTGACATTGTCTGTCTATCAAATTTTTATTTTAGATCTGCAGTACATAATCTCCCTGTAGTGATAAGCAGGTAACAACTCTGTACAAACATATCAGAAAATAAGTTTGCCGCCTCTGTTATATGATAGCAAACACATTTAATCCCCTCCTGATCTGCACAGCTGTGTAAGGCTAACGGCAGAAGAGAGGAGCAAATGACCTATAAGCAGTTATTCCTGTGAAGACACATTTGAACATAGGAGTGTTCAAACATTCGCACAACATAGGGAATATATGCAAAGGCCATTCATTGAAGGCATGCGGTCTCCAGCTTTCCAGCTCAGCGAACCAGTGGAGACAGCGGTGGCAGTGGTGGTAGGGAGAGGGGATAGTTTCATGCGTGTGCACGCACTGCTTTTACAAATGCAGCTTTACTCACTCACACATATGTATATATCCACTTTTGTGGCCTGGTTTTGAATGGACCACAGCCCAGCACTGGGCCACAGACCAGGGATTGTGGGAACCCATGATTTAAGGCTTTTTCAGCCATCACATCTTATTTATTGTCTTGGTCCACTGCTGCCCAAAACAAATCAGAATTTCTCCTTGATTTCACACACGTCTTTGGGTGCAAGAGCCATAGCTATAAATCACTTGTACAATTAGTAGACAGGAGAGAGCTTTTCTCCTCAGAAAGCTTTGCAATTCCTTGTAGAAATATGGATGTATGTCAAGGTTTCTGTTTTATGTTTATCATGTTCATTTTTTCCCTATATGACTTACTGAAGATATAAATTCTTCAGTAAGTCATATAGGGGGGAATGGTTAATAGGGAAAATACAAAGCAAATGTGCAGAGAGGACTTGGGAATAACTAAGTGGTCTTGAAGAAATATCTTGAAGTAAACTCTTACTAACCTAGTAAATTAAAATGACTGTCACAGTCTCAGGTTGTTGAAAATCAGTTCTTACTGGCATTCAAGACAAAAATATTTATGTGGTGTGCCCATATAATGTTCCTTGAATTTATCAAAGAACAAACTGGGGCAAATTTATGATGAAATCTTATTCTTAAACTAATTAGATAAAAATTAGTTAAATTAGTAGTTATAAATGCACTGCATATATTCTGCTCTAGTTTCTATCCAAGTGTCTTTTTCCTTCCTGGAGAAGAATCTGATGAGTATTATTCTTTTCTATGGAATAAAAGTGCACCTGTTAACTCTCTCCAGCTTGTTGGTGGTTTCACTTAGAACATTTCCATAACAAATAGATCCCACTACTCAGCTAAAATGAAGAAATGCAATGAGCATCAAAGGTGCTACAGAAATGGCAATGTGCATCAAAGTAATTAGCTGAAAGTAAGCAACTTATGTCTGCTGGGTCATCATTTCAGAGATATTTCTTTACCTAAACAGAGAAAAAAGAATGACTACAGGTGAGGAAAAAAGGAGTTAGACCTCTGATTTCCTACCAGCTTCCCCAGTGAATTTCATCGTGGGAAACTGGCAGGAAATATCAGAAATATTCCTTCCTTCCTTCTTTCCTCCCTCCTATTCCTTCTGACACCCCCTTTCCTTTGCTTGTGGTAAGCTTCCAGGGAGAAATTCAGTGGAAGCCAGCAGAATGTTATAGGTCCAAGGCCAGCTGGCAGTTGGGAGGTTGCTGTTGGTTGGGGAAGGGAGTGACTGGAACTGCAAATGAAGAATTGTACATGGGAGTGTATGAGAGGTGCTGCACAGGTTGGGGAGGATTGTGTGGATGTTCCATGAGGGTTAGGTAGGGTATGTAAATGAAAAGCATGGATCAAGAAGTGTGCATTGGGCTGTGCAAGAGGTGCCATGGGGGTCTGGGAAGGTGCTGGGGGATGGTCAGAGGGAGTTATATAATCATTACCAATCACCATTATATCAATTTATGCCAAGATACACCAGTTCTATAAGTTGGCTTGGCAAGTCTTTTCTCTTTTCTTTTCTTTCAGTCTCTCTCTCACGCCCTTTTCCTTCCTTCCTTCCTTCCTCTTAGTTTCTTTCTCTCTCTCTCTCTTTCTTTTATTCTTTTTTCTTCCTTCCTTTCTTTCTTCAATGGCAAGCCACTTATTATTTTTTCCGAGAGATATGTAGAGAATATGTAGGACATTTTCCCCCCTACTGATATTTCTCTTTGTACATAGGTTGTAACATTTGTGCCTCGTGAATCTAGGACTAGCGCTTTGTTATCTTTATCTTCTTAATTAGCACCAGCACATTGGGTGATATAATTCTTTATTTAAAAAAAAAAAAAGAAGGTTGTACTTCAGTCCAGCTACAAGCATGATGAATGAAAGAAACAAGTATCAGTATCTCTAATATTTCAAATAGCAACAAAAAGGGGAGTGTAGGGTTAGAATCAGTTATAGAAAACAGAAATGATGCTTTGAGAGAAGGATGAAAGAAAATTTGGAGTTGTTCAATGCACAGGGGGGAAAAAACTTTTAATAAGTCTTTTCAGAGACCGAATGCATTTTTGCCACATACAACATAGAAAGAGTGAAAAGAATTGGAATCTGGAAAAGCAAACATTTGCCAAAATCGTAATTAATTGTCTCTTAACTGAAATAGTCCAGAGATTTACTCAGTTCATCCTTACCTAGCTCATCCTAACACCCAGCAAGATTTCCTAGATGAAAAGGATTTCTTGGTTGACTTTTGCTCACTCTCTGATCTTAGCAACCACGAAAAGTTATATTGAGTCAAGAAACAAACAACTAAGATCAGGAATCCAAAAAGGCTATTTGCTCCCCATTTTTAACCAAAGGTTGTGCTTTGTTGACGATCTGTGATTTTATTTGGAAGTTTTGAACATCAGTGTTCAATGATGAAACCAGATGGAGATGAAATGGGATTTATCCTTTCCATAGAGCCGTGATGGCGAACCTATGGCACGGGTGCCACAGGTGGCACGCGGAGCCATATTGGTGGGCACGCAAGTATTGCCCTAGCTCAGCTCCAGCGTGCATGCACGCACCGGCCAACTGATTTTCAGGCCTTCTGGTCCCACCAGAAGTCAGGAAACTGGCTGTTTCTGGCCTCTGGAAGGCTTCCGGGTGGATGGGGAAGGCTGTTTTTGCCCTCCCCAGGCTCCTAGAAAGCCTCTGGAGCCTGGGGTGGGGGAAAAACAGGCCTACCGGGCCCACTGTGCCATCACGTGCCTAAAGCAGGGGGAAGTGTGGGGGGGTCACGTGCGCATGCACGGGAGGGAAGGGCACATTGAATTATGGATGTGGGCACGTGCACCCGCGACCCCACATGCTCCCCCTGCTTTTGGCACGCGACGGCAAAAAGGTTAGCCATCACTGCCATAGAGGGAGGAAATGTAGGAAGTTATAGTCTCAAGAACACTTATCTAAGTTCTCTATCAGGTGGATTTATCTATCTGTTTTGGATTTTCCTATTGAAAAGTAATCTGTCCTCTAAGTGCATCTAAGTTCTGTCTTCCTAGCCTAAATCTTCTATTTATCGAATAAAAATGATTGTTTTCCTTTTCCCTACAGCTGAATGTCATTGTACAAATATCTCTCTGGTTTTGGAAATTTCATTTTTGGAAATCCTGATCTCAGATTATCATTCTGCCTCTGGGTAATGTAGAACAAATGTCTGGTTAGAAACGGCTACATTCCAAGTTGACTTTTCTTTTTCTCTTTTAAAGAGCAAGAAGAAAGTATTGTCCCTGTTAGTCACAATTAAAAATTCATGTGAAAAGACATGGAGGAAACTGTAGTTTGAAAAATGAAAAATGTGTAACTGATTCTCTGCCAAACTTTTATAAAGCTCTGCATCAAGCTGTGTATTTTACTACTGTCTGACAAGACATAGTCCCTTTGATATTTCTATTTGTAACAGTAGGCATAATTATGTTATATTATAAACATTCAGCATGCTCATAATTGGACTTACACACATCCTTTTTCTTTTTAAACAACAAACTATATCAATTGATAGGCTTATGTTGTGCAACAGAAATAAAGATTTAACACTGCTTCCAAAATTTTCCATGCTCACGTTTTACTCAAAACCGTGCCATATATTTGCCTTAATAAATGTTTGTTAATAAATCAGAATCCCTTAGGTGAGAAACAGGGTACAAATTTGCTATCATCAAATTCTGAAAGAGGACAATTCCAACGATCCCTCATCTTCATATGTAGATTGTTTCACAATCTGCTAGTAAAATGTATTTTGGTATGATATGTGGAGAACTTAGCAGAAGTTAGGTTATTTCAAAGCCATCAAAATATATAAAAGGATTAGTGAAGATTCTGTGTAAATCACCCAGTGGGTCAAGTAGACTGATTTCAAACCATGCCGCAAGGTGAATCTTCTCATCTTCAAAGGAATACAAGTCAAAAGCCCTTGTCTTAGGAGCTTCTATTCTACCTCAGTCTGCAACTAAAGAAATATTCTGATTGCTGCAAGAAGAAACTTCCTTCTAACCTCATCATTCAACAGACCAACGTCAAATGAAGCAGGGTCAAGCTCCAGCCTCTTTCACACTTTACATATTCTAAGCAACATGGAAATAACGCTAGTATCTGTCAATAGGAGCCATCCAAAATGTATGTGACCCAAAAAATAAATAGTCCATTTAATTCACCCTATCCCCTTTGTCTGCATTGGCATAGAGAAGATAAATTTTGTCTTAAAAGTTTTTCTTTTAAAAAAACATATTGAAAAACCTGTATTATATTTTCCATTATGGAGCACATATCTCAAAACAACTGGTTCATGTATGGCTTGTAAAAAAGAAGACCGGGGGAAGGATGGAAAAGCAGTGGTCTGCTATGATCTATAAACCCATTCTGTGTTGAAAGTGAGGAGGAAATAATGTGCAATGACCTGCAATATTTTTAAAGGTAATTCAAACTGACTTTTACTGGAAATCTCCTGTTCGTGAAGAAGTGGAACAGTCTGAGTTGGAGGTTTTCAAACAGAGTCTAGACGATCAGCTGTTGGAGATGGGTTAGTATAGGGAATAATTTTGCATAGGATATGAGGTGAATTAGGTAATATAATATACTTTACTAATCATACATTATACGTTTCTCTGTTTTATTGAAATGTTTATGCATGCCAACAAAGCAATCAAACCAATCTATTTGGAAATATATATGATTTTGGATGGATCAATTACAGTCAATTAGACTTAATTACAGTGGAAATGGAGACACAGTTAGAAGACCTGAAGGACCTTCTTAGTTCATACAGCATTCCAGCTATGAATTAGGTGTCATACTAGAGATACTGAATCCGAGGTTCCTCTGTTTCTTCAAGAAGGCTCAAAATTTGACTCTACAACAATCCAGGCAAGTGTGACTAATTATTCCCATTTGTTTCAATGGGTATAGGAGAAGACAGAAAAGAAAAGTTGTCCTAGGAGAAGCAGACAGGAACCAAGACTAGATGAGCTAATTCTATTTTATCATAAGACTACATTAATAGGATCTTGCAGGTCAGACTTCCCACTAGTACTTTTAACTGCCTTATCAATTAGGGCAGATACTTCCTAAATTTATTTGTCTGGCCATTAAGCCCTTGGAAGGCCCTCCTTCTTTTATCTGTTTCCTAGACAGCATATCTTCCCCTTGTTCCCAAGATCATTGGTACATTCTATTATACTGTGGGAAGCCACCACCCCCCTTCCTAGAAGAATGAAATATTTTAAGGAATATTTTTTTAAAAAGCAGGATAAAATATTTCCCCTAAAAGAAAAAGAAAAAATCTTAAGGAAGACAGAAACTCAGAGCCCCAGCTCCCTGTCCCCAAGCAGATACTGAGCTGGGGCAGCTTTTAGAAATGCAGATTTGGTAATCCATTACTCCCTGAAGCAAAGTCTGAACAAAGGCAGAGTGATAGGATTAGCCCTCACTCAACATCCAAACCAGGACAAAGCCATTAAGCCATAATAGGAAATTGCCCAACACCTTTTCAGAAAACAAGCCTCTTCATTGCATCATCTCAGCAGTCCAAATTTCAACCAAACCTGGGAACTCAGACAACCCATAGAGCCAGCTATGACCCCTACATAACCCACAGAAACAGGAAGCTCAAGTGCAAAGCTCAGATAAGGTATATAAAAAAACCCACTCTCAACTCCATGTAGTCAGCTGCCCAGAATCACATGTGCTTGGTGGTTCTGTTTCATCAGAAAATGGACCCTTTTTCCAATCAGCCTCCAGACTCCATTTTGTCTCCAGTGCCTTTCTCCCAGCTTGGACCTGGACCTGGATATTCCTTTCAACAACATCATGATCTCTTAATTTATTGATCTGGTTGCCATGATAAAGCAAAGTTTTAGAGTGATGAATGACCCACTCGTTAGCTCACATATACCAATGCAAAAACTATTGCATTTAGTTCTGCTAATTTCCCATTGAAATTAATGAGAAGGCTGAGGTTTTCTTGATTTAAATTAACTGAATTCAACTAACTGAGTCTATGTCCATCTCAGAGATTTGAAAGATTATAATAAAATAAGGAATCAGAATTTTAATCCTTTGATCCTTCTTGTTGGTGAAATCCACTTGTAATTTCCTTGTTCCCAACTACCCATGCAAGCAGATTATTAGTTTCTTCTGTATTCCAGCCTTTAGATATTCCTACTGGTAAAAGGCTCCATAACTTTCCACTTTACTTGCTTCATTGAAGGGGTTTTACAAAAGAAATTGGAAGCAAGAGCATGATTAGGAAGAGTTTCTGTTCTCTACCTGTGCATCCACCCCTTCGTAAAAGGCTCAAGTCTTTATTAACCTGTACAATTTTGAAAGTATTATTTTCTACCTTAGCTTTCTCTTTCATCCTGAAGTATAATTACAAGGTATACATGTACGCTAGGAAGGAGCTGAGGTGGAAATGGTCTCAGGAGGCTTTCACTCAAACCAAACTCAAGTCTTGGTAGAGAACAGGTTGTCCCCAGGGAATGATCAAAAAAAGTCAAGATGGCGGCTAACTTTATGTGTGACACACATAACAAAACATACAAAATTTCACACCATTGTGGCCATTACCTTGATAGTTTTTAATTTTCCCTGCAGACAACCTTACTGAGACAATCCTGAGGTCACGTCTGCATAGCTTTATTTATAGAAATATGAAACGTATGTGATACTTTCATCTTCTTAAGATTTTTTTTTGTTCAGCTTTTTTGTCTAGCCTGCAGACCAGTGGTGAAATCTAAAATTTGTTACTACCGGTTCTGTGGGGGTGGCTTGGGGGTGGGTGGGTAATGTGACTGGGTGAGCATGGCCATTTTTTTTTTACTTTTAAAACCATTTTTTCTACAACCTCTTTGGCAAAGAGGTTGTAAAAAATGCTTTCAAAAGGCTCTGATGAACCCAGCTGACTTGCCTGATCGGCAGAGACTTTTATTCTTTTAAATACCTCTGACGATCAGGCAACTCAGCTTGGCTCATCAGAGGCATTTAAAAGAAAAGAAGTCTCTGCTGATCAGGCAACTCAGCTGGGATCGTCAGAGTCATTTAAAAGAAAAAAAGGGTTTTTTTCTTTTAAAAGCCTTTGATGATCCTAGGTGAGCCGCGCGATCATCAGAGGCTTTTTTTTACTTTTAAAAGCATTTTTTTCTGCCAAATAGATTGTGGAAAAAATGCTTTTAAAAGTTAAAAAAAAAAGCCTCTGATGATTGCATGGCTCAGCTGGGCAGTGGGGGGGGGAAGGGATTTTTGCTACCGGTTCTCCGAACCACCCGCTTCCATCACTACCGGATTGGGTGATCCGGTCCGAACCGGGAGCATTTCACTCCTGCTGCAGACTTAATGTTCTCTGGAGCTCAGTCCAAATGCTAAATTTCTTCAATTATGTATTAAATCTCTTCATAATTCTGCCTTGTGGAACACCACACAATGCACAGATGACAAAGGTTTGGACCTGGTAAGCTAGTTTATCAAACTGCTTTGAAACAGGTTGCATTAAAAATGTAATTGTCACAAAGTATTCAAGCATTAGAAGCGGAGTCCTTAAGACTCTTCCTATCTTTAAAGGCATGTTTGGAGCATTTTATTAGCACATGAAAAAGAAATATGCACTGACACTCACCAGAAAGAAATACTCTCCAGAGATCACTTTCAGAATAATGTCAATTCAGAAATAAAATTTACTGGGAACCACACAATCTCAGCAAGCGTCCCCTTTTCTCTATAAAACCAGGATTTTGTAACAATTTTTTTTTAAAAAAAATCCCTTTCTATTGAGTACCTGAATATATGAATATCTGAGTTTCTTCAACATGATGCAAAAACAAAGCACTTAATTTAAAAGACAATAAACCATTTCTGTGCTTCTTTATAGTAAGTAAACCATGTTGTTTTCCCCCTTCTGCCTTCCTGCTATTGATTTCAGCGTGAAATGTTTTGCATGCAGCTTTGTAATTGTCTATCTTTTCACATTCCATCTTGAGAAGCATTTTTATCCACCACTCCCTCGGGGGCATCCCTGTAGATTTCATGAAAAGAAGCCAGTTGATTTTAACAGGAAAGCCAACCTTTTCAAACAAGTTTAAAAATAGAAATATATTTTAGATTCTATCCCAAACAATACACATGCACAGTTGTTATCTGCAGACATTTTTATAGCATTCAACAACTTCTTGACCGTTACCTGTAAATGTAGTAAAAGGGAAAGTAAAATGACAGCATCAAAAAAAAAAACCTTTAGAAAGCTGTCAAGGACCAATCACCTAGCAAGGTTGATGCTTGGTGCTCGTTCCTTATTTCCTCTTGCTATGGGTTAAAGGGGACATAAAAATGTGAATAAGTATGAGTCGAAAAGACATTTCTTCTACAATGCCTTTACATTTGAATTAAGGAAGCCCTCACTTTGAAATTCAGACTGAATAAAATCCTTAACTATGGCTCGTACTGTATTCCCATCTCTATAAAAGTCCCCAACACATGGAAAGTTTTCTGCATAGCAACAGCAATAGCACTTATCTACCACTTCACACTGTTTTACAGCCCTCTCTAAGTGGTTTACAGGGTCAGCATATTCCCCCCAACAATCTGGGGCCTCACTTTACCTGTTGTGGTACACCAGCAGCCCGCGGAGCTAGCAGCGGAGTCAGACAGTGAGGAGGCTGGGGAGAACTTGGGCTGGTCCTGGAGTCAGGGGAAGGCCCAGATGAGGGTTCTGCATCGGAGGCGGAGATGGGGCCGGGGCCATCTGGGAGTGATGCGCAGACTCCAGAGCCTCCAGAAGTGGACAGCAGAGAGGCAGAGGAACAGGAGGAGTCTGTTCCTAGTGCACGGGAAGAACTGCCAGAAGGCAAGAGCAGCTAAAGCAAAAAGGACGACTTGGGAGTAAGGCCAGGAGATGATTGGCCCCTCCCATAAGGCTTAAAAGAGCAGCAAAGGCTCTTGGGCTTTTTGTAGGAAAGCAACGTTGCTACATTTGTTTCTAGTTGGAGTCTCTTGTTTCTGAACTTCATGAGATTTTGCCAAGAAAACCCTTTGGAAGGGTGCCAAAAAAACCAAAGGTTTGTGATAAGGCCGAAGGACTTTTTCTGAAGGACTTGTTTTGGAATTAATTTGGACTAAGCTGGGAATGAAGTAATTCCCAGCTGTTATAATAAATTAGGTTTGTTTAAGACCAAGTGTGTCTTTTATGCCTAAGTGAGCCTAGGTCACAACATTACCAACCTCAGAAGCAAGGTTGAAATTCACTTACCTTCCCTACCGGTTCGCAAACAGAATATGCTGTTGTCTGTGCATGTGCAGAGGGTTAAAATGTCACAAAAAAGTGACATTATGACATCCGTGCAGGTGGGCGGAGCTTCCCACAGCCATCGCTACCGGTTCATCCGATCCGGATAGAACTGGCTGAATTTCACCCCTGCTCAGAAGGATGAAAGGCTAAGTCAACCTTGAGCCGCTCAGAATCGAACTCCTGGAGTAAGCAGTGAATTAGCCTGCAGTACTGCATTCTAACCACTGCGCCATCACGGCATACCTTTCTACTTTCAGTAGTGTTGGAGAATTTCAGCAACACTTGAAACTGTAGTCCCAGATCATCTGACGACATCACACCGAGAGAGGCTAGAACTAGCATTGATGTACTACATTTACCATTGGCGCTAATGCTAAATCTGTCTGAACCTCTATGTGAACTGTGGATATCTTGGTGCTTTCTGAGCTTCTCTGAATATCGAGGACTCCACAACTCAGTCTGAGTTTTGTATAATTTCTTCTATCGCTACCTGAAGTAGGGTAACTATACCCTCTAATGTTCATTATAGAAAATGGCAATACACATCACTTCATTTCTTATAGAAATTTCAGAATTGAATTCTATGTGATGTTAAAAAGATCAAGAGAGAATATCCGGGAAATAAATGTTATCACTAGACAGAATTTGTTGATGACTTGTTTAGATAATTCAAAATTAATTACAGGTAGTCCTCAACTTACGACCACAATTGAGCCCAAAATTTCTGTTGTTAAGTGAGACATTTGTTAAGTGAGTTTTGCCCCATTTTAAGACCTTTCTTGCCATAGTTCTTAAGTGAATCACTGCAGTTGATAACTTAGTGATCAGGTTGTTAAGTGAATCTGGCTTCCCCATTGACTTTCCTTGTCAGAAGGTCGCAAAAGATGATCACATGACCCCAGGGAACTGCAACCATCATAAACATGAATCAATTGCCCAGAGTCTGAATTTTGTTCACATGATCATGGGGATGCTGCAAAGGTCATAAGTGTGAAAAACAGTCATAAGTCACTTTTTCAGTGTCGTCGTAACTTAAACCAGTCGCTAAATGAACTGTTCTAAGTTGAGGACTGCCTGTAGCTGAAAAAGACAGTGGATGTTGAAATAATGGAAAAAATAGCTTAAGGCTCAAACTTTTTCATGTTGTTATTTTTTTTTAGAAAAAGCAGTCCAAATATCCCTTATGCAAAAAGTAGCCATATATTTTATTCACTCGGTTTGTTTTGTTTTTTTAAAAAAGTAAACCCATTTAGTTTGTTTGACATTGCCCTGAGTGTACTTGTAAATATAATTATTTTACTTATCAATTTTACTTACAAAAAGTATTTTCAAGTTATTTAAACAATTACATAAAAAAGATTCCTATACAGAGTCCTATATTTTGAGTTCATCCAATTTTTTTTCCCTCGCACATAAAATCCATGTTTTAGTGTCAAATATTTAGGCTATGCATATTGAAATTGATCATGGGAAGAAATGACAAGCTCCATCTGGTAGAACTCAGGTACACAGCCAAAGTAAATTTTAATATATACCCTAGCAACCAAATCTCAAAATCCAGAAATAGTTTTACTACTGTTGCATTAATGTAGTTTTGAGTGTAAAGAGAGAAAAGAACTAATTGTTTTCTCTTCTCTCTCTCTCTCTCTTTTTTTCAAGCGGGGCAGAGTTAGCTTTTGTCTTTAAGGCAGATGCATGATTATGAGTTATAAGAAGATGAATATATTAACCTGCCTGCTGAATATCTCTAAGACTTAGGAGCATAAAATATCATATTCGTTGCTTATAAAACTCATTTTAGGGGACATAATATCATTATAATAAACAATTGTAGCATCAAAACAGTGTCTCCATATGGTGTCAGTGAAAATAGAGTTTGGGGGGAAGGAAGGAAAGAAGGAAGGAAGGAAGGAAGGAAGGAAGGAAGGAAGGAAGGAAGGAAGGAAGGAGTAGGGAAAGAAAAGGATGATGGAATTGTTTCTGGAGTTAGATATGATATACAAATTAAATGTTTGTATGTCTAAGACAGAGTTAGGAGAGAATCCATTCAGCCACAAAACTACTGGTTAGTAATTTGGGTCAGTCTATGTCACAGGTTTGTGTAAAAAAAAATGAAATGGCTTAGGAAGATTACAGTATAATGTATTCCATTAATAAAAGTCTGCACACATAGACAGTGACGCTTAGAGTACATCATACTCCCTAACAGACATTTCATTTATATCTCTCTCCATCTCTTTGTTTATCTATAGCTTTCTTTTGAACTTTTGAAATCCATTCCTCCTTGCCATTATTAACAATCCTCCCACTCAGCGTATCTGCGTTCGGTTCTGAATTGTTTATTTGTGCTCTATTGTAAATAGCATCTAGCATTTTTGAGCATCATTGACATATTTATCAGCAATAGGCTTCTAGAATTCTTCTCATGTAGGTGGCAAAATGTGTTATTCCCCATTTCAGCTGTATACATTTCCATAATAGCTCCTATTTGGCCCACCAGGCTGCACAAAAAAAAAAAAGGAAAGTGTGATAGCAAACTGAGAAGAGAAATTCTGTGCTTCCTCTCCATTTCTTTGAAGTCATCGTTATTTAACTTCATCAGTTCAAATGTAAACTAAACTAGTTCAGAGCAATCATTTCTAAAGTTCACAGAGAGATTCACCCTTTGAATTCAATACCTTGCTGTTGCCTAAAGATATTTTTCTACCTGTATGATATGTGTGTGCAGGACAGGGGTGGGATCTACTTACCTTTACTACCAGTTTGCAATGGGGCCGCACATGCACGCTGGCTTCGCTTGCACACACACACACACTCTTCTGCACAAGCACAGAAGTTTCTGCGCATGCGCAGAAGCATTTTGATGACATCAGAGTCAATGGGCGGAGCCTCCTGCCAGTTTTACTACCGGTTCTACAGAACTGGTGCGAACTGGGGGCAAGCCACCACTTCAGGGGTGGTATTCACTTATCTTCGCTACTGGTTCACAAATGTGAGTGTGTGCACACAGACCTTCCGTGCCTGTGCAGAACATCAAAAATGGGACGTGATGACATCTGGGCTGGTGGGCGGACCTCCCGCAGCCACCGCTACTGGTATGCCCGAACCAGATAGAACCAGCTAAATACCACCACTGTGTGTGTGTATGTGTGTGCATTTGTGTGTTCATTTTTCTTTTGAAAGTATAAGCATTGTTCTTTCTGTTTATACAGATTAGGTGGGGGGAAGCCCTGGAAGGAAAGTAAAAATATCCGAAAGAGTCTTCTCACCACCCCAACCCCAATTCCCATCCTACGGATGGGAATCTTGGCAACAAATTTGTTTAAAGTGAACAGGATAGAACAGTGATGGCTAACCTTTTTGCCATCGCGTGCCAAAAGCAGGGGGAATGCGGGGGGGGGGGTCGCATGCACACGTGCCCACACCCATAATTCAATGCACCCCACCCCCCGTGCCTGCACATGCGACCCCCCCATGCTCCCCACGCTTTTGGCACGTGATGTCACGGTGGGCCCAGTAGGCCTGTTTTTTGCCCTCCCCAGGCTCCAGAGGCTTTCTTGGAGCCTGGGGAGGGTGAAAACAGCCTTCTCCAGCCCCTTAGAGGCCCTCCAGAGGCTGGAAATGGCCCATTTCCCGACTTCCGGTGGGCCTGGAAGGCCAGAAAATTAGCTGGCTGGCACACACATGTGCTCTGGAGCTAAGCTAGGGCAATGCTCGCGTGCCCTCAGATATGGCTCTGCGTGCCACCTGTGGCACACGTGCCATAGGTTCGCCATCATGGGGTTAGAACCTAGAACAATCCTCCATAGAAGCCAGAACCTTGAATCTAGAACCCCCAAAAGTTCTTTTCAAAAGGAAAGTGGACTTTCTTGGGGGGTTTTTCCCCCCTTGAAAACATTTTGCTTCTCGACTTCTGGTGGGATCGCGACATCGCCGGACGCTTCTTTTTGAAGCGCCAACCCAGGGCTCCGTAGAACCGCAAGAACAGCGACTATCAGCTGTCTTGCGGTTTGGAAACTTTCCTCCTGGTAAGAGGGGGGAAAGTGAGTAGACGGGTGGGTAGAGCTCCCTGAGAGTGCCAGATTTTACCCATAATCTGGCGCTCGAAAATGAGAGCTCCCCGTTAAGCCTGTCAGTACTCCGGACCCTGGATATCTCTGCTTTGCAGAGCTAGATGTCGTGACCATCCCAGCAACCAACTTTAAACAAATACTTTTTGAATCAAGCTGGCGGAGCATAAGCAGCATGAATAAAACAGCAAGTATTTTCTTTTTTTTAACTCCAAAGATTTACCTTCTTTAAAAGATTTTCCTTAAGCTGAAAGTGAAAGCAAGATGGCGTTTGAGTTTCAATGGGGCGTGAAGAAGTGAAAGTTAAAAGTAATTATTGACAAGCTCCTGTTTGAAACGTAAAACTCTTTTTTGAAAAGTGGATGAAACAAGAAAGGAAGTAATTATAATAATTGAAGCAGTAATATAAATTACAAATTGCAAAGGGTCTTTTTTTTCTTTTTGATACTTTTTTTTTCCTGTCCTTTTGGAAGGGAAGGAAGAAGGGGGGCAAGATGGCTGGTCTTTTTGAAAGCAAAGAAAGCAAAGAAGGGTTAATTAACCCTCAGATATGGTCTGATTTTGAGGAAGCTTGGAGCTCAATTACCTCTGCTTTATTGGAAAAAATTGATACGTTGCGCCCCTTTCTGGATCGGGACTCCTTACTCACGGTCACTCATGCCCTTGTCACCTCCCGCCTGGACTACTGTAATGCTCTCTACATGGGGCTCCCCTTGAGGAGCACCCGGAGGCTCCAGCTGGCGCAGAGTGTGGCCGCGCGGGTGGTGATGGGAGCGACGTGGCGCTCTCATGTGACACCGCTCTTGCGCGAGCTGCACTGGCTTCCGGTGGTCTTCCGGGTGCGCTTCAAGGTGCTGGTTACCACCTTTAAAGCGCTCCATGGCTTAGGACCTGGGTACTTGCAGGACCGCCTACTACCTCCAATAGCCTCCCACCGACCGGTACGCTCCCATAGAGAGGGACTCCTCCGGGTGCCGTCGGCCAAACAATGTCGACTGGCGGCCCCCAGGAGGAGAGCCTTCTCTGTGGGAGCACCCACTGTCTGGAACGATCTCCCCCCAGAGATTCGGCGGATCCCGGACCTTCGTACTTTCCGCCGTGAGTTAAAAACTTTTTTATTTCATCAAGCGGGCCTGACATAGTATCTCCCTTTTTATAAGAAAATTTTAAATTGTATAATCCAAATTTTTAGATCTGGGACTTATATATTTTTAAAAAAATGGGTTTGAATGGTTGGGCAATTGTTTAATTTGGTTTTAATTCGGTTTTAAATTTTGTATTTATGTTTTTTATCTCTGCCTGTTCACCGCCCTGAGTCCCCTCGGGGAGAAGGGCGGTATATAAATCAAATAAACCATAAACCATAAACCATAAACCATACTATATTTCAAGCTTCTCAAGCTGGAAACAATGAAATACATGGAAATACTGAGTCGCAATCTAGCAGTGGGGGATTGAATGAAGAGCTGGGAGATGGAAAAGAACAACAACAGCCTATAGTAGTTTTTTTTGAGGAGAGAAAGATGGATGCTGTGCAGAATAAGGAGCAAGAAATTTTGGAAGCTGATGAGACTTTGGCTACACGAATCTTTTCTTATAAAATCCAACCTGCATTTAAAGAGCTGTTTCCAGAAGAAGTTATATTTCTGCAAAAATTTTATAATATGCAATCCCAAAAAATGCAAAATTTTACTGGAGTTAAAAAAGGCAGAGGGATCAAAGTTAAGAAAAGAGTTCGTAAAAAGGAAAAGAAGAAAGACTGGAGACATGGAAAATAACCCTGCTTGATGAGATGATGGTCTTTAAAAAGTATTGTTTAAGTGTTTAAAGATTTTGAACTTTTGGAAGAAAACATCCAGCAGCTTAATGCCAGTTAACTAAGTGATGAGCGACGATGAGGAGGTAACCTACAGCTGTATTGGAATATTTTGAGAAGAATAAACAGATCACAGCAATGCTGGTGTGTTGGGCTGTGAAATATGCCTTGACCTGAATGATTTGGAATATTTTATTAAGGACTGTAATAAATTTGGACCTAATTGCAATCGCAGAAGTTTTATTGAATATAGTAAATTGGAGTTTTCTGTTTGATGGTAATAAATATAAGGCAAAAGGACTATGGGCCTAGGGCAATTGCAGTTGATCTGGTGGTTTCCCTAATACGTCTGATGAATTTATTAATCTAATTTTTGGCTGGATTTGATGGATACTATTTCAAATACAATTACAAAGTCACTCGGGGGGGGGGGTTATATAAAGAAGCAATTTTTATTTAGGTGGGTAGACGCAAATATATGCTGTTGGAAGATGTGAAGATAAGAAGATTAGCAACTGGTTTAATCTAGTATGAAGAATTTAAATGTTTGATATAGCTATTAAATGATGTTTTTAGTTGATTTGTTAATATGTATTGATAAATTAATAAGAGGTTTGATTATTATTTTTTAGTTAGAAAAAAAAATTATTAAGTGTTTTAATTATAATTGGACCTTGATGGTTTAAAAGTGGAGGACGGAAGAGTTTATATAGTATTTTATTTTAAATTTGGGGTTTTTGAATGAGGTTTTTTTTGTTTTAAATAAAAGAAGTTATAAAATATCTTGTTAAACTGTATAGATCTAATAATCTGTTAAGTATCTATTAGCTAAATTGAGTAATGATAAGTTTGATTAGGTAATACTTAATTGTTTTATTAACTGCTGTAATTATAAATGGATACTAATTTTGTTGAATTAGATGGAATAAGAAGAAAGAAGACTTGCTTTCCTTTTATCTATTTGTTTAATGATTATGATAAGTGAGAGATGGAGTTGAATTTAGGGGATTTATGCTGTATTTTATATTTTGTATTTGCTCTGGGAAGTCGGGGGGGTGGTTGGGGAGGGGGGAGAAAATGTATGTAAAACTTTTAAAACTTTTTCAATAAAAAAAAAACATTTTGCTTCTCATCCAAGAAACGTCCTCAGTTCTTTGATGAGAAGCGAAATGTTTTTAAAGGAAAAACAAAACAAAAAACAAGAAAGTCCAGTTGCTTTTTGAAAACCACCTTTAGGACAACCATTACCTAGATGGTTGAGAATTTTCATAGACATGGAACATAGAAGAGTTTCTGAGTTAAAGCTAGAGCTAAATAAATAAATAAAAAAAACATTGTTGGCATTCTTGGTGCTCTCTGCCAGTGTTGGTAGAGATGTGGTTCAACACTGGCAGGGAAAGCTACTTTATAGGGAACAAACCCCACACTCATTAGCACTGATGATGTTACCTACCGTATTTTTCGGACTATAAAACGCACCAGAGTATAAGACGCACCTTAGTTTTTGGGGAGGAAAATAAGAAAAAAGCTGATTGGCAGGTGGATGGCCTGGAATACCCCCAATCAGCTGTTTCCAGAGGTGAACTTTAGCAACAGGTTCGTTGGTTGTGAGCTCTGTGCCTTGCTTTTTTTTCCAGCCTCTGAAACCTCCCTTTAAGAGGCTTTTTTCAGGCTCTGAAATTTCCATTTCAGAGGCTGGACGGGGCTACATTCGGTGTATAAGACATACCAAAATTTTCACCTTCTTTTAGTTGGGGGGAAAGGTGCATCTTATACTCTGAAAAATATGGTAGTTGGGCAATAAAACACCTGCAAGCAAACAACCAAGATAGCTACCTAGTTACATATCTATTCACTATTCAAGTACCTAATGCACTTTCATACTTTCTCGAATTGTTTTAGTTTTTGGTAAGAGGTCACTCCCATTACTATCTCTAAAATGTACAGTACAATACCTGTAATATATGACATTTAAAAAATTGGAAAAGTATACGGGTGATTCACCAGGGTCCCTAAACCTTCACAAGGTTATTCTTAAAATAAATGCTATGGCTAGTTCACTAACAATCTGCTTGAGAATCCAGTATAGTGTAGACCAGCAGCCCCCAATCTTTTGGGCACCAAGGACTGGTTCCATGGAAAGAGGATTTTCTGTGGACCAGAGAGGAGGGGGGTGCATAGTTTTGCATGCTGCCAGCATTCAGTAAATGGGGCTTCGCTTGTTTGAGCAGTTTCTGACATGCTGCGGCCCTGTGCTGGTCCATGGATCAAGGGTTAGGGACTCCTGGTGAACAGACTATGAAATGAAGACATCATATAGTGGCTGATAAATACTAGGATGAGACATACAGGTAATCCTCGACTTACAACCACAATTGAGCCCAAAATTTCTGCTGCTAAAATAAACAGTTGTTACGTGAGCCATGCCCAATTTCAAGACCTTTTTTGCCCCAATTGTTAAGTTGTTAAGTTAGTAACACAACTGTTAAGTGAATCTGGCTTCCCCGTTGACTTTGTTTCTGAGAAGGTCACAAAAGGTGATCACACATCTCCAGGACATTGCAACAGGTTCTAAATATTTTTACTATCAGTTCTCTGGGCGTGGCTTATTTTGTGGGCGTGACTTGGTGGTCATGTGACAATTCTTTAGGATTTAGCAGAGTACTGTCTACCAGGATTTTAACTGCTTGCAGAGCTGTACCGGTCTACTCATTTGCTTTTGGAGGCACCAGTCTACCAACACACTGCCTTTTTACCACTGATCAGCTGTAGGGCGGCCCTTTGAAGCCCCGTGGCAAGAGTTTAAACAGTTTTTTTCCTTCTAGCCGATCAGCTTGGACTCAGGAGGCAGCAATAGATTGGGAATGAGGCCAAATAAAAGGTAAGAATAATGCGGGGAGGGCGGGGCAGGGGGGCAGAACCAGTTCGGTGATGTCATATCGTCACCGCTACTGGCTCGGCCAAACCGGGCCGAACTGAGAGGAACCCACCACTGCATTGCAACTGTCATAAATATGAACCAGTTACCAAGCGTATGAATTTAGATAGATTACATGACCATGGGAGTGCTGCAATGGTCATAAGTCCGAAAACAGTCATAAGTCCCTTTTTACAGTGCCGTTCTAACTTTGAATGGTCCTGAAATGCATGGTTGTAAGTTGAGGACTAGTTAAATTGCTGTAGAACTACAAAGACACAGATGGATGGAACCTTCTGCAGCAACGGAAGATGCTGTCTTGTATGGTTCAGCTGCCTATCTGTTTCCATATGTTTAAAGGAAATGGTGGCGAAAGCACCATCTCACTTATTCACAGTTGGAAAGTTACTTAGGCCTACTTACTTCCTTCAGTATCTCGCTTCTTAGTTTATACAGAAGAACATAGGTAGCATTCAGGCAATTATTCCTGCTGTAAGATTTTACAGGCAGGTAAATTTGTATTAGGGACACAGTGGCTCAGTGGCTAAGATGCTGAGCTTGTCGATCAAAAGGTTGGCGGTTCAGCAGTTCGAATCCCTAGTGCCATGCAATGGGGGGAGATCCTGTTACTTGTCCCAGTTTCTGCCAGCCTAGCAGTTCGAAAGCACGTAAAAAATGCAAGTAGAAAAATAGGGACCATCTTTGATGGAAAGGTAACAGCATTCCATGCGCCTTTGGTGTTTAGTCATGCCGGCCACATGACCATGGAGACGTCTTCAGACATCGCTGGCTCTTCGGCTTTGAAACGGAGATGAGCACTGCCCCCTAGAGTTCGGAACGACTAGCACATATGTGCAAGGGGAACCTTTACCTTTTATTAAGTTTGTTTTTATAAAATAATATCTCTAAATCCCTAAGGAAAATGAAAGATTTGGAAAAAATGTGAAAGGTGCGGAGAAAGAGGCTTAGGCAACGTTTTCTCCTCATTCCATCATCAGAGAACACGGGGTCAGGAAATTAAATTGGTTAGCAGCAGAACGAGGCAAAATATGAGGAAATATTTCTTCATAATTGCTTAATAGCATGTACTACCACAAATTGTGAAGAAGGCTGATGATTTAGTTGGCTTAAAAGGAGGTTCAGAATAAATTTATGGCGAGTCAGTCTATCAGTGGTCATTAGTCAGAAATATTTGTAGAACCATTGTTAGAGTCTGGCCTCAGGTTTCAGTTTCTTTTTCCTGAATATTCAGGGATGAGAAAAATTGTCAAGACTTCAGTAAGATTTTTAATTATCATTTTGGAACTCATCATGTTTTATTCCAACCATTGGCACAGTGGTTAAAGAGCAGTATTGCAGGAAACTCTGCCCACAGCCTGGTATTCAATCCTGACAGGTTCGATCCTGACAGGGAAGGTTGACTCAGCCTTCCACCCTTTTGAGATTTATAAAATGAAGACTCAGATTGTTGGGGGAAATATGCAAATAATGTTTACACTGTAAACCACCCTGAAAGTACTGTAAAGCACTATGGGGCAGTATATAAGCCTAAATGCTATTGCTATGCTTCAAAGCCTCGTTCCTTCTCTATCTCATGCAGGAAATCTTTGTAAATCTCCATGAAGAAGACTTCTTTCAATCATAAGTACAATATAGGAAGAATGGGAATAGAGTAACTATCATATTTCAAAATATGGAATGCTCTGTCCACAATTTCCACTACCAATGTTATTTACATTACCTATTCCTCCGGAGAATTCATGTCTAAAACCTCTATTACTAGTTCTACTGGGAGACGATAGAGTATTAATAATGTGCTCAAATAAGTTATCTTGCTATTATGTCTTCAACTGCAAATGAAACAGCTTTACAAAAAGTGATCTTCAATATTAAGATTGATTTAAAAAATAGAGAACAGGAGAGAATGGAATGGAATGGAATGGAATAACAGAGTTGGAAGGCACCTTGGAACAGGGGTGGGTTCTAAATTTTTTTACTACCGGTTCTGTGGGTGTGGCTTATTTTGTGGGCATGGCTTGATGGTCATGTGACAATTATTTAGGATTTAGCAGAGGTACTGGTCTACCAGGCTTTTAACTGCTTGCAGAGCTGTATCGATCTACCCATTTATTTTTTGCAGGCACTGGTCTACCCATTTATTTTTGCAGGCACTGATCTACTCATTTGTTTTCTTTCAACACTGATCAGCTGTAGGACGGCCCTTTGAAGCCCCGCGGCAAGAGTTTAAACAGTTTTTTCCCCCTAGCCATCAGCTGGGACTCAGGAGGCAACAATAGATTGGGGGTGGGGCCAAATAAAAGGTAAGAATAACACGGTGGGGTGGGGAGGCGCGGGGGGGGCAGAACCGGTTCAGTGATGTCATATTGTCACTGCTACCGGCTCAGGAGAAACGGGCCAAACCGGGAGGAACCCATCACTGCCTTGGAGGTCTTCTAGTCCAATCCCCTGCTCAGGCAGAAAACCCTATACCATTTCAGACAAATGGTTGTCCAATGTCTTCTTAAAAGCTTCCAGTGTTGGATAATTCACAACTTCTGGAGGCCAATTGTTCTACTGGTTAATTTTTTTAAAGATTCTAAAATTATTCTAAAGATAAAGGTTCTCCTGCCTATGGAGATTCTCAGTCATCCAAGTCATGATTGTTCCAAGGTGCTTTTTTCAAGAGAAGCAAAATGTCTTCAAGGAAAAACAAAAGAAGTCCAGTTGCCTCTTGAAAAAGAACCTTGGCACATCCATCCCTCTACTGCTACGTTTAAAAAGTAAATGGTTTTTAGAAAAAGTTTTGTAACCATAAAATAGCTGAGATGAAGGGCTCTACCTTATTTAGAAAGAGAAATAATATCTTGGTGCGTATCTGGTTGTACACATCCTTTCCAACAGATTTAAGGTCAGCATTTACTCTGCAGCCATTATCATCATTTTATTATGGCATAATCAAACGTAATTATTTCTGGCATCTGAAATGCCACACAGGTCATGCAGTAATTAGATAGAGTCCACTTAGTATGGCTGACAAAGTAGTCATAGCATAGGAGGAATTAGGAGAAAATGTAAGAGGAGGGAAAGAAGAATATAAAAAGAAAGAAAAACCAGAATAAAAACTGAGATTGTAGCATAGTAAGAAAGGAAAAGACAGGATTTGTGATGCAAACTCATTTAATCAGACTATCCCTGTAAGTCTCGGGTGCGCTATAGCTTCAACCGCGTAGATTACCATTTTCAGGACAAAATGGATTAAGGTATAGAAGGAGATGATATTTTTTTTCTACCTTTCTTCTTTCACTGTTAACCTGCATTAACTATATTCCCACAAAGGAGATGCTACTAAATCCATCCTTTAAATTCCAACACGGGCCTACATTTATATTCTGATTTAAATCTGCCATACATGTAAGCCACAATGGCTTTTCCAATAGTAATATAGTTTGCTCTTTCTGATCATTATACTTTTCCATTAAGTTGCCCGACTTTCCAGGATCAGTAATTGGGGGAGAAACAGCATTTGTAGAAAGTGAGAGAAAAAGACTTGAGAGAGAGGAAAATTAAGTAGGTTAAGACCTGATTTCTTATATTTCTTATACTATTCTGTACATACATTGAAATACATTCCAGTTTCTGAGTGTTATCCTTTCTGATGCAGTTGTACACTTTCTGTTTGATACTTAGTCTTCTTCTTGATTATATTCCTCTCCTTCCATTTTCTATACATGTCCTTTTTTTCTCTTCAGCATTTCGGAGTCCTCTGCATATGTATCTGCTGGCCTCTTCAGATTGCTCCCATTTTCCCCTCTTATGCAATTGTCTATGATGTTCCTTCAGTATCTCATTTCCCATCCTCCTTGGACACTTTCTCTGTAACGTTTAGAGGCCATTGGATTACACCTGTCTGCTCTGTGAATTCACCAAAATCTTTTCTTCTGAAGTTCAGTATGGAACTTCAAGTCCTCCTGTTCCGGATTTTACAGATTTAAGGATAACATTATCACTTTCACCTAAAATGCCATTCACTTCACCTTTACTTCAATCAATTCCTTTCTGTCAGTGGGAGTTCAATTTAGGACAGAATTCCTTCTTCCCTTTTTTTGACAAAATTAAGGTTTTTTTTTATCAGAGATTGCAAGACTTTGGGATTTCTGGCTTTTCACAGTTAAGTTCCCAACAGATGTCATGGTATTCCAAATACCTTGTTACAGTGGTGAAATCCAATTTTATTTACTACCAGTTCTGTGGGCATGGCTTGGTAGACGTGATGTGGCTTGGTGGGCTTGGCTTGGTGGGCATGGCAAGGGAAGGATACTGGAAAATCCCCATTTCCTCCCCACTCCTGGGGGAAGAATATTGCAAAATCCCCATTCCCTCTCCACTCTGGGGCCGGCCAGAGGTAGTATTTGCTGGTTCTCCGAACTACTCAAAATTTCTGCTACTAGTTCTCTAGAACCTGTCAGAACCTGCTGAATTTCATCCCTGCCTTTTTATCACCATTTGAATGCATCTTTGAAACATAGCACTTAGACTTATATATTGCTTTATAGTGCTTTTACAGCCCTCTTTAAGAGGTTTTACAGAGTCAGCCTATTGCCCCCAACAATCTGGGTCCTCATTTTACCAACCTCGGAAGGATGGAAGGCTGAGTCAACCTTGAGCCGGTGAGATTTGAACCTGAGATCTGAAGTAGCATGCAGTGCTGCACTCTAACCACTGTGTCACCTAGGCTCTATGCAGAAATGCAGAAAACTTGCAGAAGATTCTCATCTTTCTCTTTTGCCTTTTCCAGCGTCTGTAATAAGTTCCCACAAAGGTATCACGTGTGATCCTCTTTCATTATAACCCTATTCAAATACCCATACATCCATGTTCTACAGTGAATGAAAGGATTATTGAGGAACCATGGGCTACTTAGTACCAACACAACTGAAAAAAGTCATAGTCATAATTATAAGTTTATTTGTTAAGCATATATAAGATAACAGGTAAAAGTATAAACGTAATTTGAATGAAAAGAGTAAGTAAAAGGGAATATTAGGACAGGGACAGTAGGCACACTGGTGCACGCCCCTTACAGACCTCTTAGGAATGGGGTGAGGTCAACAGTAGACAGTTTAATGTTAAAGTTTTGGGGGTTTGGGGAAGAAACTAGAGTCAGGTAGTGTATTCCAGGCATTGACCACTCTGTTACTGAAGTCATATTTTCTGCAATCGAGTTTGGAACGGTTTACCTTGAGTTTGTACCTATTATTTGCTTGTGTATTGTTGTGGTTGAAGCTGAAGTAGTCATTGACAGGAAGGACACTCGTCCTTCATGTCAATGTCACTCATGATAATTTCACCAACATTCTTTTCTCCTTTGAAATAAATATCAAAAGTGAATTCTTTCATCAAATTAAATGAGAAGTGGTAAAACTAATTCTCTGCACAATCTTAATTAAAAAATATCAAGCATGGGATATTGTTAGAGCCTCTACATTTGGTATTAAGGACATCTTTAAAGGAATATTTTTTTTAAAAAAATTGCTTTTACAGTGTCAGGCAATACAAACTCTTAAAATTTGATTTAAATATTTAAAGTTCGACTTTTGCCACTGTCTAATCCACAGGATAGTATCTCCTATGTTCACTGACTTGAAAATCTAAGATCAGAAACAACTTATTCAGATCTAATTCCAAACACAATCATCCACTCTGGCAAATTCCTTCAATGATAAAAGTTCAGTAAAGAAGCATATTACGAATTGTGTGGTATCAAAACACTGCTTAGTCCATCTGACTTGGTGCAGTGAAATAAAGTGAAAGTGAGAATGAGTGTACAAGATATGGCAGCAACATGTTCACAAGGATACCACAAATACATCATTTAAAAACAGGGTGTGTGTGTGTGTGTTTTTAACCAGGCATAAATATCCATGGGAGTGCAAAAAAGGAATTACAGCTTCTCAGTCCTAGCTAAGAACTATTTGCTCTTTTAACAATGAATGATTGCTTTCTGTCCTTGATGATGATTTCAAAGCATGCATTATGAGGGATCAAAGCTAGTTTTCTTGACAGCCTATTCAAAGAGTGTAGATGTAATTACTTGCACAATTGCACATTCTTATAGCTAGCGTTCTCCAAAGTGCAATCTTCCAAGCGCTTAATGCAGCTGTAATAAAACTCTGCACTCCTGTCCCATGCTTAACTGAACATTCAGCAAGCCAACCAAGAATACAAACACACACACAACCCCCCCCCCACACACAGATTTTTAAAGAACTTGTCACAATTAAGTGCTCATCAATGTCTACTATCACCACTTATCCCCCTATGATTTGCAGTACACAAACAAGGATCTTAAAAGCTCATTGTAACGGTGTAGTGAAATGGATCCACTAACAAAGAAAATCTGTGACAATTACACTTTTTTCAGGGCCAGGCAATGCTGCTTGAACACAAACCTGACTGTCATGGTAGATTTTTCAAAAGCACTGCTACAGAGTTCACTGCCATCCCACGTGGAGTACAAAGAGGACAGTCATCTAAAGGAGGCGTGCCTCACCTTGGCAACTTAAAAGACTTGTGGATTTCAACGTCCAGAATTCCCCCAGCCAGAAATTCAGAGAGTTGAAGTCCACAGGTTTTTAAATTGCCAGGGTTGGATACCATTGATCTAAACTCATTTTTAGCTGAAAATGAAATCTTTCCACTCGGTTAGAAAGTTGGCTTGCAATTTCTCAGTTTTCTTCTCCCCCAGAAGCTTCTTCTTTCCCTAATTTATTCTTACAGGGTTTGGCATTTTCTTTTCCATTTTTGGGTGCTGACAATTTTGAAGATGACTTGACCACTGTAGAAAGTGGAGAAGTCCCTGTTCCTTTGCCTCAGTTTAGTTTGCTTGGTTCAGTCTGCTTTGAACCATTTAGTGTTCAAACAGTTCTAGGCTGCATAAACAGAGGGATAGAATCAAATGTTAATATCACTTTATAATGCCTTGGTAAGACCACAGTTGGAATACTGCATCCAGTTTTGGTTGCCACGATGTAAAAAAGATGTTGAGTCTCTAGAAAGAATGCAGAGAAGAGCAACAAAGATGATTAGGGGACTGGAAGTGAAAACATATGAAGAACAGTTGCAGAAACTGGGCATGGCTAGTTTAATGAAAAGAAGGACTATGGAAGACATGATAGCAGTCTTCCAATATCTCAGGAGCTGTCACAAAGAAGAGGGAGTCAAACTGTTCTCCAAAGCACCTGAGGGCAGGACAAGAACCAATGGGTGGAAACTAATAAGGAGAGAAGCAACTTAGAACTAAGGAGAAATTTCCTGACAGTTAGAACAATTAATCAGTGGAACAATTTGCCCCCAGAAGTTGTGAATGCGCCAACACTGGAAGTTTTTAAGAAGATGTTGGATAACCATTTGTCTGAAGTGGTGTAGGGTTTCTTGCCTAAGCAGGGGGTTGGACTAGAAGACCTCCAAGGTCCCTTCCAACTCTGTTATTCTATTCTGTTCTGTTCTGTTCTGTTCTGTTCTGTTCTGTTCTGTTCTGTT
>WNWU01000003.1:51255140-51297908 GCA_012654045.1 Ptyas mucosa
TTCTGTTCTGTTCTGTTCTGTTCTGTTCTGTTCTGTTCTGTTCTGTTCTGTTCTGTTCTGTTCTACTCTACTCTACTCTACTCTACTCTACTCTACTCTACTCTATTCTATTCTATTCTATTCTATTCTATTCTATTCTATTCTATTCTAGTGGTGCAGGTGTTAGAATGCAGTATTGCAGTATTGCCAGGATTCAGTCCTACCCGGCTCAAGGTTGACTCAGCCTTCCATCCTTCCGAGGTCAGTAAAATGAGGACCCAGATTATGGGGGGCAATATGTGGCCCCTATATACCACTTAGAGAGGGCTGCAAAGCAATGTGAAGCGGTACATAAATCTAAGTGCTATGGCTATGGCTATGGTTATTGCTATTGCTATAATAGCAATAGCACTTAGACTTCTATACCGCTTCACAGTGCTTTTACATCCCTCTCTAAGCCGTTTACAGAGTCAGAATATTGCCCCCAACAATCTGGATCCTCATTTTACCGACCTCGGGAGGATGGAAAGGTGAGTCAACCTTGAGCCTGGTGGCATTTGAACTGCCAAATTGCAGTCAGGTGGCAGTCAGCAGAAGTAGCCTGCAATACTGCATTCTAACAATTGCATCTCCTGTCACTCTGCAGCCTCCCTGACTTGCCACACTTCCTGAGGATCTGAAAAGGACCCTCATGGGAGAAATTCCTTCCTGATTCCTTCCCTTGGAATGAAGTTGAAGCATGGAAAGATGGAAAAACTGATTTGGAACTTGCAGGACGCTAGCATGACTACTGTATCATATAAAACCATTTCAGGAAGTCACTAAACACGACACTCTTGTTTTTTATCATTAAAATCAGGATTATTTTATGACATCACACAAGACTTTTTCTTTAGCAACCAACATCTGCTATTGAAAGCTATAATAATTTATTCATCAATAGCCAAGGTGCAGTTGAACAATACGGCCTTCAAAGCTATGCAAAAAGCAAGTTGGTCAGAGTCAAATGTATATCATGAGGGAAAGCTATTCTAAAATGTGGGAGCAACCACTGAGAAGACCTGCCGTCTAGTTGAACTTCATGTAGATTTTGAAGGGGTGAGTTCTTCATTGGATACTCTCCGGGTCTTCTGAATTGTTTGTTTCAATTCATATAGCTCAGTAGTGGGTTTCACTTACCTTCATTACCGGTTCGGAACTGTGAGCGTGTGCTCGCTTTGCTTGAGTGTGGGGCTTCGGCGCATGCGCAGAACCTTCGGCACATGCGCAGATCATCAGTGATGACATCCAGGTGGGTGGGCGGAGCCTCCTGCTGCCACCGCTACCGGTTCGCCTGTACTGGGGCGAACCGGTAGAAACCCACCACTGATATAGCTGCCCATCTCACCTAAGTGATTCTGGGTGGCTCACAACAGTTAAAAAACAATAGGCCAACAGGTTAAGACATAAAGACAGATGTATAAAAACCATCAATAAAACTACATTTTTTAAAAAAATCCATAATCACTGGCAAAGACCACCACTTTGTCGTATTCAACACTGCCCTTGTAGAAGTTCTCCACTGGCAGAATTGTATTTGTTTCTGATATATCCCAGCATTATACCATGTAGGACTTCACAGATATTAACCAGCACTTTAAATTGGACCCATAAATCTACTGACAACCAGAGCAGTGACCTCAAAGCTGGCGTTACTCTGCTTTAATATAAGAACCCTTGCCAAAGACAAACAGAACGTATGTACATCATCCTTATACCAGTTATGCTACAGGCTCACCAATAATACAATCTTCTGTAGAAAGTTAGCACTTGCCCCTCTCCTAGAAGAATGAAATATTTTAGGAAATATTAAAAAAAGGCAGAATATTATATTTCCCTGGATGAGAAATGGAGAAACATGTTTTAAAGACAAAGCAGCTTCCTGCCTCCCCCCCACCTTTGTCAATGGACCATTAAGGCCTCAGCCAAATTCACTCATTTCCCCCCACCTTTGTCAATGGACCATCATCTGCAACACAAAGGACCCATCCAGCAACAGAAACTCCCCACATGGCACCTGGGAAGATTACATCAGCCAGCAAGTCTAGCTAAGACCCCAGCCCCCTGGGAGTCTCACAACCAATCAGGATACATTTCTTATACAGGAACAAGAAACTCTGAGATGGGGCACAACAGAGGGCATAAAACCAAGGCACTTCCAGTATCTTGCCCCCTTTTTTTTTCTACTCAGGAACTCAAGTCATGTGCTCCTGTTCAGGAACTCAAGCCATGTGATTCCTGTCCACCATTAAACCATCTTTCCAAGCAGTCTCCATGTTTCCAGTGTCTTTTTCCCCACTTGGAACGGAACTCAGATGGACATTTCTTCCAACACTTCTGAAGAAATCACTATCCTGGTTTGATAAACCTCCTTAGTGAAAAGGCCTCTCAGCTTTAATTTAACATCTTCAGTGTAGTTTAAGAGCTAAATATTTCCCAGTGGCAATCATGGCCTAGGGAAAGCTTATGCATCACAGCGGCCAGATTTCACAAGCCGCACTTGCCAGCCTAGTAAATTGCTTTCTGTCATTTTATCTTTCTAAATCTACAGGGAAGTAACTTATTCATGGAGAACACAACTCTGCTTTTTAGCGGTGAAGCATAAATTCCAGTGAAAACTACCCAACTACCCAAGTGAAAACTACCCAAGAAAATAATGATCCTTAGTTAAAGCCAGTGCTTGATACTACATAAATCAAACCAAACAATTATTATGATTTGTGTTAAAATAAAAGATACATTTTTTTGAGAGTTATTTTGTATTGCTTTAGAACTCTGCAATTCAGATATGATAGCCCTTTCTTTGGGCATCCTAATAATAGTTTAATTAACAACTAATTTACCTCATCATTTATTGCTTAACTATTTCACCCAATACCTGTTTCTGGGGAAAAAGTTACAAGCCCTCAGGTGCAGCTACCTCAAAGTTAAGGTCCACTTGCAATTTTCTACATTAAAGAAGCAATGTGCATTCTAAAATGTCATGGACATTTACACTTTCTATCTTCCTTCAAAAATATCTCTACTCCTTCTGTCCTCACTGTCATTTTTTTTACCCTTTCCCAGTCTCATTAAAGATTTTGGAATTGATTTTGTGAAAAGATGCATTCACCTATATCTATATTTGACTGCAACTGAAAACCCAAACAAAGTAATTGCATGTTAGCATTCAATGTGCCTGAACCAATATTCTATTTATTTTTGCTGCTTTTTTTTTAAAGCTGCAGGTGCCTAATCTTTCAGAGAGTTAAAGGACAACTAAGCACCAATGACATATTTTCCAGTGAATGGTGCTTCTTCCTCCAGAGCACTAATTTGTCAATTTAAGATCCATGACTGGCATTGTTGATTACATTAAGAACTAAGTAAGGACACATTCATTTCGAAGACCTTGCTAACCAAGGGTAGCTCTATTGCTTTGTCTTATGCAGCTGGAGGGCAGACAATATATTATTCCTGTTTCCTTGTCCTGAATGACTGAGACTCTATAGTTTCCTCTATACTTTCCAAGCAAAATTGAGAAGGGGTTGGATATGTGTTTCTGAGTCAAGATTCTAGGGAAAAACTCAAAAGCATGCAAAATTTACTCTCCTGGTAACAGTTAAGGTTGTTATTACCTAAGGGTATGGCTAACAGCTCAGTTTGCAAATAAAAATGCTGCAATAAGCATGAAACTGCTTCTGCTCCATTTGGGAAGATGCCTAGGCTATGTTCACACCACACACTAAACCACAAATAGCCAAATATATTCTAGCCAAGTATATTGGTTGAATTCAGCCCATATGGTAAGTTTCTGAAAACAGTGTTAAGTAAAGCAGAGTTAAGTTAAACGTAAGCAAAATTAAGATATTTGTTCTTTCTATTCTCTGTCTCCATATCTCAAATGCAATTATAATGGTGTAGCAGAATCTATTAACATCTCCATATGTCCATTGGTTAAAGTAAGATAAACTACTGTATTTTTCCTAGTATAAGACAAACTTTTTTCTCTCCTAAAAGAGGCTGAAAATTTGGATGTGTCTTATACTCCAAATGTTTTTCAAAGCTTTTTTTCAGCCCTAAGGAGGCGCTAGTGAGTGAAGTGATCTCCGTGGTTTGCCTGCTTTTCTCATTGCTTCTCTCTCCAAAGATCAGTTGTGCTTTAGAAGCTGTTTTTTTTATCCCCAAGCAGGGGATAAAAATCAGCAAACTAATGTGCTGAATCTGACCAGACTAAGGACGCTAGCCAGATTAATGGCCTGGTAGGGAGATTTTTTTTCTCCCCTATTTTCCTCCCCAAAAACTAAGCTGCATCTTATACTCCAAAAAATATGGGTACTCCTCTAGGAATACAGCCCTGGTGCTCTAATCACAAGGCAAAAAGATATGGATTACTGCACAGCCCTGATAAACCACTTTGCTTCAGATTGCTATCTGTCTGTCTACCTATTTATGTACTGTATTTGTCTTTCTATCCATCCATTCGCCCATCCATTTATATATTGCAATCTCATTTTTTTTCCTTTGTCATGTACCAGCCTAATTCAAAGAAGCGCTGCAATATATTTGGATTCAGCTCTTCACATCCTATGTTCTAATATGTGTCTGCAGCACTGTGGCTCCCCTTTATATGGCTGACATATCCTGCCATTTTCTTAGATAAATGGCTTTGCTACTGAACCTTGTTCTCAACCCTTTGATCTTGCCACTTATACTTTCTCTGAGCATCTTGTACTCAGGACTATTTTTCAATTATGTCCTTTCTTGCTCTTTTTGTTCTGAGTTAATTTGAATAATTCTATCTTTGACTTCTTTTCAGCTTGAAATGTTAGGCACCTACTGCAAACCAGCATAGAAAAAAAATGACAGGTCTGTGTAGAACATATACAAACTTTGCCCTTTCATATTTGCATCTTGACATTGGATGCAAATATGAAAGCCGTGGTTTTTGAATGGTAGATGTCTACAGAGATTCTCAGTAATCCAGGCCATCGTTATCTCAAATGTGCTTTTTTTTTTCCTTTCAAAAGACAACTGGGCTGTTTTTTATTTGAGGAAGAAGATGAAAATATTTTGCTTCTTATCCAAGATGCTTCATCAATTATAATTAGGTGGTGGGGGCGGAAGAAAGGATAGGTTCTGACAGGATGGTGGGGTGGGGAATTAAAGGATTGTATTTCTTTGTTGTTAAAACTGTTTCTGAGGGTCATTGAAGCTGGGTTTCTGAGGGTTTAATTTGTGCTCTCAGGGTCACCTGAATCAGAGTGCAAATTGTTGTGAATAGTTGTGAAATCTTCTTGGTGAAATCTTGCCAAAAGGACTGTGTTGTAGACAGGAGATAGGCGGTGTTGCATCCTTCCCTCTCTGTTGCTCAGTTTTAACATAGATGGCCACTTTCCCCCCTCTTTCAAGCAATGGTCCTCTCTATCCAGAATGTGGACTTTGCTGTCCTCAAAAGAGTGACCTTTCATCTTTCAAATGCAGATGGACTGCTGAATCTTGTCCCAATGGGTTTGTTTTTCCTATGCTGTGCCATGTGTTTGTGAAATGGTTGTTTTGTTTCCCCAATGTACAGATCTGTACATGTCTCACTGCATTGTACTGCATATATCACACTGCTTAGTTTGTGTCAGTGTTCTATCCTTGCAGTGGGCAAGCTTCTGGCTTAGTGTATTTTGAATGGTAACTTAATGATGCACATATCATCAATTCCCTTACCTCTGACTTGCCTCCTTCTCAGATGACATGAAAACCTATTTTTGGAAGCCTCAGGCAGCACAGAAGGGGTCTCCTCTTAACATTGGAAGGCTCTGTGAGTGCTGTAAATTCATTTACATTTTCAGTTGTCTCAGTGCAACTGAGTTGCACCCTACATGGTGCTGCCATTGGGCCCCCATTGCCTCTACACTAAAAGACAAAATGCAACATCCCTTTTTCAGGATCCTGAACTCCTAATTTATGAAGTACCATGAAACTGGTTCTGCTTCATGGAAAAGAGAGTTGAAGACATACTTTCAAGGCTCTAAATTATATCATAAGCATAAGCAACTCAAGTAATAGTACAACTTTCATATCATGGACATGCTGCTTAAATCAAGGAGATGTGTCAAGTCATTGGTATTCCACCATCCTGAGTCACAAAATAAATGGTACACTGTCCTTTCTCTAGTGAGAGAGACTGGCAAAGGTTCTAACCCAATGGATGTTGGAATAATGCTATATGTTTATCACGTATGACTTTTTCTCATGTAAAAACTAGGGTGTAGCAGGGGTGGGCTGCTGGGGGTTCACAGGGGTTCAGGAGAACCTCTAGCTAAGATTCTGTGCAATTTGGAGAACCCTAAAATCCCATTCCTGGCTGGCCCTTCCCACCCCTCCCCTCCCAGGAGTCCCCTCATGGCCAGTTTTGGATGCAGATAAGTGCAGAGCGCATGCAGAGGCCTGGAGAGGGCTAAAAATGGGCATACTGGAAGTTCTGGAAGACTAGAAATGGGCCCGTTTCCAGCCTCCAGAGGGCCTCCGGAGTCTGGGGAGGCTGTTTTTGCCCTCCCAGAGGCTTAAGGAAAGCCTCCGGAGCCCGGGGAGGGCAAATCCCCCCCCCACTGTGGTGCAGGAGGCCAACTATGGCCACGCCCACCCAGCAACCAGGCAGAGAACCCCTTGCTAAAATTTTTGAAGCCCACCCCTGCCTGGGTGGAAGTTTAATCGCACTATCACAACCATCATCTTGACCTTCTTTAATATGTCCTGTGGACGCCCCCCCCCCCGCTTTCCCCACATAGAGAAGCAGTCACCCTGAAGTGATCACAACACTGAAGCTAAAAGATTAAGGAATAAATAAGAGGGTATAGATAAAAATATTTAAACATTGTTGTATGTGTAGTTATAACTTCAGATTCACAGGTTAGGAATGGTGAGACTCAGGTTCACATCAGTCCTCAGCCATGGAAATTCATTGGGTGGTGTCTGATTAGACCTTATTGCTGTAATTAAGATAAAACTGGAGATGGGAAATATGTTTTGAGTTGCCGTAGAAAATGCATAATAACAATGACAATAATAACAGCCACAGGAGCAGAAAACAATAATACACATAAAGCCTGAGTCCTATACACATACACATCCTTGTCATGTAATTGTAATTTGTGAGTTGGGATTATCTATTCTTGCTCTCCAGCACATCATCCTTAAAATATTACTGACCCCTCACACGACTTGTAATCCATCTGGTCTCTTTGGAATCTTTTCCTTCTCTAAAAGTCAGTACAAATTATTCAAGGACCTCTTTTATATTTTCTCTGTTTGGACTAAGTTAGCAGTATTCTCAGAAAACCTCTTCCAGAACTGATTATTGATAACACTGCTCATAAATTTTTTTAAAAAAAATGTTTTATGTTCCTTTCACATTTATTTTTTGCAGGTAATAAAAGAGAATGGATAATAGTAGAAGACGTTCACTTTTGAATATTTAGCATGAAAAGCTGTAGTGTATCATAGAGTGAGCTGTAGGGGATTAAGGATTGAGAAGAGTAGGTTCAAGTCCCTACTCACTAGGTGACTTTGGGCTATTTACTTCCATTTCAGTCTGCCATCAGTTCTGTTGCTAGAAAAACAAAATAAGAAACCCTCGTGTATGCTGTGTTGTGCCTGAAAGCAAAGTATATAAATTCTATATAATTGTATGTGGGAATGACCTTAACAGTCAGGGCAAAAAGTTACAGCCAAGGGAACAGTCAGATAAAAGACAACTTAGTCAGCAGTAGGAAAGTCTGTAGGGCAAGAGCTTCAGAAGAAATCCTCCCTATTTTCTTGGATAGTGAAGGTGATGCAAGAGAAATGTAATTCCAGACATGCAAGATTCTGTTAAGGTGACCTTACCATAAAATACAATTATTAGATCATCTGGCTACTCTACCTCACAAAGCTGAACTCAATTTTGCAAATACGAAATTAGCAAGTTGTTGTGCGCTTTGTTAATTATAAAAAAAGCTGTGGAAAGTGCTCAGAAAAATGAAAACCCCAGAATATCTCATTGTCTTCATGAGAAACTTGTATACAAGTCAGGAAGCCCCAGTTCAGACAGAACATGGCAAAACAAACTGGCTACAGGTTGACAAAGGAGAGCCACAAGACTGTATATTATTCCCATATTTTTCAATCTATATGCCATATTAAGGGCACCATATTAGGAACGTGGTGGCTCAGTGGCTAAGATGCTGAGCTTGTCGATCAGAAGGTTGGCAGTTCAGTGGTTCAAATCCTTAGTGCCGCGTAACGGGGTGAGCTCCCGTTACTCATCCCAGCTTCTGCCAACCTAGCAGTTTGAAAGCACATAAAAAATGCAAGTAGAAAAATAGGGACCACCTTTGGTAGGAAGGTCACAGCGTTCCATGGGCCTTTAGCATTTAGTCATGCCGACCACATGACCATGGAGACATCTTCAGACAGGGCTGGCTCTTCGGCTTAGAAATGGAGATGAGCACCACCCCACATATGTGCGAGGGGAATATTTACCTTTATCTTTAAGGGCAGTCATATTGAAAAAGGATGAGTGTAGTTTTAAAAATGGAAGAAGAAACAACTACAAAGTACTCTATGATGATGATACCAGCCACATAGCCAAAAAATGAAAAACATCAGTAAGCATTAATACTAAAATTGAAAATACACACTGAAAAAATAGGAATAAAATTAAATTTAAGAAATGGGAATAAAATTAAATTTATTTTTTTAAAAAACAAACAAACACCCAAGCTAATGAAACCACATAAAACAACCAGCTGTAGAATTGGCAATGAAGTTACTGAAATGGTGAATACATTCTGCCTTTTAGGATCAGCCATCAATAGTAAAGAAACAAGCAGTCAAAAAGTACCCCTCACGCTAACATTTGATAGAGCAGCCATTTTAGATCTTGAAAAAGATATTCACATGCAATGATCAGAGATGGGTTTCAGCAGGTTCTGACCAGTTCTGGAGAACTGGTAGCAGAAATTTTGAGTAGTTCGGAGAACTGGTAGTAAAAACCCTGCCCCCATCTATTCTCTGTCTCCCGAGTCCCAGATGATCGGGAGGAAATGGGGATTTTACAGTATCCTTCCCCTGCCACGTCCACCAAGCCACACCCACCAAGCCATGCCATGCCCACCAAGCCACGCCCACAGAACCGGTAGTAAAAAAATTTGAAACCCACCACTGGCAGTGATGTGTCTATACCTACAAAGATCAGAACTGTGCAAGCCATGGTATTATGCGGCATAATAGAGAGATGTGTGGCATGCAAGTGTAATAAATAAATAAATAATCAGTAGCACTCCATGGAAATTGAACATTTAAGAAGCAAGATAGGAAGAGCATTGGCACTTTTAAATGTTAGTTTTGGAGAAGACTCCTGAAAATACTATGGAGAATCAAGAAAACAAATGATGGATCATCAAACAAGTCATTCTAGAGTTCTCATTTGAAACACAAATGCCCAGGCTCAAATTATCCTCCTTCAGACATAGAATACAAAGATCTAGCTCTTTGGAAAGGACTCAAATACTAGGAAAGGTGAAGAAAAGAGAATGACCAGCAGCAAGGTGAACAAACTCGATAGTAGCAATGAATGCACTGACTTCTGAAAGAACAAATTAGGGATGTAGATTGTCATTTAAAAAAAATCTATCTTGTTAGGAGATGAAAATCACTTGATAACACATAATCAATTAAATCAAAGGTTCCTTTTGGCTTAAAGAGGTTTACAATTATTACAATAAAAATAAGTTATGCATTCATTATAAAACACTGAAATCAAACATGATTCCATGTCAAATACAGATAAAAAGTATTCAAGAAATATTTAACATCATTGTTTGCATATAATTGTAATGAAGATCAGAGGACAATAGCTTTTAGTTGTAGAATACATGCTTCATTGTAGGAAAGGTTTGGGCAATTTGGTTCCATTATGGGGAGCCATATATTGAAAGTGTATTTCCCCAAATCTAATAAAAAAACAGTTGTTGTTAGGCAGAATAACATAATAAAAGAGTTGGAAAGGACTTTGGTGGTCTTCTAATTCAATCCCCTGCTCAGGCAAGAAACCCTGTACTATTTCAGACAAATGATTGTTCAATCTCTTCTTAAAAACCTCCAGTTTTGGAGCATTCACAACTTCTGGAGGCAAGTCATTCCACTGATTAATTGTTCTCACTGTCAGGAAATTTCTCCTTAGTTCTAGGTCCGTGATGCGAACCTATGGTACACATGGCAGAGGTGGCATGCAGAGCCCTCTCTGCTGGCACGCGCGCTGTCGCCCCAGATCAGTTCGCTGGCGTTTCTTTCATGAGCTTCTGTTTCCCTGCAAATGACGAAACAGAAGCTCTCGAAAGAAAAATATCTTACCTCTTGCCGCACTGCCAGTGTTGGGATGCTCCGCCTCCCGCTGGCCAGCTGGTCTATGCTGCACCTCTGCCAGCACATGCATGCGTTTACGCATGTCCATGCGTTCACCCGCATCTTTCATTTTGGGCATGCACGTGCACATTTTGGGCACTTGGTGTCTAAAAGGTTTACCATCACTGTTCTAGGTTGTTTCTCTCCTGAATTACTTTCCATTCAATCTTTCTTGCAGCGTAGAAGATTTATTTATTTAGTCAGACCTAAATTGGCACTAGATAAGGGTCAAAGGAATTCAAGGGGGGGGGGCTGAATTTGGATTGTTTGTGGCAATGTAAGGACTCTAAAGTGATGGCATGCTTAACTCTACCCCCAATGTTTGCCTGCTCTTTTCCTACAGTAGCAGAACATAGAAACAAGATGTTCCAACAGTCGATTATAAATAATAAACAATGCAATATGGAAAGTTGTTCAACTGATTTTCTTCTCTTGGCGGACTAATACAGTTTCTAATTAGAATGGTTTACTGGCCTGCATGTTATTTATTTTTCTTCTATTCCTTCAATTAAATTATATATTCCTCAACCACTCCCTGTGCAATTGCAATATGATAATTAATAGCCCCAATCTCCTACGGATTTGGTAAAGATAACCCAGAATGATTTCCTTTCCAGCCAACCAATATATTTGCAGTTGCAACCAACATAATGAAATAGTAAATCAATGTGCCTTATAAGTATACTGCAGAAGGTTATTTGAGTATTGCCAAGTGATAAATGAATGTCATTTGCATTATGGGAGTGCAAAAAACCCAGACACTACCCAATAAATAAACAAGAAATAATGATCCTTGACCAAAGAGTGTGAAGTTCATGTTTATTCTAAAGAATAATCCCCGTTTTCTATCAGAGTAGATTGAAACTGAATGGTAGGAGATGAATAGCACCTTCACACATCAGATGATATAGTGGATCACTATCTTACACAGATTACTAATTAGGTCTCCATGAATATATATATATATATTTTAAAAAAAACAACCTTTCTGCTTATGGGCAAAAGAGATACCCAGCAAAAGATTCTATAGGGAGAATATGTTTTCATCAGGTCTCGTCTCTTCTGCAATCCCAGCTCTGTTCCTCAGGTCTTCAGAGCGGCTGTTAAGATACAGAAGGAGCTACAGGATTTTAGCTTCAAGCTAAATAGCTATAACTGTTTATCACAACTAGAATACAAATGAAAGTGATTGCTGTGGATTCTGTTGGAGCCGATTTAGATGTTTTGCTTCAAATAGGTTGCTGATGGGTCAATCATTAGCTGGAACAGAATCATACTGAACTCAGATTTTATAGATAAGAAACTGTTGGTGCTCAGAGAAATGCTGACATGGACCAAGAAAAAACATATGTGGTAGGTGTGTGCTTGTGTATGTCAGTCATAGATTCCATAAACACGCAAGCATACCACACTCTTGAAATATATACTTCATGTGCAAAGATAGAAATGACGTGGACATTTCCAGATATATACCCAGAGGTGGGTTTCAGCAGGTTCTGACTAGTTCTGGAGAACCAGTAGTGGAAATTTTGAGTAGTTTGGAGAACTGGTAAATACCACCTCTGTCTGGCCGAGCCCCCATCTATTCTCTGGCTCCTGAGTCCCAGTTGATTGGGAGGAAATGGGGATTTTGCAGTAACCTTCCCCTGGATTGGGGAGGGAATGGAGATTTTACAGTATCCTTCCCATGCCATGCTCAGAAGCCACACCCACCAAGCCATGCCACACCCACCAAGCCACACCCACAGAACCAGTAGTAAAAATTTTTGAAACCCACCACTGTATACACCCATATGCCAAATTCAAATAAAATGCACAGTATATCATAATAAACATAATAAGCTAGTCAACATATATACACACAAGTAATAAAATCAGAGGAAACACACATTGTAGGTAAAATATTATAGGTCTCCTCCTATCAGTTTCAGGGAGGGGAGGAGAGGGAAGGGAGGGAGGGAGGGAGGGAGGGAGGGAGGGAGGGAGGGAGGAAGGAAGGAAGGAAGGAAGGAAGGAAGGAAGGAAGGAAGGGGGGTTAATTCCATTTTCGGGGGGAGGTTTCAAAATAAATTGCAGGAGTACTTTTTATATATATATAGTACAATGTATAATATATATTTTCTTTTCCTGGTGGGACACAGATTTTAGACATAAAATGACACATGGCTTTGCAACATGTTACCTTACAATTTGTTGCTCATCTTACTAATTTTTTTTTCTTTTAATATACAACTAAAAAATTGGGAAACACCATAAAATATGAATACTGTTCATAAGATCACATTTGGCTCCCAAAACTGGAGCTGGGAAAATAGCAAACTAAGGGCAAGATGAATCACAGGAATGATAAATAAAACAGGAACGTGTGCTAATCCCTATCAAAAATGTCAAATCTTTTATGAAAATAGTATGGGAAAAACTCACTTTAAATGTCAGTTTCTGTGCATGGAAATGTGCAGCTCCCACCTAGGCATAAATAAGCGTACAAAAATGTAGCATGCAAAACAGAATCGAGTTATTACTGTTATATAAAACTCCCAATACCTTTCCTTAGCAAAAAAAAAATTGTACAGACTGTTGATTAACAACAATAAAGGTTTCCTTCTAGATCAAGAATTTGCACAGGAGAAATCATAATGGCAACGGTGGACCAATTTGCCTAGATCTCCATAGGAAAATTACAGATTTCCATTGTGTGGCACACTGATTTGCTTTCCAGTTCTAATTTGAAATATGAGTACCTTCTTAACCATATTTTAAAGGTGATGAACCACTGTCTAACCTGAAACTGAAAAGTAAATTATGATTCTGCAAAATTCAAAAATTATTATGGGATGTTCAATTACCATCTTTAATAATAATGATAATGATGAAGAAGATTATGATGATGATGATAATAATAATAATAATAATAATAATAATAATAACAACAACTTTATTGTCATTGTTCATGTTTACACAGTATACTCAGGTATAACAGGGTTATGAGAAGAATAGAAGGCTATAATCAGAGGTGGTATTCAGCTGGTTCATACAAATTCGGGCAAACCGGTAGTGGCAACTGCAGGGACGTAATGCCATCCTATTTAGACACAAAGGCGCGCACGAGAGCAAAACACATGCATGGAAGGCACGCGCATGAAGCAAGGTTGCACGCATGGCAAACTAGTGGTAAGCATATGTGGAACCCACCACTGGTTATATTCTATGTTTAGGGGACATTAAAAGGCCTCAACTACCTGTTTGTATGTGTATATATTTAGTTTAGTTTACTTTATTGTCATTGCACCTCATACAATGAAATTAAATGCCATCTTGCCATCAGTGTACATCATACATAAGAAAACTATAAAAATAAAACAAAAACACAACATCCTTCACATTCTACACAATTGAATTAAAAAACCCTGATACTGCATTAGTATTACACTATACAATAGAATTCAATATAGTTACTGCTCTGGGATAGAAGCTGTTTTTCAGCCTCTTTGTCCTTGTTTTTATTGACCTGTACCATCTGCCAGATGGTAATAGTTCAAAAAAAGGGCGCCCAGGATGAGATGGATCTTTAAGAATGCTTTGAACTTTCTTAAGATAGTGGGAACTATAAAGCTCTTCCAAGGAGGTGAGAGGGTAACTAATGATCCTCTGGGCAATGATGTTAACCCTCTGGAGTGCTGTCCTATCTGCCACTGTGCAATTGGCAAACCATACACAGGTGCATTAAGTTAAAATACTCTCTATAGTGCAGCGGTAGAAGGTCACCAGCAATTTTTCATTCAGCTGTTGTTTCCTGAAAAGTCTCAGGTAGTATAATCTCTGCTGGGCCCTTTGAACCAATGCTGCAATGTGAGCACCCCAGGTCAGGTCCTCTTTTATGATAACACCCAAAAACTTAAAACTGGCCACTTGCTTGACTTGGTCTCCATTGATAACCAGGGGCTGGATGTCTGATCTATTCCTCCTGTAATCCAAAATAAGCGCCTTAGTCTTATTGGTGTTAAAGACCACGTTATTGTCGGTCTATCTCATATCAAATATCTATCTAATCCCAAAATGGTCAGAAAAGCCAACAATCTTCTCCAAATGGAATTATCCTTAATGAGATTACCAAGGGATATACACTATGCTTTTTCTTTTGACCCATGGAAATCTGAAAAACACTACTTTTTGGAACAGCTATTTCTCATCAAATTTCTTCATAGAATGCAGCTCCAGAGCATCTGCCTTCTACTTGGTCAGAAAAAGCATCAAGGGATCTCAATTTGGCAACTTGTTTGCGAGGTTAAATTTCACATCAGCTAAATTTGAAATACACCTACACAGAGCTAAACAAACTGTTTCCATAAATGGAAGCAGTGGTGACAACAATAGATATAAATGACATCTGGGGAAAAAAATATTTGTGTTTCTTTGTTAGATAAGATGAGGTCCCAGCACTTCTGCCGAAGACCTCAGAAAATCTATGTTCCATTCTTATTGTATGATCAGAAATTCATTCCATATATTTTCCCATTATGTTCATTAATATGTACAGTAGTCTGCAGACTTTTTACAAGTCATTTTTATCCTGATACGATGCATTACTTTATGTCCTTTCTAAATACCTTTATACACATTGCTGTCCAATTTAAACCCTATGCATACAGTACATTTTAAGCTGAAATCTGTATCCCAATTTCGGAGTCCTATTTGGTGCAGAATTTTGAAGGAGCATCATGAAATTTCCATATCCAACTTCAGTGCTGCAGCATTGTTTGGACCTCAGGCTACAAAAACCACAGATTGTTGAAAACTACTATAGATTGGAGTCACTAAATGTGCTAGGCCCTGAATTCTAAATCATGGTTTTTTAAGCCATAATATCTAAATTTAAACAACATGCTAAGACAAAACCACCCCCACTCTGTATTGTAACTTGGAGCAATATATTAACTCAGCCACTGTATTGGGGCCTAATGCTTGCGGCTGGATGACTTTGTTTGGCTGGAAGGCAGAATTCAATACTTTGTATATTATTATTTATTTGTCAACAAATAAGAAAACAAGTAACAAAGTAGACACAGACATGGAAACATGAAAAAAGTTTGGCACCCCCCCCAAAAAAAGGATATAATTCAGCAAAACATAGCCATAAACACATAGAATGATTACATATAATTGGGAACAGTAGGACAGGGACGGTAGGCATGCTGGTGCTCTTATGCACGCCCCTTAGGGACCTCTTAAGAAACACGAAAGGTCCACGGTAGACGTTTACAGTAAAAGGTAAAAGGTTGTTAGAGAGACTAACAACAGGATCAGGTAGATCGTTCCCAGACATTTACTACTCTATTGCAAAAGTCATATTTCCTACAATTAAGATTAGAGCAAATTACATTGAATTTAAATCTATTGATGGCCCTTGTATTATTATGGTTGAAATTAAAGAATTCATTTACAGGTAGAATGTTTTGGTAAATAATCTTATGAACTAAGCATAGGTCAAAACGTAGATGACATAGTATATAATCTAGAGGATGTCTGTCTGTTTGGAAATTGTGCTGGGTGGATATTGGAGCCAAGTGATTCTCTAGAGGAAGATTTGATCAACACATGCTTGATTTCCAAATCTGGTAGCCCGACATCACACAGGATATATCTTGATGCCAATGAAGGAATCAATAGCTAGCAAATCCTCTCTTTTCTCTTCCATTTACAATTCTGGCTAAGAAAGAAGAGTCATCTGCTGTGAGGGAGGGAATGGTCCCTCTGTAACAGTTTGATCTAGGAAATGCATCTGTTTATGTCTCCCTTCTCAGTTGCTCTAGCCAAGATGTCATGGCCGAGCAATAGGATTTAGGCAAATAATAACACTATTTCTGAGAGAGAAGTGTTTTGGCGCCCAAGGAGAAAGGGTTCATGTTTTATTTCGTTACCATGGATGTAAAATGGCCCGATGTACCACATATTTATGGATTTAAGGTTGTTTTGGTTTGTTTCAGCTTATATTATAAGATTAAAGATCCTTGTCTTGCTGAACCCTTTGGAAGGAAAATCTCTAAAGAAGAAGTCAATCAAGATACTGTGTTAGGTTTCATTATCTTTTCTAGATTAGTTAATTCTGATTACCTGGAAGCTCACTAGGTATTATTCATATTTTGTTACCGGTATGTCACAGGGGATCACTGAATGAGAATTGCAAAGAATTTAGAAGGGAACATTTGGTCATCTCGGCTTTTAACAATCGATATTACTACAGAAATCCATGAAGATTTAGCAGATAAAACTGGTGACTAACTATTGAAGAGTACCATAAGTACTCTTATCTTTCAGTTATATCAGCCATCCTAAACATCTGTTACATGGTACAGAATCACAACTGGACCCAAAATTCTCATTGCTAAGCAAGGAGGCTAAGTGAGTCTCCTCCAATTTAATGACCTTTTTTTGCCACTGTTAAATGAATCACTGCAGTTATTGAGTGAATCCTGCAGTCCTTAAGCATATTTGGCTTCTCTGATGAGCTTCGCTTATCAAATACTGGCTGGAAAGGTTGCAAATGGTGATTACATGGGATGGTGGTTGGGATGCTGCAACCATTGTAAAAATGTGCTGGTTACCAAGCATCTGAATTTTTTATCACATGACAGTGAAAAGCCTGCAATAGTTGCAAGTGTGAAAACCTATAATAGATCACTTTTTTTTCAATGCCATTTTAACTTCAAATTGTCTCCAAACTAATATTTGTAAGTTGATGCATTCTTCAGAGGAAGTGCTGTGGTCCTCCACAGTTGGTAGAGAATTATGAGAGGAGATCCACAAATTCATCACATGGTCCAATCAAAGCACCGTCCGAACTGGAGATGCCTCCCAGCCACACCCCTCCAGGTGCAGGGCAAGCTGTCCTTGACTCTATGAGAAAGGAATGTTATTATGACTCTTTATCACCCCTGCTCCATACATTCCCCCTTCCCAGTTTCCCACAGCAGTAAATGTGGCAGGCCTGAAGGTCCAATGCAAAAGATGGCTTCCAGGCCTGACAGGCCACCCTCTCTCATTAGAAGATGGTGCCCTGCAACGAGAGTAACACGGGGTTAATTCAAAAGACTAACCACCTCTAAAGAACAAGGGTTTTTTTGTGTTGATATCTACCATGTGGGATGATTGCAACAAACTCCAGTAGTAATTATTTACAGGAATCTTTAAAAGTGTATCTAAGAAGAGGAGTTCAACCTATTTTCCAGAGCACCTGAAGGCAGGACAAGAAGCAATGGATGGAAACGAATCAAGGAGAGAAGCATCCTAGAACTTAGCAGAAATTTCCTGACAGAACAATGAAGAATTAAGCCTCCAGAAATTGTAGGTGCTCCAACACTGGAGGTTTTAAAGAAGAGATTGGACAACCACTTGTCTGAAATGGTATAAGGTTTCCTGCTTGAACGGGGAGTTGGACTAGAAGACCTCCAAGGTCCCTTCCAACTCTGTTATTTTGATATCTTTTTAAGCTGGCCTTCCACAATCATTCATTTTTCTCAATGTTGGTCTTTTTAATGCACTGTTTTTATTCTGATTTGATTCTGTCCTTGACCTATTTTGGTTCTGTGTTCTGCTCTTGGCTTTTGCATTAATTGCAAATTGCTTTTCAATGGGCAAAATAATGTGTTTATGTAGGTGCATTGCTGACTACTTTCCCCATTTCAAAGCACACTCCATATTCCTGCTATGTTCAACTTTCTTCTAATCAATTCTCTGCAATGGTCTGCAGATCAGCTCCGTTCAAGTGTGCCACAACTTAATGGAAAATGATGGATTGCTGAAGTAAGATGGATGCTAAGCATGAGTCAGGGCTGGAGGTGGCAAATGCTACACATCACTTCACAAAATTGTTGCATATGCAAGTTAGCACTATAGGTATTCACATATGAATTATGTCTCCATTTGACTTGCAAAACTCTAAGAAAAGAGAGGTGGTGTGATGTAATGGTTAAGGTATTAAACTGTCAACAGGGAGAGTTAGGTTCTAATCTTTGCTTAGCTGCAAAATTTCCCCAGTAACTCTGGACCCAACATTCTTTGTTAACCCAACCAATCTCACAGGGGTCTTGATCTAGGTGAGACTAGAAAAAGGGAGCAGTTTGCATTCTACCTTGAGCTCCTGTCTGAAAGGCAAGATATAAATCCAATAAATACATAAACAAAAGTTTTTTAATCTGCTAAAATTCACAACAGCTGTCAGGTGATTCATCTTTTTTATATAAAGCAAGCAAAATATTTGAGAAATATTGTTATAGTAAGCCCACAAAATTTGCAGCAAGCTAAACAAAAATAACCAGCACTACTTTCTTGTACTATTTCAAGTGGGGTCAAATGTGGATATTCATAAGTAGAATCTCTATAAACCTTTGATACAAATAAAAACGAAACAAAACATTAAGAAAGGAAGGGGTGAAATATCCTAGAGAGAAAGGAGGTTGCCTAGTCTATTCTTAGTTATCTTACTTTGATCCCTGCATTAAGTCTTTTAGGTAAGAACCCCACCCCACCCAACTAAAATTGGATCCTTCCAAGTATATCAGCAGACCACTTACTCTTTGAGCTATAAATGAAGACCAAGCAACAACACCAAAAACAGATTGTTGAATATAGTGTAGAGGTAATCTTTTCCCATGAATTTTCTTACATTCTTTTTTTTACTCGCTTTAAGGGAAAATAAGTTACTTTCAGAAGAGAAAGGGAAAAGGAAAGGGAAAGGGAAAGGGAAGGAAGAGAAAGGGAAGGGGAAGGGGAAGGGGAGGGAAGGGGAAGGGGAAGGGGAAGGGGAAGGGGAAGGGAAGGGAAGGGAAGGAAAGGAAAGGAAAGGAAAGGAAAGGAAAGGAAAGGAAAGGAAAGGAAAGGAAAGGAAAGGAAAGGAAAGGAAAGGAAAGGAAAGGAAAGGAAAGGAAAGAGCCGAGGTGGCGCAGTGGTTAGAGTGCAGTACTGCAGCTACTTCAGCTGACTGCTAGTTCAGCAGATCAGCGGATCAAATCTCACTGGTTCAAGGTTGACTCAGCCTTCCATCCTTCCGAGGTGGGTAAAATGAGGACCCAGATTGTTGGAGGCAATATGCTATTTAGTATATTGTCTTTGGTGTAAGCCGCCCAGAGTCCTCGGAGAGTGGGAGGCATAGAAATATGACTAATAAATAAATAAATAATAAAATAAAGGAAAGAAAAAGAAATACAGGTGAACTTTGCATGGGGGACAGCATAGCTCACCATTCAGGAACTTAATCTGGGTTTTGCTCTACAATAGCAATTGCACTTAGACTTACATACCACTTTACAATGCTTTACAGCCAGGGGTGGTATTCACTTACCTTCGCTACCGGTTCGCAAATGTGAGCACTCACCTCCGTGCATGTGCAGAGCCTTCCACGCATGTGCACAGCATAAAAAATGGGACATGATGACGTCCGGGTAGGGTGGGTGGAGCCACCTGCAGCCGCCGTTATCAGTTTGTCTGAACCAGATATAACTGGCTAAATACCACTGTTTACAGCCCTCTCTAAACGGTTTAACAGAGTCAGCCTATTGCCCCCAACAATCTGGGTTCTCATTTTACCCACCTCGGAAGGATGGAAGGCTGAGTCAACCTTGAGGTGGTGAGCTTCGAACTGCGAAATTGCAGGCAGCCGGCAGACAGCAGAAGAAGCCTGCAGTGCTGCATTCTAACCACTGCGCCACCACAGCTCTTAAAATGAATTTTATGAAATGAAATAAAAATGAATTTTATTTCAGGAAGTACGTACTTTCTTTAAGCTATGTGAGCTTTATTTAGTCAATGCCCACAAGTTATTTCAAGCAGATTGATAAGATTGTATGACTTGTTTCGCTTGTTTCAATGAAAAGGTCAATGTTTTTCATAAAAACAATTAATTTTGACAACAGATCCAAAAGCAAACGGGAAAGAAACTGAAAAAGACAAAGATTGAAATTGATGGATAAGAGCAAAACCAACTTTAATATGAAGTCAATCTCTTGTGGTTTTACCAATATTTTATATTATCCCTGTTTGTTTTACCCATCTATTGCTTCTTTCTAGAATCCCAATTCCCACACTTTCAATTTATTCTGTCTGAACAACTGCCCTAGTACAACACCAACCTAAGAAAGGTCATAATTGTATCTGTGGGGCTAAGCAGTTAGCTGGGCTGAAATCAAGTTTTCTTTCAACAATTCCCATATCCAAAAGGCCATCTCATACTTTCTAAATGTAGCTTTTTTCAGGAAAGAAATCTGTTTCCTTCCAAGGACAGCATTAGAATTAAAGCATTTTGTCCTTAGATTAACTACAGCTCTCGTCAGTGTTGTGGGAGGCTCAGGGCTAAGAGTAACAGTAACAGATTTAGAAGATCATCTAGCCCAACTGTCTGCTCACACAGGAGATTTATACTATTTCTAACAAATGGTTGTCCAGTCTCTTCTTAAAAGCCTCCAGTGATGGGGAACCTATAACTTCTGAAGGCAATTTGTTTCACTGATTGATTGTTCTCACTGTTACGTTATGTTCTCACTTAGTTCTAGGTTGCTTCTCTCCTTGATTAGTTTCCATCCATTGTTCCTTGTCTTGCTTTTAGGTATTTTGGTAAATAAGTTGGCCTCCTTTTCCTTGTGGCAGCCCTTCAAGTATTGGAAGACTGCTATCATGTCACCCTTGGTCCTTCTTTTCACTACATTAGATATTCCCAGTTCCTGCAATCATTCTTTCAATGTACAGGACTTTCTATCAAGATATCATGGTATAGTATTCTGTGAGGAGAAGAAGTGGCCTCTACCTTAAAGAGAAAGATCAATCATTGTGAGAGCTGAGGTTTAGGAAGTATATAAAATTAGGGTAGACTTACAGTAGATCTAATTGACTGTTTTAGGTGGTGGATGAATATTAGAGGATCATCAAGCATAAAATAATATGAATATAAATCCATTGAATACAAAAGAGAGAGAAAATAACAGTACTGGATAGAGGGAAGCATCAAATCCATAATAATAATAATAATAATAATAATAATAATTATTATTATTATTATTATTATTATTAGCAGTAGTAGTAGTAGTAATAGTAGTAGTAGTCAATGGTATTTGTGATGCATTTTTGAATGTTCAGTTAACTGAGTTTCATGTTTAATGAATAAATAACAACAACAACAAAACAGTGTAACAGTGATACCCATTGTCATCAGGACACTTGGTACCATATCCAAGAATTTTATAAGATACATCAACAAATTGCAGCTTCCTGCAATAACACCAGCAGAACTGCAAAAAACTATGCTACATGGAACATCGTACATCTTAAGAAGGTACTTGGTTGATACTTAGGATGCTGGCAGCAACCCGTATCAATCATTAGCACCAGTCAATGGTATTTGTGATGCATTTATGAATGTTCAGTTGACTGAGTTTCATATTTAATGAATAAAGTAAATAACAACAACAACAACAACAACTTCCCACTGCTGAAACCATCCACGAATCTGAAAAAGTAAGATAGTTTCTGCTTAGCCTAGCCCAGGGTGACAAACTGGTAGCCTGCGGGCCAGATGTGTCACAAACAGGCCACACACACCCTAGCTCTGCAAAGGAGAACGTCATGATAGTCACATGACAACAACATGATGCCATGAGTTTGACACCTGTGCCTCAGTCTATGTACCCCAGCTACCGTGCCACAGTCCAAAAGGCTCCCCACACACAAATATTTTAACAAGCATCTTGTTTTCTTTTATTCCATCTCTCATTCTTGCCAGTTGCTTCCTTTATTTTGCATGTATTTCTTTAAAGCAGAAACAACAACAATAACCAGTGAAATATATAAACAATGGAACTCTGTTTTCCTATTTAAATCTCCTATGTGACTGGAATCATAGGAGACTCCTCCATTATCATCATATTTTGGCTCTTTCGAAGTTGTCTTCCAAGAGAGACAAGCCAAGACGATGTACTGTTCTATCACTGTCATCTCTACTTGATAGAAAACCTCCAGGTTTCCATGCAGGAGATAAATTGAAACCATGGTGTTGTGTATATATATTTTCAATTAGGATCACTTGCTTACTATTCATCTGCTTAGAAAGTTATTTGGGAAACTTGTAATTATATGATTAGGTAATAATAATTTTCCCTATCCTCCAGCCTAGCTGTCCCCAGACATATTGAACTACAACTGTGAGTATTCTTAATGAATTTGGCCAGTAGATAATGAGAACTGGGGGCTTGTAAGTAGGGCAAATTATTTAAAAATGTAGTGGCAAATCCATTCTACAATATTTTATCATTAAAAGACAAATACAATCAAGTAGTATTAAATTTCACTTTTTTCCAAGTGCAAATCACAATCCATAATCATCTGAACTGCTTATTTTAGTGTTTATTCTCTCCAAGCTTTGTTTTCAGTACTTTCTTACAGATAATGTACCATATTTGAGTTTTCCATTAAATTCCCTGCAATTCTCCAACTAGTATTCTTTAATGTCCACCATTTTTAACTGTTGCACACTCTTCTATTCTTAAAAATATAGATCCAATAATTGTTGGATGGATTCTAGGTGCAATCACAAAGCACAAAGAGAAGCATTGAGCAATATGACAAAGCAGAAAAGCAAGAAAACGGCTTATCATAAAGAAAAAAAAATAAAGGAAAAAATAAAATAAAATTACAAGGTAACTGTTATAATCATGTCCTGTTATGTGTCATTAACAATTGCAGAATTTATGTTATGATGGTCATACAACCTTTTCCATCTCAGTTGCTTTCAACCCTGTAATTTACCACCACATAAATTGCAGCTTAGGAGAACTGCTAAGGCACTGTACATTTTAATATCCTCTTGATGGCAGACATGTAGTTTTGGCGCTCAGGGTCGAATAAGAATAAAAAGAGTGAAGGATAAAACGTAAAAAGGGTGATAAGCTAACCCGATTCACGCGACTTCATCAGCAGAGGGACTATGGAGGTGAACCCCCATGGCTAAATAAGTAATTCATCACTAATCCATCAGCAAAGGATAATGCACAAGAGAACCAATTTATACAATCACTAGAAGGAAGCAATTTGGTCTCCATATTAGTTTATGGAAATGAGGACAGGAAAGAAGTTGTGAGATGGAATAATTAGAATGTCTTGCAAACAGAAAAGATGGCAAGAAGAACAATAAACACCAACAAAGCTTTGAGGTCCTATGATGGCCGCTTTAATCTTTTGTGCTTTATAGTGTTGTTGTTAGCCACTAAAAGCCTTGGGGGATTCGGTGGAATATGGGAGGGAGGGAGGAAGGAAAGAAGGAAAGAAGGAAAGAAGGAAAGAAGGAAAGAAGGAAGGTAGGTGTCAACTTCCACTTCTATATTGTTTGCTTGCTACAGCTGCCATTGTAACAGGGGAAGGGGGGAGCTTGTTTTGGTAGTTGGGAGGGGGGAAGCGAGCTGTGGAGATGTCTCGTAACAGGGATTGAATTGGAGAAAGGTTCCCTCAGCACTTTCTCTGCAGCTGGGAGGCGTGCTGATAACCAGTCAAGGTCAACCTTCCTGGCATACCAGAAGCAGTGGTGGGATTCAGCCAGTTCACAGCACTTCGGGAGAACCGGTTGTTAACTTTCTGAGCACTTTGACAAACTGCTTATTGGAAGAAATCATTAGGGCAGAGAACCGGTTGTTAAATTACTGGAATCCCACCATTGATCAGAAGGATGGAGCCATCTGAAGCTGCATCCCACATGACACCTTGGGGGGATGTGGATTGGTCAATCCTGACTGGTCCCTTGGGGGGAGGTTTTTTGGGGATGCTTTCTATATATGATTTTCGCACCTATTGCCTCAGACCTTGCTTTTGTTTGGTTGCATTCAGTTCATACTCTGTAAAAGTACCTTTCTCTATAAAAATGGAGTCAGGGTTTTACTTTCTTGAGTACTGAAAGGAGGCATGCCTGACAGTAGGTTACAAAACTCTAAGATTGCTTGCTTTATGGAATTCTAGAATTCACTTTCACAATTTGATTTGCTAACTAATAATTATTATGTTAAAACTACCCCATAAAAAGTTTGTACCTCAAATTATCCCAAGCAGAAGTTGCTTTCTACCATTTAGCAAGCTGGACAGAATTGGCTTCCTTAAAGGAATATCTGCCTCACCACTTGGTTGTTTCAATGAGAAGCAGTAATTGTTTTTTATTCCTACGGGATGTCTAAAGACCTTGAAAGTAGAATGCAGAACCAATTGCTCTATTATACATATACATTATTAAAGGTAGTCCCTTGACCTACGACCACAATGGGGCAGGGGTGAAATCCAGCAGGTTCTGACAGGTTCTGGAGAACCAGTAGCGGAAATTTTGAGCAGTTTTGAGAACCGGTAGCGGAAATTTTGAGTAGTTCAGAGAACCAGCAAATACCACCTCTGGCTGGCCCCAGAATGGGGTGGGAATGGAGATTTTGCAGTATCCTTCCCCTGCCATGACCACCAAGCCATGCCACACCCACCAAGCCATGCTGACAGAACCATTAGTAAAAAAAATTGGATTTCACCACTGCAATGGGGCCCCAGAATTTCCATTACTAGGCAAGTCAGTTATTAAGTGAGTTGTGCTCAATTTTATGACCTTCTTTTGCCAAAAGGTCATTGTGGCTGTTCAGTGAGTTGTTTTGGCTTTTACGTGAATCCAGCTTCCTCCATTGACTACGCTGGTCAGAAGCCAACTGGAAAGATCATAAATGGCAATCATACAATCCTGAGATGTTGCAACCATTGTAAATACACGTTGGTTGCCAAGCGCTTGAATTCTGACCATACATGGAGCTGCTATGATGGTTGTAAATTCAAGGACCAGCTGTAAATCATTTTTTCGATGCTATTGTAACTCGTCTCTAACTGAAAGGTTGTAAGTCAATGACCACCTGTATTACCCAGTTCCAGGTTGGTTTCAGCCACGGGGTGGTGTGTTGGGGGTTCGCAGAGTTTGGGAGAACCTCTAGCTAAGGTTTTGTGCAGTTTGGAGAACCCCCAAATCCCATTCCTGGCTGGCCCCACCTGCCCCACCCTGCCCCTCCCTCCCAGGAGTCCCCACGCGGCCCATTTTAGATGCAGGTAAGTGCAGGGTGCATGCGGAGGCTCGGGGAGGGTGAAAAACGGGCCTACTAGAAGTTCAGGAGTGCCTCCGGAGCCTGGGGAGGCTGTTTTCACCCTCTCGGAGGCTTGAGAAAAGCCTCTGGAGCCCGGGGAGGACAAAAATGCCCCCTGTGCTATGGTGCAGGAGGCTGACTAGGCCATACCCACCATGGCCACACCCACCCAGCAACCAAGTAGAGAACCCCTTGCTAAAAATTTTGAATCCCACCCCTGGTTTCAGCATATACTTTTTGAAAAAGGTTACAAGGCTGGAAGGTGGTTTTTATTCCCTTGCATTGGTTGTTGTTTTATGGATATTTGTCCTGGCATTGCTGTTTTCTTGTCATCCTGTGAAGTTCTGCAAAGTCCCCATGAATCACGTGGCCTGAAAATGTATTCAGTAAATAAATTCCAGCATAAGATGGGAAGAAGAGAGACATAAAATATCCAGATCTATCATGCTTGGAGAGATATTGATTTTACACAAGAAGCTGATTTTGAATACAGATGAGCTGTCTGTGGTTGTTAAAATGCTCCCTTATATTTAGGAGAATTCCTTGAAAAGTCATATTATTTCTTCAGTTATATTAAATGGTATATTAAAAACTGTGAAAACAGCTATTAGAAATCTTGGCTAACTTGCCGACAGCTACAAATACATCTCAATCTTTAAAGGAGGAATATTCTTTTGGATAGAGGGGAAAATTCAGGTTTACAGAGTGGGCATTTTAAAACTTGATTTCATTTCTCGGAGCTTTAATCTCTCTAAACAAGAAGCTTTTCCCACAATTGTTCTTGCAGCCAAATTGAGTTCCTTGCAAATTATACTTGCAAATGTCACTTAATATTTTCTCTCTCCTTAGAGTATACAATTGGCCTTTCAAACTCACTTAACAAAGAACATGAAACTCTGAGTTCAATATTACTAATGGTTAAATAAGAATGTTATGTTTGGCACTTCTGTCAGAATAATTATGAAGTAAACCTGGGTCACCCTTGTTATCATAAACCATCAAAGGAAATTAGCATGGGATTTCAAAACAACCCAAAGGAAGTTCTCAGCAGCTTGTGAAAAACAACAAGATTTTCATTGAAAGGAATCTTGACTGATGGACCTTGGAACATTTTAAACACTTAAGTCATAAGCCTAAGCTTTGATTAGGAGGACATGCTATTTTATTAGGTTCCAAAAATGGATAGTGAACACAGATTCTAATCTTGGCAGAAAAATTCATTGCCATTGCAATGAAAAAAATAAATATGGTTGGGACGCAGGTGAAACAAAGGCAGGAAAGCAGGTACCTGGAAATAGATAAATAAATGTACACAGTCCCATATCAAAGGGACAGTACAGTTGTGCCATTATTAGCAACTGTTGATACAAATGAACTTTCTAAAGTTGTAGACCAGTGATGGCGAACCTTTTTGGCACTGAGTGCTGAACAGGTTGCACAGAAATTGCGTGCACGCGCTCGTCAAGGCCGTGCTCCGGAAAAGCCAAACTTCCAGATTCTAGTGCGTATGCACACACCCAACAATCAGCTGGTTGGCGCACATGTGCAGGCTGGTTTTCAGTACTGCCATATGCACAAAGGGATCGTGCTCTGGAAAAGCCAAACTTCTAGGCTCTGGAGGCCATGCACACCTGACAATCAGCTGGCCAGTGTGCATGCACACACCTGTTTTTGGCACTGCCACCTGCATGAAGGACAGCTGATCATCACGCATGCATGTGCACCAGAAACCCAGAAGACAAACAGGCAAGGCCACGCGTGCTGGGTGACATGGCTTCATGTGCCACTTTGGGCACACGTGCCATAGGTTCGCCATCACGATTGTAGACAGATTTACGCAAAACTATTCACTTTTTCCCATTTTATATATACAAAATGCATTCAATGCATACCAAACAAAAACCACTATGTGATGTTAGTTATAGGCATGGGTAACAAAGTTGTCCGGTTTTCCTTTCCAGTTTATTTGGTTCACACCTTCAACATTCAGAGAAAACCCTGAACACAATAGTGTGCCAAACCCTACGCTTTATGGACTATAATGAACTTTCTCAGGCAACTGGTAGCTTACTTTGAGACAAAATGGTTCAACTAGATGGACCAGTAATCTGATAAGGCATTGCATATGTTCTTATGACTGTGGCTATGTACTCTGCATTTCCAAAAAAGTATGCACAAAAATCTGTATTTTACCAACATAGCTGTACATTTATGCACACCATTTTTTTTACATTTTACCAATTTTGAGTAATGTCTCCCAAAAGGCAAATAAAAGTATATTTTTTAAAAAAACATATGAATGAATGTGAGCCTCTCATTCTTTCTGTATATATGTATGCCTATGCAGAAATATCCCAAATGCAAGTTTGGGGCAGGGGAGGGGAACCCCCCCCCCCCCGGAAAAACAGAACTAATCAAAAATTGAGATTTGCCCATTATTATCAGGAGCTGTATCCAACTAGGTGGAGGTACCTAATCAGCGTTGGCTAATGCCTAACAAATCAGAATATCAGACCAAACTGGAAGACAGGCCATAAAAGTCCCCAATATCCAATGTTAGACTGGGCTGTTTACAAAAGCAGTTCAGAAGGATGACTTGCTTGTGTCACATTGCCAAGAAAACTGCATCACATCCATGAAGAAATGAACAAGAGTCAAATTCACTTTTTTTTCAATATTTATTTCAACCTTTTTCAAAACCAACTTTTTTCCTTCTGACTTGATTTAATTGTTGTGGTGAGTAGGATAAAATCAGATATAGAAATAAAACAGAATAAAGAAATGGGAGCTTATTGTTTAAAGTTTCAGTGCAACTTTGGGCTATTATTCCAATTCAGCTAAGGAAATACAGTGATTAGATATCAAAATTTTGATTAAGACAATTCTTCATACACATGTTTGTTTTGTAGACTATGACTATGTCCCCTGTCAATTAGCCAAAACCCCAAAATGTTATACACACACAAACGCACGCACAAAGACACAGTCCTTCCAATCTTGTCTTATAAATCTTTGTTCTTCATGAGTATACTTATTCTATATTTCAAAAATTGTCATCAGCAATTATTTTATTTTATTTTTATTTTATTTATTGAATTTTTATACCACCCTTCCCCTTTCGGACTCAGGATGGTGAACAGCCAGAATAAAACATTTATATACAAAAATTAAAATAATTTTAAGATAATTTAAATAGAATTTGGCCCATAATTTTAAAACATTCAATTAAAATCAATATCAATTTTAAAAACCAACGTAAACGTAAAATCAGGCCAGCCCGGCTAATTGAAAGAAATAGGTTTTAAGGGCCCGACGAAAAGTCCTGAGGTCTGGAATCACTCGTATCTCTAAGGGTAGATTGTTCCAGAGGGTGGGTGCCATCACAGAGAAGGCTCTCCCCCTGGGGGTCACCAGCCAACATTGTCTGGCTGATGGCACCCTGAGGAGGCCCTCTCTGTGGGAGCAAACTGGCCAGTGGGAGGAGTCATTGCAACAATATCAGTGGTGGGTTGCCCCCGGTTCGGACCGGTTCACAAGAACCAGTAGTAAAACTGGTGGGAGGCTCCGCCCACTGACCTGGATGTCATCATAGGTGAACTGCGCATGCGCAAAAAAGCGTGCATGCGTGCTTGCTTCACTCGCATGCACGCGCAGGTGCAATGCAAACTGGTAGTAAAGATAAGTAGAACCCACCCCTGAACAATATATATTACCTAATATGTCACAGATACACAATTTTATGCAACTGACTAAAACAGATTATATATTGTACATATGGTGTGTTGAGGGGGAAGTGAGGGGAAAACAACAGACTTTACTTAACAGCAGGAGGGGCACTTTCTTATGGGCAGCACATTTTACTGATAACAAGTGTTTTAAACATATGTTAAATATTGAGTCATTGCACACTCAGCTTCAGCACCATCCCTAATCTGACATTACTGGAATGCATACAAATTCTAGTCTAATGAAAAGAAGGACTAGGGGCAACATGATATTTGAGAGGTTTCCACAAACACAAAGGGATCAAACTATTTTCCAAAGCACCAAAATGCAAGACAGGAGCCTGAGTGGCGTAGGAGGCTAATGCCTCCTACTAAGACAGCATTTAACATCCAGCTGCCTGCAATTACTGTGAGTTCAATTCTCACCAGGCTCAAGGTCGACTCAGCCTTCCATCCTTTCTAAGGTGGGTAAAATGAGGACCCGGTTTGTGGGGGCAATAAGCTGACTTTGTATAAAATATACAAAAGTATGAAGGTATTGCTTAATGCATTGTAAGCCGCCCTGAGTCTCCGGAGAAGGGTGACATATAAATAAAATTAAAACTAATAATAATAATAAAACCTAATGAAACAATGGTTGCAAACTAACCAAACAGAGAAGCAACCTAGAACTAAGGAAAAATGTCTGAATGGCGGGAGCAATTAACTATTGGAACAGCTTGCCTTCAGAAGTTGTGGGTGCTTCAACACTAGAGGTTTTCAAAAAGAGACTGGACAACCATTTGTCTGAAATGGTATAGGGCAGTGATGGCTAATCTTTTCTGGACTGAGTGTCCAAAGCACGCCCAACCCTAAAATGCAATGCACATGTGCTCTACATGGGGCTACCCTTGAAAAGTGTTCGGAGACTACAGTTGGTCCAGAATGCAGCCATGCGAGCCATGCGAGCTGTCGTGGGTGCACCTAGGTACACCCACATTACACCAATTGTCCGCGAGCTGCACTGGCTCCCTATTGGTCTCCGGTCACAATTCAAGGTGTTGGTTATTACCTTTAAAGCCCTACATGGCTCAGGGCCAGATTATCTTCGAGACCGCCTTCTACTGCATAGCTCCCAGCAACCTGTAAGATCCCACAGAGTTAATAATCAGCAGTCTAATCTGCTGCATTTGAAGACAGAAAAGATTTCAATTTTGATTGTATGTTGCAAATATTTCTTGGTAGTAAGCCAATGCCACTGCTTTAGTTTCAGCAACATTCTTTCTTTAAAAAATAATAATAAAAAAGCATGTTTTCATTGCTTTCAACCAGATTTACAAAGCAAACACACCAGGCTATTCTGAACAAAAGCATTGTCTCAAATAGAGAACTTTAGCTCTTAGCCACACAATGCATTTGCAACGAACTGACAAAGTCACTGCTAGGAAAACCGAGTTGTTACTGGTTTTACTATTTAAATCATATTGGCATCTAATCCACAGCCAATAAACATTCTTACAAAATGTTTGCAATAAAATTTTCAAATATAGTGAAGCCACCAGAAAGCTTGTTTTGACATTTTGATCCAAAGCACCTCGCCCTGAGCTTGCTGAGTAATGAGCAGATATAGCATTACATAGTTATGTAAACAATACTCAGTGGGAAGACAAATTCTGGATTAAAATATGTGATTATAACAGACTTTCTGCTAACAGGAAGAAAATAAAAGCCTAAGGTATCAAAAGCGACAATGAAAGAACAAAGCAAATAGTCAAGTTAAAAGAGGTCTCAAAAACCATAACAGGCTCTTTTCTAGTTCTCTGAACATACATTTTCTACCTCTCCCCATCTCATCCCACCTCATCTCATCTTATTCACACTCCACAAGCTTTCAAACATGCAGCTGTTCTTTGAACTGACTCCAGTTTCATTTCTTTTTGACCAGTTTTGATGGGGTTTTTTTCTCTCTAGGTTCTGGATTTAGAGTTAAAAAGTAACCGAGCCATGTGATGGATACAGCTGTCCCTTTATGATGTTTGTAAGGTTAAATCCAGGTGTCTGATTTCCCTGTCAGACTGAATTAAGAGATGTGATAAAACTATATGAAATGTTATGTGTATTTTTGTAGGCAGTATATCAGATATTTGGATTTGGTTTGGACCATCTAATTGCAAGGAGTTTCCCTAAATGCAGTGCAATTTGTTCTGGGTTTATTAATGTAATGCATATAATTGAATATACATACTGTATATATCAGGGATGGGTTCCACTTACTTTACTACCGGTTTGAAACGGGGCGCATGAGCAGAAGCTTCCTGATGACATCGGGGTCTGTGGGCAGAGCCTCCCGCCAGTTTTACTACTGGTTCTATAGAACTGGTCTGAACCGGGGGGCAACCCACCACTGGTATATATATACATAAAAAGCCGCAGTGATGCAGTGGTTAGAATGTAGTACTGCAGCTACTTCTGCTGATCACTGGCTGCCAGCAGTTTGGCAGATCGAATCTCACCAGGCTCAAGGTTGACTCAGACTTCCATCCTTCCGAGTCGGTACAATGAGGACCCAGATTGTTGGGGGAAATATGCTGACTCTGTAAACTGCTTTAGAGAGGGCTCTAAAGCACTGTAAAGCACTTTATAAGTGTAAGTGCTATTGCTATTGCTATACATACACATAGACACGGACACTTTTCATCTCTAAATTGCAAAAGGCTTGGATCCACACTAATATTGCACCAATATATTATGATACCCTAGGTTCTTGGGAAGAACTTGATGTATATTTAGGCCAATACCAGCTGAAGAACTGTTAGATGTGACTTTATATTGTTGGGGACAAATAATATTTTTTATTCTACCTATATTATTTTGTACTCTTCCTTCTTCTTCTTTTCCCCACAATAGCAACCCTTTGAGGTGAGTTGGAATGAGAGGGAATGATTGGCCCAAAGTCACCCAGCCAAGCTTTCCTACCTAAGGCTGACTAGAATAGACTCCTGAAGTCTTCAGTCTTAGAAACTTAATACAAATAAAAAGCCACATGATACCTAAGAAGTAAAGTCATCTACATCTGTAGAACCCTATAGGCCTGTTTATATTTGCGAGCATATATTTCCTTTTGAAAAGAAATTGTGTTTCAGGTCATTAGGAAAATTCACATGAAAATATGAATTAAACCGTTGCTGATTACGAATCACCAAAACTGCATGAAAAAGGATCTGTCACAATTATATTAAATATGTATCCAGGGAGGAATAAAAACAACATGAATCATGCTTATTTGGTACATTCAGATGAGTTTGTGGCCTATTTGAACATTATACATCTATGCAATTTGTACCTTTGCCAGTGAAAAGGCTCCAGATTACAAGGATCCATTCTTTTATGATTTATTGTCAGGCCCCAAACCAAGAAAAAACATGCTGATTGTTTTAAGCTAAGTTCCACACCTATAGACAAAATTTTGCCTGACGGAAGACTGTATTATTTATTGTCTTCACCCCGGGGTGGGTTCCACTTACTTGTACTACTGGTTTGCAATGGGAGTGTGCACTTCTGCACATACGTAGATCATCAGTGATGATGTCGGGTGGATGGGCGGAGCCTCCCACCTCCATTACTACCGGTTCGCAAGAACTGGACCGAACTGTGAGTAACTGCTTCACCCTATTTCTCTCACACATGGTATCTGAGCTGAGTTGCCTCTTACCCCTCAGAAATAGACTGCCTTCCTCATGGGAATCTACCTCCTTGCTACATTCCATCACATTTATATATCTATTGACTCTGTGTCATCTTTCAATCATCTAGATGAAATAGAGAAGGAAAAATAGCCTCCAATAAGTGCTATGTGCAACATAATGAAATATATGGAAAGAAAGAAAATCAATAGGAACATTATTAGTGCTAAATTACATCCACCAGAAATACTGAGGTTTGCTTATTTCACACTGAGAAAATAATCAAATAAAGCTTTAAGACTGTGCATATCTAAGGACATCCTTCTTTTGCATTTATTTCAATGTACGCTACTATCTGAGCCTTAAATTCATATAGAAGTGAAGCTTATTCATTTCCCCACCATTGTTTTCCTGATTCCTTGCTTCAAGCTTTATTTCCATCCATGAGCAATCAAAACAATCTACAGGGAACAATCCCATGTTTTCTTCTGTAAGCAAAATAGGTGTTTTGAAATGAAGTACTTACTTCCTCCTCCCTCTTTCTCTCTTCATCTTTTCTTTATCAAGAATGCATCACACTGTCAATGGCACTGATTGTTTCCTAACTAGATCACCTGTGTCTGAACTAAATTCAAAACCCTCCAAGCAATGACAACACTGTCTTCAGTTTGTCATGGGGAATACAGTGTTTGGATATAAAGGATAAAGACAAAGCAGGAGGAACTAAAGAGATTCTTTTTTCAAATGCTGGCCTCTAGTTTCCTTGAACTTTTGGGTGGAAAGCTACCAATTCTGGGCTGCAACAATCTAGATGCCCTACAGAGGGCAGCAACTGATGTGAGATGCGCCATCTCTTTGCTGCCAACTAGTGGCTGTTTGGATTTTTGCAGCCCAAAAATATCACTACCCAGCCTTTTAACTTGGAATGATCACACTCCTTGGATTCAGAATATTTCAATGAAATGTAGCATCCTAATTTTAATGGTATTTATCACAGATGGACAAAGAAGTATCCATCTATGATAAGTGGGCTAATTCCCAATACACAGCTGGTATGAGAGGTCAGAATTGTCAAGCATCTCCTAAGGAATTCTTGCAGTAGCTTCCTGTTACCATATTTTTTGGAGTATAAGATGCACCAGAGTATAAGACGCACCTTAGTTTTTGGGGAGGAAAATAAGAAAAAAGCTGGTTGGCAGACGGATCAGCCTCCCAGAAAACCCCCAATCAGCTGTTCCCAGAGGTGAATTTTAGCAACAGGTTTCTTGGTTGTGAGTTCTGTGCCTTGCTTTTTCTTTTTTCTTTTTCCTTTTTTTCCTGCCTCTGAAACTTCTGAAACTTTGTTTCAGAAAAAAACTTTTTTTCCTGTGTCTGAAAGCCTCTGAAACAGAACCTCAGAAAAAAAGCCTCTGAAGCTCTTTTTGGGGGCTTCTTTTCTGAAGTTTCATTTCTGATGCTTTTTTCAGCCTCTGAAACCTCCGTTTGAGAAGCTGGGCGGGGCTACATTCAGAGTAGAAGACGCCCCCAGATTTTCACCCTCTTTTTTGGGGGGGAAAAGGTGCATCTTATACTCTGAAAAATATGGTAATTTCCAGAGTTTTGTTGCCTTTGCTGCCCATTTTACTGGAATGAGAAGATTATCTGACTGCTTAACATATTCTGACCAAGAATGCACCATAATCAAGAGGTGGTATTGTTATGGCAGCTCCTATGACCTAGACTTTTTTTCCCCAGGGCTCTCTTTATCAAAGTGGTGTGTATAATTCATGAATATGCTCAACAAAACTCTGCTGGGTAGCTCTCAAGTAAGTTTAAAAATAAATGATGATACAGACTCACAAGAGTATTCATGTATGCATTAGTGAAACATTGATGGATTTTAATAGCATATTCATCCTGAAATAAAAAGAATATTCTTTGATGAGAATGTTTTCCCCTTAGTCTGCAAGGCTATCTAGGTATGTGGAAGGAGAGGACATGCATTTTTGAGATGCATCCTGCCCCAAAACTCTAGCTCAAATGTTACCCTTATTTCCATACTGATGAAAGGACTGAGAATTTCTTTCCTTAAAATTGCATGGTAAGCCATTTTAGAAGTCTCCATTGTTGCTTTTCACAGTTTCCCCAAGAAAGGTTGCCACTACTGTAATTTACATTTCGTAATAAATAATTCAATAATCAATATTTAAGAAAACAAGCCTTGAGGTTCTTTTGTTAGAGGCAAACCCTTTCAAATGGTATTCTTTGCCTCAAATCTGCACGTTTTGATAAATACTGTTTCTTTCATAATTGAGGATTGTTCAAATGATGATACTAATATAGATAAGTTAAACATATCCAGAACTTATGGTTTCTCTTCATACACCATGATTTTCAGACCGTACACCAGAGGTCTTCAAACTTGGCAGCTTTAAGACTTGTGGACTTCAACTCCCAGAATTCTCCAGCCAGCATGCTGGCTGGAGAATTCTGGGAGTTGAAGTCCACAAGCCTTAAAGCTGCCAAATTTGAAGACATCTGCCCTACACCATCTCCTTCAATCTTCTTTCAATTTCCAACTGTCCTTTCTGAACAGTTGTATATCTGCAACTGTTTTTATGAATGTTTCCACGAAATAAAGCAGAATAACAGGTACAGGAACAGCTGGTATGGGCAAATGTTTGGCTGACCCTCACCCATGATACTTGCATAAACATCAGTTGAAAGTTATTATTATTAAGGTAACAGTATGCTAAATGGATTGATTAGTTTTGATGCTCTACTAAATAGAAGTCACTTGGGGAATATTATCTTGAAAGCCAGGTAACCAATTATCTAGATAGCTTTCTGCAGCCTGCATACCTAAGAGGAAAAAAAGGCCCTTAATGCTGAATTGTTAAAAAGTATATTGTAATGCAGAGTTCTACAGGCAAATACCATTTCCTTACCTCTCTTTGAAATTTTGCTCGCTTGAAACAGAAGGCTTCTAAGCATAACTCCTAAATACACTCGAAGAAGTAGCTTAATGGGTGAAACATTTTACAGCCCAGTCTTGGGCATGTTGCTCAGAAATAAATCCTGCTTATTGGCAGTAAAATTTACTTCAGGTAGCTGTCCCCGAGTTCTCAAAAATATCCATTCCATTCCCTTCCTTGCATCAAAGAAACAATGTGCATTCTTTCCCATTTTCTCCTCTTGTCTGATGGAGCAAGATAACTAATCTCACTGCCAAGTAGATGGCAATTGTACTCTAAAAGGCATTTACAGAAGTCGTAAACCAGCTTCTGAAAGAGCCTGGAATCACACTGGAATTGACTAAATATATTTTAACACCTCATCTCAGTTACATATGTGGGTTATAATAAGCAATGAAAATATGTCAAGTTAGTGTTGGGCATCCTCAAAATGTCACTTGGCTCCCTATTAGAACATCAAAACTTGGCCATAACATGCCATTCTCCACGCATTGAGAGATAGACGAAATCAATGATAAAAGGATCCAAGTGGGGAGAATAACTTTCATGAAGGTTGTGAAAATTATCATTACTAAAATATGAAACAAGAACACGAAAGCGGTGAACACGTAAATGAGTTGCTGAGCTTCTTGATTTCTATAAGATGATGGTGGTGGTGATGATGATGACGACGACAATGATAAATATTAGTACGTCCTCTTAACTGATTGCATAGCAGAACAAAAAAAAAATGTGATTGTCAGGAAATTCTTTCAGGAGATTCAGAAACTCTCACAAATAGGACAATCATTGGAGCTCAGCATTTGATTTATGCTGAAATGGACATAATATTGATTGTGAGAAAATGGATTTTGAGCAGACACTTTGCTTCAGATGGTCTTTGATTCTGCGGGAAGTCTTTGTGCTCCACAGTCACAGCAAATGTTCCCTGTGGACTGAACATGTTCCACATTCATCACAGGCCTAATTTCTAACTGAATTCTATAAATGGGGGAAAAGTTCTTCATAGAGGCAAAAGAATCAAAGCCATGTCTGAAAGAGCAACGACAATTTTACATTCTGCTTTATTTGTATAATTCTATGGGCATCCACAGAGAAATGCTCCATTTATCCTCCACTATTTAATCAAAAAAATGGACTTAAAAGTTAATTCTACTCTAGATGCTATTCTAAGTGGGCTTATTAAGGAGTTTGCACCATTGGAAGAACATATTTAATATTGTGTTGGAAATTCCACTGAAAGAAACATGAACTTTAATTAATCAGGACTTCCTTTTCCAACAATTTTTGGAAGAATTACGCATATTTTTTTTCCCTTTTGATTGGAACAGATATGTATTGTTCTCATATTTGTCTCTTTGTTTGATATGATGATCTACTTCCAATAACTCAAAGCAATTTACAAAAACAGACCACTAAAAGACCAAACAGAGAGCCCACTTGGGTAGTGGTTAATGTATTGACCTAGACATTGGAAAAGTATGAATTCTAGCCCTCAGATGGCTGAGTGCCCTTGAGTCAATCCCACTCTCTCTATCGAGCCCACCTCACAGGGTTGCTGTTGTGGGAAAAATAAGAAAAGAAGAAGGAATATTATTATGTTAGCCTGACTAGGTGGCTCAGTAGGTAAGACACTGAGCTTGTTGATCAGAAAGGTCTGCGGTTCGGCGGTTGGAATCCCTAGTACAAATCTCCTGCGTGAGCAGGGGGTTGGACTAGATGACCTCCAAGGTCCCTTCCAACTCTGTTACTGTTAAAGTTTGTTTGCTTCCTGGAGTCACTTATAAAAATAATAAAAGTGGGATAAAATAGCTACAAATAAAAATCAATTAAAAGCATAAACAAAACAAGAACAGAACCAATTGGCCATAACAGTTACCAAGCACCAAGGATCCAATTACACTGGTTTTCAAAGGTTTTGTTGAAAAGCGCTGTCTTAAAGCTTTGCAGAATAGGCTGAAGCAGAGTTTAGAAGGAGGACAGAGAAATACTGTCACTGGGCCCACGCTGTTCTTAGCATCTGCAACAGTGGTGGGTTGCTCCCGGTTCGGTCCGGTTCTTGCGAACCAGTAGTAATGGCGGCGGGAGGCTCCGCCCACCCACCCCAACATCATCACTGACGATCTGCGGATGCTCAGAAGCTTCCCTTTGCGAACCGGTAGTAAAGGTAAATGGAATCCACTCCTGATCTGCAAGTGGAATGAGCATACAGGTTGGTCAGTTCCAGTGGGGCTTACAATCCTACAAGTACCAGACAACCAAGTGACATAAAGCGTTAAAGATCAAACCCGGCACTTTGAATTGTACATAGAAACTCACTAAAAGCTAACATGGTAACCACAATTGGGTATTATATGTCAAAAGGGGTTCTTACACGTCAGCACTTGCAGAAATCTTTCCTTGTGATGACGAAGGCATGAGTTACTGAGATATGAGTTCCTGTCACAAGGACCTTGCACTCTGGTATACCATCTCTTTCTATGTTAGTGTTAACATGTGGCTTTTGTCTGTTTTCCGGTTCCACTTGTTACATATTGCCTTCTGTTTGTAGATAGCTACAGTAATAGTCTTCTATTAAGACTGCCACATTCAAAAGATCTTAAAAAGCTGGAGAAAAGTACATCTAGAAAATCCCAAAGGCGCTTTTCAAAAGGCAACTGGACTTTCTCAGGTTTTTTTCTTGAAAAAAAAATTCACTTCTCATCCAAGTAGCTTCTTCAGTTCTGAAGAACTACACTGAGAACTGAAGAAGCTTCCTGAATGAGAAGCAAAATGTTTTCAAGTAAAAAACCAAGAAAGTCCAGTTACCTTTTGAAAAGCGATCGTTTGAGACAACAATGACCTCAGTAACTGAGAATCTCCACAGACATATAGGAATCTTTAGGAAAATAAGTTCTTAGATGGCAAAAATGCCTCTAACATGCTTACAAAACTGGAAGTTCCAGAGTCACAACAGAAAACTAGGAATATTAACAGAATGAAGTACCTTGAAAACATCTGCCATGCTTCAATATTTGATGTACTTCCTATTAGTAGCAGTACAATTTTTAATTAATTTCTATATTAGCCAGTTCCCTAAGAAATCTCATTTTATGTCCCATTCTTTCTCTAAAAATATTAATTGCCATATTTGCATTCTCATTCATTACACTATATCTAATCTTACTGTATATTTCTGAAAAACTTCTTTTTCATGAATTTCAAAAATTCACTCATTTTTTCATGGCTCCTTTCCAAAATCCTTCCTTCCAATTTACTACCACCGAACGAAGTATGGTGCAACAGGTTCCCTGAGGACTTTTCCTATTTAGAAGTAACAAGTATTTGTCAGTGCAACAATAATGTGTTCAAGATCAAAAATACACATAAAAGAAATTCAGATCTCTTTCATGAGTATGTTTGATCTGGAACACATTTTGCTGAGAAGAGCAACAAGAATGATCAGGGGGATGGAGGCTAAAACATACGAAGAATGGTTACAGGAATTGGGTATGTCTAGTCTAATGAAAAGAAGAACTGGGGTAACATGATAGCATTGTTCCAATATTTGAGGGGCTCCTACAAAGACGAGGGTGTAATGCTATTTTCCAAAGCACCAAAAGACAAGACAAGAAATAATGGATGGAAACTAAGGAGAGAAGCAACCTAGAACTAAGGAGAAATTTCCTAACGGTGAAAGTGATTAACCAAAGGAATAGCTTGCCTTCAGAAGTTGTAGGTGCTCCATCACTGGAGGCTTTTAAAAAGAGATTGAACAGTCATTTGTCTAAAATGGTATAAGGTCCCCTGCTCGAGCAGAGGGCTGGACTAGAAGACGTCTAAGATCCCTTCCAACCATGGGCGAAATCTAAAATTTGTTACTACCAGTTCTGTGGGCGTGGCTTGCTGGTGGTGGGGGGTAATGTGACTGGGTGGGCATGGCCAACTATTTTTTTTTAACTTTTAAAAGCATTTTTTCTACAACCTCTTCAGCCAAAGAGGTTGTAGAAAAAATGCTTTTAAAAGTAAAAAAAAATAGCCTCTGATGATCGCGCGGCTCAGCTGGGCATGGGCGGGGGCAGGGATTTTTGCTACCGATTCTCTGAACCACCCGCTGCCATCGCTACCGGATCAGGCGATCCGGTCCGAACCAGGAGCATTTCACCCCTGCTTCCAACTCTATTCTTCTATATTCTAGATCAATTCAACCGTTCTGCAAGCCCCATACAATAGAATAAAAAATATGCTTCAAAATAGAGGGTGGGAAATATGTTATTTCAGTATTTTACTGAAGTTAAAAATCCAATCTTAACATTTCCTTCTCCCCTGCAACTCCATCTCTTAACTCTAATCTTATGAGAACTGTCATGGGATAACTTGTAACCAAACAGAGGCGACATAATCTCCTGTGAAATTAAAGAATTTAGAGGCAAGAGCTTCCGTACTTGAAAAAAATGGAATAGCTATTTGATTTAGTTTCATTTATTATTTAGAAAATGTCATCTACCCTTTAATGGTTCTTGGTGATTTACAGAAATATAATAAAAACATCCATAAGGTAGCATTAAAAGCCTAACAGATAGAATACACAAACTAAAACATCATCATTAAATACCTGCATAAATAAATATGCTTTAAGAAAGGCATTGGTCTGGCTTAACTCCAAAAGCAATTTCTTTCACAGTTTTTGAATACAGATGCATATTTCTATCAATCTTGTTTTTTCTCAAACGTCTCATTTTACCATCTGTGAATCCTGTTCTGCTGTCCAGCTGTTATCCACATATTCAAATATATTTCTGTGATCACTGTTTTCATGCATTTTGTCCCTAGGGTTAATGACTTCATTTAACAGTCTAATGGTTATAATATCCAACCAGGGCTATGGAAAATCAGTAACCTTGGATCGCTCCAACACTTTTCCTCATCCTAAATTAATTTATAAACAAATTATATGTATCTATACTGTATGTACTGAATGGAGGGAGGGAGGGAGGGAGGGAGGGAAGGAAGGAAGGAAGGAAGGAAGGAAGGAAGGAAGGAAGGAAGGAAGGAAGGAAGGAAGGAAGGATAAAACTGAGGAGCAGCCCATTTTCAAATTAATTTTGGGTAATATGGATATGTATAGTCAAGGCTATGGTTTTCCCAGTTGCAATGTATGACTGTGAAAGTTGGATCATAAAAAAGGCTGAGCGCCAAAGAATTGGATAGTATAGTGGTCTAAAGCACCCTGTTATTAACATCAGCTGCCTGCAATTATTGCAGGTTCGAATCTCACCAAGGCTCAAGATTAACTCAGCCTTCCATCCTTTCTAAGGTAGGTAAATTGAGGACCCAGTTTGTGGGGGCAGTAAGCTGACTTTGTATAAAAATATACAAAAGTATGAAGGCTATTGCTTAGCGCATTGTAAGCCGCCCTGAGTCTCCGGAGAAGGGCGGCATATAAATCAAATAAAAAAAAAATTGAGGCCTTTGAACTGTGCTGGAGAAGTCTCCTGTGAGTCCCTTGGACTGCAAGGCGATCAAACCGGTCAATCCTAGAGGAGATCAACCCTGACTGCTCTCTAGAAGGCCAGATCCTGAAGATGAAACTGAAATTCTTTGGCCACCTAACAAGAAGGAAAGACTCACTGGAGAAGAGCCTAATGCTGGGGAAGATTGAGGGCAAAAGAAGAAGGGGACGACAGAGAACGAGGTGGCTGGATGGAGTCACTGAAAGAGTAGGCGTGAGCTTAAATGGACTCCAGAGGATGGTAGAGGACAGGAAAGCCTGGAGGAACATTGTCCATGGGGTCGCGATGGGTCGGATATGACTTTGCAACTAACAATATGGATACAAAATAGGCAACTTCTTTATTAATATTCAGATGGCCTTTGAGTTACTGTATCATGTTAATAAAACACCCTTAGTAAGGAATCCATGGTGATATACAAGCCCCTTTTTTGGCAAGTACAGAATGGGACACACACTTCTGCCAGCTGGGAGCACTTTCAAATGCAAAATACAAAGACAAAGACATAACATGAAAACTTCACAGTAGGATTAGCCAAAGGATTCACCTAGCTCCAAAGACTTCTGTTTTACAGATACATGTAATTATTTTCAACATCCAATACTATTTACGGGCACACCTAAGATGGGGATCATTATTCTGATCTTTGGCCATAGCCAAAGAAGATTTCTTCTTGCAGGGGGAAAAAAAATCTTCTCCAAAAACTGCAACTGGTGAAATTGGCATTATAAGAGATAGTGCTTTGTATTCTTTCTTCACTTGGAGTACAGAAAGCCAGTAGGGAAGCTTCTCTTTTCTTTTTGCACTTATATCCAAAATATAAATTAACACACAGATGTGCCCATAAGAAAAGCTCCTTGCCCTTTTCTTTCCTCTGCAGCACTTGTAAGCTTTTAAGTATCAGGTTCCAGGCTAATAAGAAAGGATGACACAAATAAACTAGGTTTGATGTTGCTTTTCCTTTTTATTACTGGCACTCACTGACATCCAAGAAGGAACTATTGTTAGGACTAACAGCCCATGCTTCTGACCACCTTTTATATGTTAGTCTCTTTCTTACCCACACCAGGGGTGGGTTCTAAATTTTTTTACTACCGGTTCTGTGGGTGTGGCTTATTTTGTGGGCGTGGCTTGATGGCCATGTGACAATTCTTTAGGATTTAGCAGAGGTACTGGTCTACCAGGCTTTTAACTGCTTGCAGAGCTGTACCGGTCTACCCATTTATTTTTGCAGGCACTGGTCTACTCATGTATTTTTGCAGGCACTGGTCTACCCATTTATTTTTGCAGGCACTGGTCTACTCATGTATTTTTGCAGGTATCGGTCTACTCATGTATTTTTGCAGGCACTGGTCTACTCAGGTATTTTT
>WNWU01000003.1:51316828-51331762 GCA_012654045.1 Ptyas mucosa
TAGATAGATAGATAGATAGATAGATAGATAGATAGATAGATAGATAGTGTTTTGCCTTGCTTTTTAGCCTCACTTTCTACCTCAGGGTTGACTGTGGGGGAGACGGGGAGTGGGGGGAGAGAGAGAATGAAAGAGGATGACTCCTCCGGCGCTAATTTTGTCGGAATATCCACTTGTTTCAGTGGCATTCAGGACCCAACTCACGTCTCCGGTCGAGCGTCCTGCAAGAATATTTTATTCGGCACAAATTTCAGTCCCTGCATTGAACGGCCAGCCTTGGCAAGCAAACGGCATTTCCTATCGCAGTTGAGGGAGCCTTGGATTCCCTCTCGCCTCCACCCCCCACCCCCCCTCTCTCTCCCTTTCTTTTTATGGGAAGAAAAGAAAAGAAACCTCAATCCCATCTCCCTCCCTCCCACCTTCCCTCGCTCCCTCTCCACACTCCTTCTTTCCCCAGTGACCGCTGATTTTGGCCAAGCACATCGGATTCCGGATTCGCGGAATAAACCGAGGTTCGGCGGAAGAAACGAGGGGAAAACCTTGAGAAAGGACAACGCGGCGTCCGCACACCTCGGGCAAAAGCCCCGATATCTCCGGCCACCATCCCCACCAGCCTCCTTGGCGTTCACTTGCAATCCTTTATTTTTTCTCTCTCTCTCCCTCTCTCTCTCTCTCCCCTCCGGCTTCTTGGAGAGGGGAGGGGGGGTTATCACATCCCTTTGCCCCGCGCCCTTACCTTTCACAGAGGAGAGCATCCAGAAAAAGACGAGGTTCCCCAAGGTAAATCCACTTTTAATCCCCATGATTTTGCCCAAGATTTTGCACAAGTCCGGGCGGCCGCATTTCCCACATCCCTTTTGCCCCAGATCTGCGGCGACGGCGTCGGCTTTCCTTGGCCAGGTGGTCTCTTTGCAGTAGTAGGAAATCCTTTGCATCTTTTCCTCCTCCGAGCGAGCGAGCGGAGCGAACGAGCTTTCCCCCCACGCCGTCACCCCCAATAGGAAGGAACTGCTGGCTTGCTGGCTGGCTGGCTGGCTGGCTTGCTTGCTCGCCTGCCTTCGCCGTTGCCCCCCACCCCCACCCCTTCTTCTTCGCCTTCTTCTTCTTCCTCCTCCTCCTCCTTCTCCTCCTCCTCCTCTTCTCCTCCTTGCTCGCTTCGGTCCAAGGCGCAGTGGAGGAGTTCGCGCGGAGCGGCGCGTGTGTATGTGTGTGTGTGTGTGTGTGTGTATTGATGGTGCGCGGTCACAGCTCCAAGTGAACGGCGTTTCTGGGATACCACAGCAACCTTGACGAGCAGGACTCAACCATCTCTCCGGCGGGGGCAGCGAGGCTCTCGGCTCAAGCAAGCCGACTCTGCCGCCAGCCAGCCCGAGGCTGCCTCGAACGCCTTGCCACTAGCTTCCCCGGTCTCTCGAGAGGAATGAGGCTGGAGTGGAAAGGGGGTGAGGGCGGAGGCGGAGGGGGGGTGTTGTTTCCAGAAGAACCGAATCCAAACGGTATATTTTAAAAAGAATCACGAAACGAGCCGCGGAAAGCAAATCTCAGGAGCGGAGCGCCGCGGAATTGACTAGACGCGCTTCGGAATTGACCAGACGCGGCTTGAAATTGACCAGACGCGGCTCGAAATTGACAAGATTCTCTCTCTCTCTTTCTCTCTCTCTCTTTCTCCCCGCTTGCTGGGGATTCTGGAGGAAACGCAGCTTCTTCTCTTTTCGTTCCCCTTTCCTTATTCTTTCACCGCTGTTTTTAGGAAATCTTGGCTTGGGGGTAGGTGGGTGGGTGTTCCTGTTGGTGGTGGTGGGGGGGGCTTTCTAGTGGGATGAATTATTATTGTTCTTTTTTCTTATTGATATTTTTGGGAAAAGGTTAGAAAAAAAGCTAACCTTCCAGTAGGAAAAAACAAAACAAAATAAAAATAAAAATAAAAACCCTTAATACCCTAAATCGGATGCCCGCGGGATAAGATTCACCACCATCTTCAAGAAACAGCCGCGAACCCGTTGAAGCAGACGTGTCTCCATGTCCGCAGGCGGACGGTAAGAAGGAAGAGAGGACGCAGCTGTGCTGGAGCCTGGAACGATCGCTCAGCGCACCATATACATGCGCGGAGGAGGGCAGCCGGACCCAAGAACACCCGCGCTGGTGGGCACCTTGTTCTCACCCTCCCCCTCGCCCCCATTCACGGCTCCATGGGTTGCCCTCGGACTTGCAGGGTCTTGGATAACGACGGTGGTGCGGTTAAGGTTGATTCTAATACCAGCGATCGAAGGAGGATGGCGGGTGGGAACTAGCACGTCTGGTGGAACTGGCGTCGATGTTGGCGTCCACCCCAAAAGCAATACAGACGCCTTCCCTTCCCGAGTCTTTTCCTTCCCCATCAAAAGCCTCTTCTGGCTTCCTCTCTGGGTCCCCCCACTCCACCCAGTTTTTAATTTTCCCCCTCCCCTCTCCTAGAGGTTAAGAGCCCAACCGTGGATCTTAAGTTGTCCGAAAAGAAAGGGAGGGGGGAAAAAAAGAAGAAGCCCGGAGCGGTGTCTGTGTTGGGGGTGGGTGGTGGGTGGGATAAGGGGTGAGAAAGAGAGAGGCAGAAGAAGAGCTTTTTGCAACTCAGACGCGGAGAGGCGGGGGGGGGGGGGCGGGGGGGGGGGGGGGAGAGAAGAGAGATGCCCAGTTGGAACTGCAAAGAGGCGCGCTGGACCGATCCGAAAGGGTTAAGATTGGGCAAGGAAAGAGCTTTTGCGCCATCTACCGCATGTCAAAGGAGTGCCGGCTTCTTTTTGACATCTGTAAAGGGAGGGGGTAGGCGGGGACAGCCCCCGCCTAAAGAGAAAGCCGCTTTTTGGCTTATATCATCATCATCATCATCGTCATCATCGCCCCTATGGCCGGTGAAGGCCACATTTTCTCAGCGACTGCATGAGGGATAAAGTGTGGGAGCAAAAGGACGAGAAAGCGTAGAGCCGGGGGAAAGGGATGTGTGTGTGTGGGGGGGGGGGAAGCAGAGTTCGCTGGTTTTTCCACAGCTGTTCCTGGCGCTCCCTTCCTCCACCTTCACTTGTGAAAAGCGGTGCCAAATGGTAGGGATCGTGTGAAAGCGATGCTGGGTGGCGTGCTGAGCAGAGAGAAGGTGGTAGTGGTAGTGGGGGGACGACGGACAAGGGAGATTTGCTTCCTTGTCTTCCTTGAACTTGTGAATGCTCCAAGACTGGATGTTTTTTAAGAAGAGATTGGACAACCATTTGTCGGAAATGGTATAGAGCTTCCTGCCTTAAGCAGGGGGTTGGACTAGAAGACCTTCAAGGTGCCTTCCAATGCCATTATTCTATATTGTGGGGCTGGCCCGCCAGTATAAACTCTATTCTTATGAGTTATCTTCAGTCTACTTTGGAGCTTGGCATTTGCCTGCAGGTATATTAATACCTGCTTCCGTTGGATTGATATCCACCTTTAGAAGAGCTTGTTTTTGAGTAGATCTCTGCTTCAACAGGCAAAGTAAAATGCCTGGAAGTACGGTCAGAAATACAAGTTTTGGCTTTTCATCCAAGACTGAATCATAAGGTAAGGTCTCCACGCAGTTAAGTTTGACTCTTGGTAATTAGGGGTGGGTTCTAATTTTTTTTTTACTACAGGTTCTGTGGGTGTGGCTTATTTTGTGGGTGTGGCTTGATGGTCATGTGACTGGGTAGGCATGGCCAACTCAATGTCACTCATGTCAAGGCGTGCCTTGCCTGGCCCCTCCCCTCCCAGCCATTCCTTGTCACACCCAGCCTCAAGGTACCTATAGTTCTGTAAAAATGTTGTTCACCTTTTTTCAACTTTATTATCTACATACTATAAAGGCACTTTCATGGACCACTGAAAGGAAGAAATGGCTCTCATGCTTTGCCCAAGAGTGTGATAGGTAACAGGCTTTTAAGGGGCTGCCAGAAAGAAGGGGGGGGAGGCAATGTATTTTCCAAAGCACCAGAAGGCAAAACAAGAAGCAATGGATGGAAACTGAACAAAGAGAGAAGCAACCTAAAACTAGGGAGAAACTTCCTGACAGTGTGAACCAATATAGGTGCAGAAATTATATTTCAGTCATAATTTCACATATAAAATAGCCATTTGTGTAATACAACCGGCATATTGTTCAAAACAGTCATTAGTATTATGGCTGGTGTTTGACAGCAAGCCTAAAAGTCAAAGATTACAAGAGTGCTTCTTTCTCTGTATGTATACAAAACATCATAGAATAGCATATTAAAATGGACTTAAGAATCATCCATGTCATTTAAAAAGCATTTTGTCATTTCACTCTTTCAGGACATATTGGAAGAGTGGTTTACAAGGCTGGTTTACAATCTTTGTGGTGATCTTCCCATCCAATTCTACCCAAGGCCATCCTGGCTTAATATTTTTGAATTTAAACAGGATGCTGTTGACTGCCGATGTGCACATCATAACTGCAGATAAAACAACAACAACAACAACAAAAGTCAATAGAGTTCATGGGTAGGGCATTTGCCTTACACCCAGATCAATTTTGAAAACTGAGTAGCTGGCATCTCCATTGAAGCTGTAAATATATATATATCATGGTTGAAAGTCTAAAAGTCAGTAGCAATAATTCCAGCCAGGCTTAATGATGGAGAACCAAAAGGGATTCCAGGTCTTGCTTACAACTTCCAGCAGTTCTACCCAACTTAGTTAATAGTGAAGGATTATGGGAAGTGTAGTTTAGAAAACTATGGCTAGATTGAGGGACAGTCTGACCCAATGAGTATCAGTTTCCTGTGTCCTAAAATATGTTCCTGGGCTTATAAAAGAAAAGTCACTGCTGTATATTTTGAAGAAGGAAATTTGTTTTCTTTCTATATATTTCCCAAGGGTACATATCTAAACTTTTGTTAAATCATAGTTGGCTTAACCATGAATAAACGACAACTAGCTTCACTCACACATCCCACTTAAGCAAAAAAAATACTAATTAGTAAGGCAGCTTCACCTATTATATTTTGTTTGTTTGTTTTATCTCACCATTACTGTTTTATAAATATGTCCTTCACTTTCTTGCTTAAGGTAGAACTAGAACTTTCAGTGTCCTGGTTTCCAACCTTGCCTAGACCAAACAGATTATCTTTTATCACTTAGTACAACATATGACTCTAGCGTATGACTGAAACAAATCTGGAAAGCAAAGGTTATAGTTTGCTTGTTCGGCTGCTTAATTCCCATTGGACATTCCTTGGGATTTTGCATTCTTTCAATTATCTTCCTAGTTTGACTTGGGATTCACCATCATACAACTTGGCTTGTCCTCTCTACCTCTCTTCACCCATTTTGCTGATTTTCTGAAAGCAAAATTATTTGTGATGCTGGCAGAGTCCTCTGCTGGTAGAAAGTGATCTCAAGCAACAGAAAGAAATTTCAGCCACAGAAATTATTTGTGCCTCACCTATCTGATCCTGGATTAGGAGTGCGACAGTGATGAGTTGCTACTGGTTCGCCCCGGTTTGATCAAACCGGTAGTGGCAGTGGGAGGCTCCGCCCACCCGCCCGGATGTCATCAAATACGATCTGCGCATGCGCAAAAGCTTCTTCTTGCAGTGAGCGAACTGGTAGCAAAGGTAAGTGAAACCCACCCCTGGAGTGCCACCTACACATTTCAGAAAATATTTTTCAACTATAGGCCTAACTTAAAGGCTGAGTTCCCACAGCCTATAACCTGAACTACCTTTTCAGGTTAGTCTAGCAAGTTCTGTGAACCCATCAGACAATTTTAAAGCTGAGTCTGTTTTTAAAAAATGGTCACCGGTTTTCTTTATTTTTTTTTAAAAAATTAACAACTTCATGTCTGCAGAAATTAGTAGGTGAAACATTGTAGTTTGAAGATAACCATTATTTTTTTAAAAAATAATGAGCCATCAAGAATCATTTAATAAACAAACACTCAAACAAATTCCTTCTGGGGTCTGGGAAACCAGCCATTCACAGAAGAATTACCTCCTTTATATGAAGCTATTAGGCAGATGAATACAAGTACTTTTCTTTCAATCATCAATTCATTTTCTAAAAGTGCATAATGGAGAATTTGGGATGTCTATATCAGGTCCATACATGAAAGTCCAATTAAACTGATTTATTGCTACAAAACTTGTCTCCAGAAATCTTCTCAACTAACAGCAAGTGCTTAGGGTTAAATAAAGGCCAAGAGAATTCAAGGGGAAGTTGGACTTAAATCCACTTGTGGCTATGTAAGGATTCTAGGCTAATCCACCTTTTAACTCTATCCCCAGGTTCTTCCATTCATTCTCCTATGGCAGGGGTCAGCAACCTGCGGCTCTGGAGCCGCATGTGACTCTTTCATCCCTCTGCTGTGGCTCCCTGTCACTGGTCGGCTCCACAATTGATAGGGCTTTCGGTTAGGACAGGTAGAGGAAAAAGGACGTCGTGCTAGGAGGAGACTCTATGGTGGGGAAGTAGAGTTCCGGTCAGCAAAGGAAAAAGGATGCCACACTAGGAGGAGTCTATATGGTGGAGGAACTGGACTTCCAATTGACTCCAGAATTAAATGGGGGGCTTCCGGTTAGGACCTTTGTGGCTCTTTCAGTGTTTAAGGTTGCCAACTCCTGTCCTATGGGCCATCTCCAATAGCTTTCCTCAACCCAGTAAGCAGACTAAAGTGCTATCAAGTAGCACCAGCTGCCTGCAATTACTGCAAGTTCAAATCTCACCAGGCTCAAGGTTGACTCAGCCTTCCATCCTTTCAAGGTAGGTAAAATGAGGACCCGGTTTGTGGGGGCAATAAGCTGACTTTGTATAAAAAAGAACACCGCTTGGGGTGGAGGGCGAAAGCCCTACCAAGCCCTACCAAGTATGAAGGCTATTGCTTAATGCATTGTAAACCGCCCTGAGTCTCCGGAAAAGGGCGGCATATAAATCAAACCAATAAATAAATAAATAAATAAATAAATAAATAAATAAATAAATATTCAATTTTTACTACAAATCTCATCATCCCTTGCCAGCAAACCCATAAATGATTGGAGTTGCAACCTGATATATTTGAAGTCAAATTCCCTGGCTTGACACTGAAAGGAACAGGACAGTTTCCTTCCATACATGCTTCTATCAGATATAATTTGAATACTAGTAGATGTCTCCCATTGTCTCCTACAGTGATGAGAAATAAGAAGTATGAAGGTCACTTCTTCAGGAAAGGATACTGGATCTAAAATACTTGCCTAAAATATCAGAAAAAAAGCACTCAAGTCTCCCAGCCTGCTCCATAACTCAGGTTTCCACGTTGGAGAAAGCTGAATTTGTCATAAAGGAATGCTGCCAAAAATAAGGCACCAGGACAACTTTCACGTAATGTCCTTTTTCACTCAAAACTGTACTTCTTTTGAATCATTGAAGCATATTTGAGAGGGGTGAATATATCAGCTTCTGTTAGTCTTATGTTGCTTATTTTTATGAATCTGCTGAATTCTGTTTGCCAAGCTTGAGATTTATGCTTTCAAATGCCCTAAAATTTGTGTGTATTTTGGTACAGCATTTCTGAAACATATGCATTTTGTTTTCAGTGTTACTTAGTATACTTTGATGCAAATAGTGTTTTCTGATATATTCCATTTGTCTGTTTTCATGAATTCTTATGCATTTCCATAAGAGATATTCTCTACTATACTTTTTTATATATAAAAAGTGATGAAATGCACAGATTTTTTTCAAAAAATGTGAATTTCAAAGTGTCAGGTTATATTTATCACATATAGCCTAACATTATCACTCCAATTTTATATCTATTGCACTGATTTTCAGCAGGTTACTACATCAAACTGAAGCTACAGATTTTCAGGACCTGAAGGTGGGATAAAAAAGTTATATTCTCTCCAATATTAAGTAGACTATTGCTTGCTTAAATTATATTCCCTATTTGAGTCAAAATAAGATTGCAAACAGTTGCTAATTATTTGATTGCTAATACTCAACTGTCAAGACTTGCATGGGGTAAGTATCTAACACAAATGGATGTATAGATATATAAAATATTTTCTGCATTATTATGGGAATCTAAATACAGGTGTACCATTTATTATAGATACAATGAGAAAGCTATGGAATAATTTTATCCATAAACTTTAAAATCCCCTTGATAGGCCATGAAGGAAGGATGTATAACTGCTAATAGATTATTGGAATGCATAAGTTTAAGAATTGGAAGAACCCGGAAGAAAAAGATTTGAACTGGATAAACATAACATCCTTTACATCATTAAAGGATGATAAGAGTTTGTTTATTGCTAACAGTACTTTCAGTAACCATCCACATCAGTTATAGATCTCGTGGTGGACAACATCAAACTCAAATAGCATAATATGAAACTGAAGATGGAGACACAACGCATGTCTTTGAAAACTGGATGCTTAGAAAAAGTGTGATAAAGTTTATAGAGGTCTTCACATTGTAGATTAGGAATCAGTTATTAAGATTACTATGCCCCCAGGGAAAAAAGCAACCATTTCTTGAATAAATAATGACTGATTTTTTTTTCTCGAGGGGATGACCAAGACATTATTTGGATTATGTATATGCTTGATTGTAGTAAGGTTAAAACGAGGAAGTACTAAGTTCAACTGAATGTTGCTTGTATGAAAAGCAAAATTGATTGAAATGATCCAAATAATTTTAGATTTATTGGACAGGATCTTGCAGGAAAGTTCTTCTGATCTGCAAAAGCGCAACATGGCCCTATGTGCTCCAATGAATTTGTTATTTTTGATGAGCACAAGACATAAATAGATAACTCTACTAGGCTTCTTCCTGTTTTGTAAGTCAATCAATAAAGGATTGTGATAAAATGTTGGGTAATTTGATTCGATGTTTCATAGGCCTTGATGTGAATTATAAAAGCAGACTCTTTTTATGTAAGGAATTGCTAGCTAGGACTAGTAATATTTATTATTTATTTATTAGTCACATTTTTATGCCGCCCAACTCCCGAGAGACTCTGGGCAGCTTACAACAGAGAATAAAACAATGCGAACAATATTGTGCTATATTGGCCATATCAAAACATTCAGAGACATGCTTTGTGTTTTCATTTTTTAATTTACTTTAATAACACGTATTTGTGTACAAAGGTTTAGTCATATTCAGATATGCACATTCACATATATTAGTAAGAAAGATCATATTATGTGTTGAAATATATCTTTTATTTTATTTTTTTCAATTTGATTTTCAATATATCCAATGGGAAACATTCTTAAGAATTCTGGGTTTTTCTTGGTTTTTCTATTAAACATGGAAAAGATTCTATCAATGGTTAGAAACGAGGTAAAAGTTAGAATGCAAAAGAAGCAGGTTAGGTAGACATGAAAATATTCATATTATTGTTAATATTGATATAGGAACGTAAGCATTAGAATGATAGATAAGTTGACATACTAGAATATGATGGTCAGAAACTATTGTACAACACTAGCACTGTTTAAAATAGCACATACATTATTCTGTACTGTAGGAAGAAATATCCTTCTGGGTTCTGCTCCAAGTGGGGAAAAAGACACTGGAAACATGGAGACTGCTTGGAAAGATGGTTTAATGGTGGACAGGATCAGATGGCTTGAGTTCGTGAACAAAAAAGGGGCGAGATACAGCGAGTCCCCGGGTTTTATGCTCTCTCTGGCTTTGAACTTCCTGGGGCTCAGGAAGAGTATCCTGATTGGTTGTCAGACTCCCAGGGGGTGGGGTGGGGTGGGGTCTTAGCTAGCCTTGCTAGCTGATGTAATCTTCCCAGGTGCCATGTGGTGAGTTTTTGTTGCTATTGTGTTGCAGATGGGTCCTATAGTCAAAGATTGAGTTTCTGCCTCTGGCCCATTAACAAAGGGGGGGGGGGGAGGCAGGAAGGTGGGAGTTGCTTTGTCTTTAAAACATGCTTCTCCATTTCTCATCCAGGGAAACATAATATTCTGCCTTTTTAATATTTCCCAAAATATTTCATTCTTCTAGGAAAGGGGTGGATGCTAACTTCCTACAGTACTATATTCAATATATTCATATGTGAACAATAAAAATATACCTTAAAAGAATTCTGTGGTTTTTTCCTGCAGTAATCTAGTATTATGAGAATTCTCCAGAATTCCACCTCTGTGAGATTGATAAGAGTTGGGGTGTAAATGTGGATTATGTCATGTTTCTAGACTTTTCAATTGGCACCTTAATTGCATTTTAATATATATTGTTTTATCATTTGAAGGACAACTTTGTAGCCCCCTAATTTCATTTTGTATCTTGCACTTCGTTGAATACGTTTTTTTTAATTCAAACCCTATTTTTAGTGTGTTTTGTTGTCATTGAGCTTAGCTATTGGGCCGTTTTAAAATTGTAAATAAGTAAACCAATAACTACAGCATATTTGCTTTTTGGCATGATCAAATATCCTATTGATCCCATGGGTAGAGGTCAAGGATGAAAATGACTTGCCGAGGCCCATTAACTCAATCACCATGATTAAATACTCTCAGGATTCTGAGTAGAGTGTTGAGATGGGGCATGGACAGTTATTTCAATAACCCAATCATCAGGGGTCATGCTTGCTAAAAGATGCCACTGGGAAATGATGATGTGATGAGCTCTCCTGATGACTTTGCTACTTTATTTTGTATACCTGACATCTTTTCTAATCACTCAACGGTGAGATGGGCCAACTCATGCTGGTTGAGTGGTTTGAATGACTCATAAGGCAAAGATATCAATCTGTTGGGTAGAGAACAAGAAACAAACGTGTCACATCCTCTAGAGCAGTGTTTTTCAACCTTGGTAGCTTGAAGATGGGTGGACTTCAATTCCTAGAATCCCCCAGCCAGCAGTGCTGGCTGGGGAATTCTGGGAGTTGAAGTCCATCCATCTTCAAGCTACCAAGGTTGAGAAACACTGCTCTAGGGAACCAGTATTGGCATATCCATTGGCTTTTTGCTAAAGCTTGAAAGCAGAGCAGATACTGCTTTACCAGAGAGAAAAGTGTCTACAGAAATGCAAGCGAAATGAATGGCTTTCATCAGTTTCCAAGTTAGCTACTGTAACTTAGATTAAAATCAGAGATGTATAAAAGATGTATTTGAATCAAAATCACTTTTGCGGTTCATTAATTCCAGCTTTTCACTACTGAGTTGTTGTCTGTTTGATCTTATTTTCTCACCTCAGGGTATTTATTGAAAGCTGAATTCATCGTCATACTGAGCTAAAAGGCAAACCCAGCCAGTATAGTTATGTTATGATTCACTGTGTAGGGAGAATCTAACCTGAATTGTAGGGCTTCCTGAGCTAGACCGCACACATTTGCATGACCACAAGAGGGCAGTAGTTATAGAAATTTCCAGTTCTTTGCTGCCATCTAATGGCCATTTGGATTTTGCAAACCATTATCAAGACCAAGTTATGCCACTGTTCCATTTAGCTCAGCATTGTCTCCCTTGATTACCCACAACAAAACTCTCAATTTTACCAGAAATGCAATTAACTGGAGCCACAGTTTTATGGAAATCTATTTATTGCTTCTGAGCTGCAACTTTTCTTTCATATTATTATTATTATTATTATTATTATTATTATTATTATTATTGAATTAAATTTATATACTGCCCTACTCCCGAAGGACTCACGGTGGTGAACAGCCAAAAGATAAAATACACGTACTACAAACATTAAAAAACTAATTAAAATACATTAAATACTTTGGCCCAGACAAATTTAAAACATCCCAATTTATAAAACAAATTTAAAAACAATTTAAAAGGGAAAAGTTAGGCCAGGCTGGCCTGCTGAAATAAGAATGTTTTGAGGGCACAGCGGAAAGTGCACATATCCAGGATCCTCCATATCTCCGGGGGGAGCTCGTTCCAGATAGCAGGTGCCCCAACAGAGAAGGCTCTCCCCCTGGGGGCTGCCAGTCAACACTGTTTAGCTGATGACACCCTGAGAGTCAGTGAGAGGCTATTGGTGGCAGAAGGCAGTCTCGTAAGTACCCCGGTCCTAAGCCATGGAACGCTCTAAAGGTGGTAACCAAAACCTTGAAGCGCACCCGGAAGACCACCGGGAGCCAGTGCAGCTCGCGCAGGAGGGGAGTCACATGGGAGTGCTACATCGCTCCCATAACCACCCACGCGGCCACATTCTGGACCAGCTGGAGCCTCCAGGTGCTCCTCAAGGGGAGCCCCATGTAGAGAGCATTGCAGTAGTCCAGGCGGGAAGTGGCGAGGACAATTTGTTTTTGCTTTCAAGCTCCTGTTCCTGGTTCTGCCTCTTTCGTTCGCCTATCTATCAAATTCTGGGTTTGGCTTTTTTTTTTTCAATGTCTTGCATTTTTGAAAGACTCACTCATTGAAATAACCTGACTCTACCTTACATATTATCAGATATGTTTGTGAATTTGTGCAGGGTAAACTTCAGTGGAAGATACATTTCTTTGTTAAATGATGTTGTGAACAGATTTGCACTCAGTTTATGGCCAACATTTAGCTTAATTTTTGCAGGCTACGGGTAATAGTTATCAGCACAGCTATAGGTTTATGAGAAAAAGATAAGCACACTGATATGAAATTAGTCTGCCTTCTAAGGAAGTACATAAAATATTTTTCTTTGTTATAATTGCTAATAAACTAGGCTCTATGATTTTCTCTATACCTCTTCTATTTGATTGGAAGCTACTTATCCAAAAAATCTGCTGGATCCCTTTATGCTTGGCAACAAACACCAGATTTTTTTTGATTGATTCAATCTTAATATTTCCCATTATCATAATTAGTCATGTCTTTGCCACCTTCGTGCTGGAATTTAATGATAAATGCTGCCCATCTGTGAACAGTCACTTAAAAGATGTATAACTGAGCTTAGGTTTCTAAACCTCTTTTAATGTATAGGCACTTTCTCAAACTGAAGATCAAACAAACAGGAGTTAGAAAAAGGAACAATCAAAGTTCTTTGGGGATTGACTTGGATAGGAGGCATTCAGGTCAAGGGGATATATATACTCAAAAATCTGAGACCATGACCAGTGGTGGGTTTCAATTTTTTTTTACTACCAGTGTTGTGATCCAGGCCCACATAGTTGATATTAAATGCAAAACATATGTTTTAAAACAGCTGAGAATTAACTCATTCTCAGCGTATTCTAAATGAAATGAAAACAAAATCCTTAAAACACCAGTCTTTAGTTTATCTCTGACCTTGGGATAATTAGGCAAACTGCCAAAGGCTTTTCTTGGCAACAGTTCAGGAACAGAAGAAATAACTACAGCCAAACAAGAAGCAATTCTCTCAATGGTTGTTTTCCAGCAAAGAGGCCAAGAGCTGTTGCTGGTCTTTTAAGCCTTATGGGAGGGGCCAATCATTTCTTGACCCTACTCTCTGCTCATCTCTCTTCTTTTTCTTCTTCTTCTTTTTCTTCTTCTTCTTCTTCTTCTTCTTCTTCTTCTTCTTCTTCTTCTTCTTCTTCTTCTTCTTCTCCTCCTCCTCCTTCCTTCTCCTCCTCCTCCTCCCCCTCCTCCTCCTCCTCCTCCTCCTCCTGATTTTAAAGTCAATAAGGAACCTGAACCACAACCCCTCCACATTTCCTAAACATTGGGGAAAGATATAAAGAAAGATTAGAAATACCATTTCCCCAGTTCCAGTAACTATTATGTGAGCCATCTCAATAGAGCTTGAGAAGATAAACTGAGAAGCAAAGCTGCCTTAGACCTTATTGTGCACATGCCAGTTAGAATGGAGTGGCCAATAGTTGGCAGAGTATAAGCAACTTCATATATGCTTACCCTGGCAAAGCAGATTGCTAGAAAAAGCTGGAAACTAAGGGTTAAAGACAATATACACAAAGGAAAAATAAACCTGAAGGGTACTTATACAGCCATAGTCTTGCACACCAAACACAAATAATCCAGCTAACTCCATTATTTGTGCTTTGACATCAAGGAACTCTATGAATCTTAGGTAGAATTGAATAAGAATAGAATAAGGCTAAGGCTAAGGCTAAGGCTAAGGCTAAGGCTAAGGCTAGACTAGATTAGACTAGACTAGACTAGACTAGACTAGAATAGACTAGACTAGACTAGAATAGACTAGACTAGACTAGAATAGAATAGAATAACAGAGTTGGAAGGGACCTTGGAGATCTTCTAGTCCAACCCACTGCTTGGGCAGGATACCCTACATCACTTCAGACAAATGGTGATCCAATCTCTTCTTAAAAACTTCCAGTGTTGGAGCATTTACAACTTCTGGAGGCAAGTTATTCCACTGATTAATTGTTCTAACTCTCATGAAATTTCTCCATTGAGAATGGCCACAGAAACTAGAAGCAGAAATACTGATATATTCCTGAATGTGGTGGATAGTTGGACTAAATATTTTTTTCTGGTGCCTTCCAATTCCATAGTTCTATGATTCTATGAAACTATTCTGACTTGAAACTACAGGTAGTCCTAGATTTACAACAGTTCATTTAGTGATGGTTTGACGTTCCAATGGCATTGAAAAAAGTGACTTATGACACTTTTTCACACTTACGATCTTTGTAAGCAGTCCCATGATCATGTGATCAAAATTCAGATCTTTGGCAACTGGTTCATACTTATGACAGTCGCTGTGTCCCAAGGTAATGTGATCCCTTTTTGCCACCTTCTGACAAGCAAAGTTAATGGGGAAACCAGGTTCGTTTAACAATCATGGTACTAACTTATCAACTGTAGTGATTCACTTAACAACTGTGCCAAGAAATGTTGTAAAATGGGGCAAAACTCACTTAACAACAGAAATTTTGGGCTCAATTGTGGGCAGAAGTCAAGGACTACCTGTATTTAAATTTCTGGGAAGAATAGAATAGAATAGAATAGAATAGAATAGAATAGAATAGAATAGAATAGAATAGAATAGAATAGAATAGAATAGAA
>WNWU01000003.1:51331772-51345056 GCA_012654045.1 Ptyas mucosa
AATAGAATAGAATAGAATAGAATAGAATAGAATAGAATAGAATAGAAAAACAGAGGTGGAAGGGACCTTGGAGGTCTTCTAGTCTAACCCACTGGTTAGGCAGGATACCTTACACCACTTCAGACAAATGGTTATCCAACATCTTCTTAAAAATTTCCAGTGTTGGAGCATTCACAACTTCTGGAGGCAAGTTATTCCACTGATTAATTGTTCTAACTGTAATGAAATTTCTCCTTAGTTCTAAGCTGCTTCTCTCCTTGATTAGTTTCCACCCATTGCTTCTTGTCCTGCCCTCAGGTGTTTTGGAGAATAGCTTGGCTCTCTCTTCTTTGTGGCAACCCCTGAGATATTGGAACACTGCTATCATGTCACCCCTAGTCCTTCTTTTCATCAGACTAGACATACTCAGTTCCAGCAACCATTCTTTATATATCTTAGCCTCCAGTCCCCTAATCATCTTTGTTTCTCTTCTTTGCACTCTTGAGAGTCTCAGCATCTTTTTTACATCGTAGTGGCCAAAACTGGATGCAGTATTCCAAGTGTGGCCTTACTAAGACATTATAAAGTGGTATTAACACTTCACATGATCTTGATTCTATCCCTCTCTTTATGCAGCCTAGAACTGTGTTGGCTTTTTTGGCAGGTGCAGCACATCTTCACCTACTACTTAAAGTTCTATAGTTATAAAATCTAAGGCGGCATAGGGCATTCTAAAACCCTACAGATATATGAGACCCTCTCCTTATTTTTACAGGGGCCTTAGTCTAATGCAGTGTTTCTCAACCTTGGTAGCTTGAAGATGGGTGGACTTCAACTCACAGAATCCCCCAGCCAGCAGTGCTGGCTGGGGGATTCTGGGAGTTGAAGTTCACCCATCTTCAAGCTACCAAAGTTGAGAAACACTGGTCTAATGTCAGAACCCTCTCCAAGTAAGCAGTTTATGCCTCTAGAATATACAAATGCATAGTTGCATTTCCCAGCTTGCTGCCCTGTGAGAAGGAAAAAGACAAAAGAAAAAATAACAGGATCAGGCAGATGAAGAGAATTGGATGCAAGAAAAGGGGGGGGGGGGCGGGATGGAATGCCAGAAGAAAAAAAATCAATCAAAATTGGTTTTGTATTAATTCTTTTAGTCTTTTATTATACAATATTATACGCTCCCCCATCCCGACATCTGCAAAAAAGATATGACTACGTGAGAGACAGGAAAAAAAAAAAAGCTAAAAATACAAGCTGAATCTGAGACCATCTGTATGTCAGATAGGATTAAAGTTCCTCTCAATGATTAAAAAAAAACAGGCTATAATGTTAATATGTAATTTAATATTCAAGATAACAGTTGGAAAAAATTATGCAGTACTTATTTTATTAGCTAAAGTAAATGCTTCTGAGTTATGAAACATAATTTTGACTCCATTCTTATGTTAGCACTTTTCAGGCTTGATTTTTTTTCTTCATTATCCTATTTCTTTTTTTTTTTTTTTCAGTTTCAGACTTTTAAATTCCATTAATAGTGAACGAGAAAAGCATGGGAAGTCTTATCTGATTCATCAGTGTCTTAAACAGTACCAGACTTCAAACATGTATTGTTCCTCATGGAACAGTCTGAACATTGGGCCAATTAGAAATGGGGTGGAACATTATTCTAAGCTTCATATTCATATATAAATCTGGTGGCGTATATCTTTTGTATCATAGATGTATTTGGAAAAGAACACAGGTTAAAATATTAAAATGAGAACGGAGTCATCCAAATGGATGTAACAATTAGGTGACATCATGGATTGTTTCCAGATGGGTAGCTGTAACAGTTCTAAAACAAAAGCAATGATGATAATAATAATAATAATAATAATAATAATAATAATAATAATAATAACAACAACAACAACAACAACTATTATTATTATTATTTGAATATGTACCACGCTTTACATCCACGAAGTGACATCGACAGGTTGTACCTGCCAAGAAATATGGGGGGCAGAGGACTAGTGCAAATCCATCAAACTGTAGAAGTAGAAAAACGAAGTTTGAATGATTATGTGAACCAAAGTACAGAAAAATCGCTGCAGGCCGTGAAAACAGAGAACATTATAAAAACAACAGAAACAAAGGCAGAATATAAGGAAAAACAGCTGGATGATAGATTAAATAGATGGAAAACCAAAGCTTTGCATGGATAGCACTTGAAAAACATTGAAGGAAAATGTGATGACAACTTTACATAGGCATGGCTTAAGATGGGAACCATCAAGAAAGAAACAGAAAGTTTAATACTCACTGCTCAAGAACAAGCACTACAAACTAATGCCATGAAAGCAAAGATACAAAAATCCACCGACAATCCAAACTGCCGACTTTGCAACAACACAGTCGAAACTGTTTCACATTTAATATGTGAATGCAGCAAAATTGCACAAACTGATTATAAAGCTAGACACGACTGAGTTGCTAAATTAACCCACTGGTCATTATGTAAAAAATACGACTTATCTGTATCCAAAAAGTCATGGGAACATAAAGTGGAAAAGGTTATAAAAAATGAGAAGGTGAAGATCTTGTGGGACTTTCGAATACAGACAGATCGTCACTTGGAACACAACATGCCAGATATCACAGTTGTCGAAAACCAAAACATACAATTTATTAACATTGCGTTACCAGGAGATGCCAGAGTCGAAGAAAAAGAACTGGAAAAAATCATGAAATATCGCGACCTGACCATCGAAACTACACGGCTATGGATGAAACATGCAACAGTGATACCCATTGTCATCGGGGCACTTGGTACCAGAATTTTATAAGATACATCAACAAATTGCAGCTTCCTGCAATAACACCAGCAGAACTGCAAAAAACTGCACTACTTGGAACATTGTACATTTTAAGAAGGTACTTGGTTGATACCTAGGATGCTGGCAGCAACCCGTATCAACCATTAGCACCAGTCAATGGTAATCGTGATGCATTTTTGAATGTTCAGTTGGCTGAGTTTCATGTTTAATGAATAAAGTAAATAATAATAATAATAATAATAACAACAACAACAACAACAACAACAACAACAACAGTCTTTTGGAATATTGAAATTTAAGAAACTACCAATTTTATTTTTTATTTTTCCTCCTCTTCTTTAATTTATTTAAAATGTATATTTTAAAGAAATGTTTATTTGGTATAATGGCCTATTGATTACTTTGATATGAATGATATTGATTCATTATAATATCACTCTCATTTAGATAAAATTAGTTCTTACTCCGTCCATTCAGGTTCCTCTTCGGGGATTATTTTGCACAATTACTTAAAAATATGCACAGCAACCATGGTTTATGCTCAGAAAATCTGTACCACAATTGTTTTTGAAAAGACCAGCTTGGAGAATTTCCACTGCATTTGCTTTAAGAAGCATGTTCTTTCCAGTGAGTCCAGAGGGACATGTTGAAAGAAAGGAAACAATTCACATCTTGGCTACTAAATTTTTAAAATCTTCTGGTGTTTAGTGAAGATCGAATGTAGCCTGATCCATAGAGATCCAGGAATCATCTGCTTGTACCAGAACCATGGGATTGTTATTAAAATGTGTTCATAGGCTTCAACAGCTGTCTGCACCATCCAGACTACATTTTTTAAAAATCTTCCTTCTATTTATTTTTATTTTTTTACATTTCTTGCAATCTAGCCATCATTTTATCAACTCATCTCTTACTACAACCAGCGTTGTTTTGAATTGATCTTTATCTGTCCTTCTCTTGTACCTAGGTTCACTGCCTTTAACTAGAGCTTGCTCTAAATGATATTTATTATTTTATTCATTTATTTATTTTATTTGATTTATATACTGCCCTACTCCCGAAGGACTATTAATATTAGTGTGGTTCATTGCACAGTCAGCTAGATATTCAGACTGGATTTGGCATTTTTTATCCGCCTATTGTGTCCTTCCCAAAGATCTGGAATAGGTAGTTGTTGATGTTTTATAATGTTAAGAGGTATCGGCACAGGATGTAAGCTATTCCAAGTAGAGCTCCCTTTTGCAATTGACAGGTGGTGAATTTGTCAATGCCAATGGTGTTTGAGTGTTATTATTAACAATTGGAGAGGAGGATGGCAGAGGATGAGAGGATTAAATAGTGTCATTGATTCATTGAACAAGAACTTGAGCAAACTCTGGGAGACAATGAAGAACATAGGAGACTGCTGTGCTATGGTCCATGGGGTCACAAAGAGTAGGACACAACTTAGCAATAAGCATTGGACTGAATAGTGAAAGTTCAAGTACCACAACAATACCTGAGCACACAAAAGATACAAACTTAAAGTGAACCGCTCCAAACTTGATTGCAGAAAATATGACTTCAGCAACAGAGTGATCAATGCCTAGAATGCATTACCTGACTCTGTGGTTTCATCCCAAACGCCCATTTTTAAAAAAAATTATTTATATGCCGCCCTTCTCCGGAGACTCAGAGCGGCTTACAATGCGTTAAGCAATAGCCTTCATACTTTTGTATATTTTATACAAAGTCAGCTTATTGCCTCCACAAACCGGATCCTCATTTTACCCACCTTAGAAAGAATGGAAGGCTGAGTCAACCTTGAGCCTGGTGAGAATTGAACTCACAGTAATTGCAGGCAGCTGGATGTTAAATGCTGCCTTAGTAGGAGGCATTAGCCTCCTACACCACTCAGGCTCCTAAGACTGTCTACTGTTGACCTCACCCCATTCCTAAGAGGTCTGTAAGGGTTGTGCATAAGAGCACCAGCATGCCTACCATCCCTGTCCTAATGTTTCCTCTATTCGTATCTATTTTATGTATTCAATTCATGCTTATACTTATATATATTATCTAATACGTTCTTGACAAATAAAATAAAATAAAATAAAATAAAATAAATTATATTCCATAAGGTCAGTACATATTCAAAGGGCAGTTTTCCCATCCTGGTGAACTTCTTATTTATTGTATTTCAATTCCATAATTTCAGAAGTAACATCATTGTTGATCCTGTCGATGGGTTGAAGTTGCAGACACTAAGAAATACCAGATTAGAGAAAATCTAATGTTGTTCTAAACAAGGAAAGACGTTGCTGTACCTGCAAATTCAGATGAGATATAAAAAAGATGTAGAAAAGTGTGGTTTCTATAGGGAACAACAAGAACTGGACAAAGTATTACAGGGGACGGAAGAAAAAATGATTTTAAAATGTACAATTGTTTATTGAGATTTAAAATGGAAGAAGAAATGGTTAAAGAAACTATGATAACCTTTTATATAATTTAAAATATAAAATATTTTATCGCTGGCATTTGCCCCCAGCAAGATTAGCAAAAATATTCCCAAATAGACCAGCTGATTATTGGAAATGTAAATAAAATATTTTATCGCTGGCATTTGCCCCCAGCAAGATTAGCAAAAATATTCCCAAATAGGCCAGCTGATTATTGGAAATGTAAACAGAAGCAGGGAACATACTACCACATATGGTGGACATACCCAGAAGCAAAGAAGTATTGGATAAAGATAAGAAACTGGCTAGAGGAAATTAGCCAACAACAAATAGATCTAAAACCAGAGTTATTTCTATTAGGTATATTAATAGGAAATTATAATAAAAAAATTCAATACATAATGTTGCACATTTTAACAGTGGTAAGAATTGTTTATGCGCAAAATTGGAAGAAAGAAAGCATACCTTCTGATGGAATGGTGATAAGGAAAGTACTAGAATGTGTGGAGATGGATAGGCTGACAATGGAAATAAAAGACAGAGGAGAAACTGACTACTATTTGATTTGGACTTTATGGTACAACTGGTTAGAGAATAGAAATAAAGATTAAGGATGTTAAAGTAAGATAAGATGTGATAAAATTTAGTTACATATATATTGTGATGACATGGGGTGTGGCACAAAGGCAACACAGCCAGAAAATAAGTACACGTTCCTTTATTAGCTCCAAACTTTGCCCCAGCGTCCCTTTACTCTCTGGTCTGGAGAAAAACCTTCCATAAACCTGTAAGCAGACAAAACTCCCAACCATAAATCCAACAGGGCAAGATAAGGTAATTTCCCCTAAAATAAGACATCTCCTGATAATAAGCCCAATCGGGCTTTTGAGCACATGGCAATAAGGCCAAGCGCTTATTTCAGGGTTCAAAAAAATATAAGACAGGGTCTTATTTTTGGGGAAACATGGTATATAAGAAAAATGGAAATAACCTGTATGTACATATGAGGTATACTGATAACGAAGTGTGGTAAAGATGAAAATTGTGATAGAAAATGGAGAAATTGTTTAATAAAAATAAATAATAATTTTAGAAAACCAAGGAAACATATTGAAATTTGGAAAATTGATATTTTGCCTATGGCTTCCTCAATACAAGAAATCCAAAAGTTTAATAATGCCCCCAAATTATGGGAGTCACAAGTCTATTTTTCTGACTAGTTATTCCATAGGGAATTATTAAACAGGTTTGGAAACAGAATTCTTGTATTTTACAACTAGGTTGAAAGAAGGGACTTGGATTCTGCAAAAATGTATGTATTTACAAACAATATGCAATATATGTTGATTGGAAGTACTCTTATTACAGTACCGCAATTTTTCCCTTTTGTTAACTAAGGGTATTTTTGAGTCTTATTCCTTAATCACAGCCATAAAACTTTCAATCTGTAATATTAAGTAACTTTGACAGAGATGATAAAAATGGAACTAAAGCTCAGAATGCATCTGCTGATTATGAAGCACTGCTATTCATTTCAATCAGCATTTTCCGATCAGGAAATCAAAAATGGAAGGATTAACAGGGGGAAAATGTACGTAATCAGCAGAAAGTAAAAGAATGGAATCGATAGGATAAAATTGAATACAGTGTTTTATTTATTTATTTTACCTTAATCCTGGCTACCTGCTGAAAATACTTTTACTTAAGAAGCTGTATTATGTTATTTTTATTTGTTGTTTGCTAGCAACCCAGATCAAGCTGGGTTTGATAGAGAAGCTTATAGAAATTTATTTATTTAGCATGTGGCAATGTTATATATACAATGTTATAATAATGTTATAATAATGTGGCAATTTTATTATAATTTTATTATAATTATAATTTTAGGGATGGGGTGGCTCAGTGGCTAAGACACTGAGCTTGTCAATCATAAGGTCAGCAGTTCAGCGGTTTGAATCCCTAGTGCTGCGTAATAGGGTGAGCTCCCGTTACTTGTCCCAGCTTCTGCCGATCTAGCAGTTCAAAAACACATAAAAAATGCAAATAGAAAAATAGGAACCACCTTTGGTGGGAAGGGAACAGCGTTCCGTGAGCCTTTGGCGTTTAGTCATGCCGGCCACATGACCACAGAGACGTCTTCGGACAGCGCTGGCTCTTCAGCTTTGAAATGGAGATGAGCGCTGCCCCTTAGAGTCGGGAATGACTAGCACATATGTGCGAGGGGAACCTTTACCTAATGTTATAATAGCCAGGGGAATACAATGCTAAAACAGAGTGGTTTTTGGCTGCGTGACACTTATAGAAATATTAACAACTGATAAACTACAGCCTGGTTACAGTGAATTTGAGGAACAGTAGTAACACAAAAGTCCTGATTAGAATTGTTACATTCATTACTGCATAACAAAACAACTGTATTGTGTAGCATTGGTGGAGTTGTAAAATATGCTCTCTCACACACACACATAAACATATATGAGTGTGATTGTGTGTGTGTGCTTTTTCAAACTAAATTATAGTACTTGCAGAGTTGCTGAGAAGATACAAAATAGACCCCTGAAACTCTTGAAGAAAAGCACGATAGAACCACAATTAATTGCTCAGGAAGATCTCTTCTCCCGTCTATAAATATCTTCTCCGGTTTTCCAGATGTCTTTTCCTTTCATTAAGGTTCCTTGCATCTTTTCTGAAGTGTAGTCAGACATACTTTTGGTCAGAGCCTGGTTTCTGTCACTACACATTTTTGTAACCATTATAAGAATGAAAATGGGATGTAGCTTATTGAATGGTTAGCAGTAGAGATCTCTCCTGCTCTGGCTTTTTAGAGAAGATTATTCCATTTGGGAGGAAACAGCTCTGTCATGACATCTTAATGGCCTCTGGCAAAAAAAAGAAAAAAGAAGGGGAAAAAAGAAGAAGAAAAAAAAGAAAATAACAGTGTCAGAGAAACAATAAGTGGCATGCAGAAGCATTTTTCCGTAAATGATAAATCTATTATTATTCTGAATTAATAGCTCTCTCCCCCCCCCCTCCCTCTCTCTCTCTCTCTCTCTCTCTCTCTCTCTCTCTCTCTCTCACACACACACACACACACACACACACACACACACAGCAAATAAATGTAAGTAGAAGGATGCTTGACGCCCATAATCAAACATATTCCTTAATCTATATCACTTGCGGCCAAATTCTCACTATTTTTCTTTCAATGATAGGAATAAAACTGCCTTCTTGCAGACTATTGTTAAACAATATTCAGATGGAGGTAAGATGTTTTCTTGCCTGGTGTGGATCCAGTATGTCATTCTACCTTCTATTTCCATTTACTGTAGAGGTAAATAATCTTATTCTACAAGGGCCATATGCAACTCCAAACTTCATTTTTGGCAATTTCCCTAAGCCTTTCTGGATAACAACAGTGGATGATCTTTTAAGGTCCTGTTTGCATTTTTTTAGGCAATGGAAGAGGAAAAATAGGTGTACTTAGCCTCTGTAATGCTTAAAGCATCCCCTTATAGCAGGAGTCAGCAACCTGTGACTCTGGAGCTGTATGTGGCTCTTTCACCCCTCAGCTGTGGCTCCCTGTCACTCAAAATATGCATCACAACAGCCAATGTGCGACACCCACTGGCACGCGATTTATTGAGCTTTTCAACCCGTGGTAGGCCAACCATGGATAAATCCAAGAAAAGACAAGTTTCAGAAGAAAACAGAACATTTAATTCAACTACATATGCTAGTTTTGTGGCTGCTCAAGAAATAGTCAGGCATGGGAAGAGTTTTGTGGCTCCCGGTATTTTCTTTTCTGTGGGAAATGGGTCCAAATGGCTCTTTGAGTGTTTAAGTTTGCAGACCCCTGCCTTATAGAAACAAGAACCACACTTGTCAACCATTCCTGTTTCCTTCTCAGTGTAACACCTAGGTGCAAGACTAAATAATCCTTTGTCAGAATCTTCCCGTTCATCCGGTCAGCTACATATCTATATCAGGAATTCCATGAATGTTCTGAAAGGTATCAGGAATTGGCATTTTGGAAATATTTAGCTGTAGGAATTGGAGTTTCATTTGTACTAGGAACTACAGGAAAAGAGACAATGCGGTATGCAGAACTGCTCCTTCAACTAATTCTCAGACCCTTATTAGTTCACTCATGGCTATGAAACCTGTGTACTGCTGAGGTTTTATTTAAAAAAAATTAGTCTCAATCACAAGTTGACTTCCAAACTTTTCCATTCCAAGAGCAGAGGTGGCGCAGTGGTTAGAGTGCAGTACTGCAGGCTACTTCAGCTGACTGCTAGCTGCAGTTCAGCAGATCAAATCTCACCGACTCAAGGTTGACTCAGCCTTCCATCCTTCCGAGGTGGGTAAAATGAGGACCCAGATTGTTGGGGGCAATATGCTGACTCTGTAAACCGCTTAGAGAGGGCTGTAAAAGCACTATGAAATGGTATATAAGTGTAAGTGCTATTGCTATTGTTATCCTTAGAACTACTTCTGCATTGAAGGACCATTTCATATTATCAAGAGCTCTAGGTTCCATCTCTGTTTTTTGGGTCCCAGTCATTCTACCCATGATAGTTTTGGCTAAAGTCAAACTGGCTACTAACAATATAAAAATAGATAACATGAAAGTTATCTGTGATAACTTGCAAGTGATTAGTATTAATGCCAACTCTGCCTTCAGCCACGGCATCAGGAAAATCATGAAAGAGATATTAATCCTTTGAGGCCATGAATATCCATCCCAGTTATGAAAGTTATTACATGTTAAGACAGGGTTCACATTATCTGTGGCTGTGTCAAGCTCTTACTCATCATTTGACACAGGGGTGGGTTCTAAAATTTTTTACTACTGGTTCTGTGGGTGTGGCTTATTTTGTGGGCATGGCTTGTGGGAGATTAATGTGAGTGGGTGGGCATGGCCAACTTTTTTTAAAAAAAACTTTTAAAAGCATTTTTTCTACAACCTTAAGAGGTTGCAGAAAAAAATGCTTTTTGAAGCTTCTGACGATCAGGCAAGTCAATTGGGATCACCAGAGGCTTTTAAAGGCATTTTTTCCCCCTACAACCTCTTCGGACAAAGGGGTTGTAGAAAAAATGCTTCTAAAAGCCTCTGAGATCCCAGCTGAGCCGCCCGATCATCAGAGGCTTTTTTAAAAAACTTTTTAAAAAAGCATTTTTTCAGCCGAAGAAGTTGTAGAAAAAATGCTTTTAAAGGTTAAAAAAAAAAACACCTCTGAAGAGGTGGGTGGGGTAAGGGAGCAGCGACTTGGCCGGGGACCGGTTCGGGGGCATGGCCAGCCAATGTTATTACCGGTTCTCCGAACTACTAAAATTTTTTACTACCGGTTCTTGCGAACCAGTGTGAACCGGGAGCAACCCACCACTGATTTGACAGGAGGGAGAGAAACTGAGTGGTTGCCATTCAGATGTGGAGCTACTTGTGCATTTTGATGAAACACGCCTAGTCACATAGCTGGAGCAGATGCTGTTTTGTAATTTAAATGGGTAAACGAGAGCTATTTAAAAACAAGTCATCGTATGATTACTATGGGGATTGAGGGAAAAACAACATATCTAATTTATAAGGCACAGTGTTTCAACATCTAGGACTTATAAGTATAGGGGATATAATGTAGTTACTCAAACATCCACAGCAGATTTTCTGTGACTTCTATTTTTTCTCATGAGGATCTTATATGAAGGGAACTAGAGCCAGATCTCTATGTATTTGAGAGTGGGATAATCTCAACCTGAAGCTCCGACTGATTCTAGCTATTCATCCATAGATATAGCCACCTGGAGCAATGTTTCTCAATCTTAAATCTTTAAAATTTGTGGACTTCAACCCCCAGAATTCATGGCTAGCTGGCTGGGGAATTCTGGAAGTTGAAGTTCCTATTTCTTAAAGTTGCTGAAGTTTAGAAACACTGATGTAGAGGTTCTTCTGATTTAGAGTGTCTGGTTTCGATCAGAATAGAGCTGGAAGGGATCTTGGAGGTCTTGTAGTCCAACCCCATGCTCAAGCAGGAGACCCTATGCCTGTGATGGCGAACCTATAGAACATGTGCCAGAGGTCGCATGCAATGCCCTTTCTGTGGGCACATGAGCCGTTGCCCCAGTTCAGCTTCGCCATGCATGCGTGTCTGCCTCCCACCAGCAAGCTGGTTTTTGGGTCTCTATTGCACATGCACAGGGGTGGAGCACATGCAGGGGGTCCAGCCGTGCATGCAGGGGTGTGTGGGGTGCATGCAAGCAGTGGGGCACATGTATGTGGGTGGGACACATATGGGGCCCACGCATGCATGCATGGGGGGCAGGGTGCATGCGCGGGGCCATGCGTGCATTGCATTTGGGGGGTTCACATGGTTTGGGCACTTGGTCCAGAAAAGGTTAGCTATCACGGCCCTATTTGCCCAGATCAATTTATTTTAAGGTGGCACTAAGTCACTATTCAGTGGTAGTGAGGAGCTAATGAATCAATTTCCCTTCCCCTTTCTGGAAGAGCCAATCAAACTGCATGTTTCAAGAGTGTGCAATAACGGGATTTGTTGCTATTAAAGATAAACGTCAACAATTGAGTTATGAAAACAGAACCAACACTGTAACAAGGATAATCTGAAACAATGCTGTACTATGTGATGTTCTCCTTTACATATACCTGCTCCAGACTGAACAGTCTTAAAAGAATAGCTCATATTAACAGCATAACACATATTTAACAGATTAAACTCTCCCCTTGTAAAATATTCCATATGGAGCAGATGGTTTTGCAAAAGTCTTTTTTCTTAGTGGCTGATTCTATCCTTTTTTTTTTTTGCCTGTCTTTGCTTTCTGAGTTGGTTCTCTTGCATCCTGATTATTTGATCTCTTTGGTTCTTCAAGCCTCAACCTACCTCTGGGTGAGTCACGGGGTGCTTTTCTTCCTAAAGCGTACCAGCTTCTTTTTCCTTTGTAGGCCAAGATGTTGCCAACTGAAACTCCTTATCTCCTTGTCTCCTTCCATGTTTCCTAATGAAAAGGAACTCCCGTTGAGAAGAAACTTGCAGGAAGAAAATTATGCTTTCTCCCATCCACCTCTTTGCCCTCCTCACAGGTTACCTTTCCTTCCATCTTGTTTCAGAGTCAGAAAAGAATCTCCAGTCTGGTTTCTTATCTCTTTAGAGCTGTCTGTCTTGGAAGATATTTCTTCCTTCTCTTTCATGCTTCTTCTTTCTGAATTTACAGTTGACTCATTTCATTTTCATATGTGTCCTATCGCCTAACTTTCATTTTCTACCATGGTATTTATCCTTTTGGAGGAAGAGCCTTTGACTCATCCGTGTCTACCCTAAGTGAGCTATTTCTTGTTCCGAGCTCTATCAAAGTGATTTCCTGTGATTCTATACAACCTCTAATTATAGAGCCCAGCAAGCAAATTTTAACTCTATTTTTTTTTTTAGCCTGGCACATATGTTCCAATTTCCAGTACAGTTTTGGACTCTCATCCTAATTCCTTCCTAATCTGCCTGGTATTGACTCTATTAGCAGGTTGTTGGTTTTCTTGCCTGTTTTATAGTAGCACCTTAGAGGATCTCAGTTTTTTATGTTGTGCTTTGTTTTTTTTAACAACAGCAGCTTCTAACTTTGTATTACAAACAGAGATTTTTTGCAACTGGATTTTAATGCCATTAATGATATCCCAATTCTAACCCAACATCTGGGTGGCATATATATATATATCAACCTGGTCTACCCAAATATGGGAAGGAGCATACTGCTTCTTTTTTGCCTTTCAGTCCCAATCCAGGAGCCCTCAGGCAGTCGCTTTCACGACAAACTATTTTGTGTTAAATTTATATTTATTGACAAAGAAATAAAGGGAGACTAGTATAGATCTATTTCAAGCTATTTAGCTTTCATCAGCTAGCCATACCCTTCTACCTAGGTTCGAATCCCAGAAGAGTATGGCTAGCTGATGAGAGCTAAATAGCTTGAAATAGATCTATACCAGTCTCCCTTTATTACTTTGTCAGTAAATATAAATTTAACCATTTATATTTATATTT